>OX365961.1:11911933-12316910 GCA_947247005.1 Spisula solida
AGAGGGATGTTAAAGATGGAGCTAAACTATAAGGCTAGGTGAACATTATTTAGAGGGATGTTAAAGATGTAGCTAAACTATAAGGCTAGGTGAACATTATTTAGAGGGATGTTAAAGATGTAGCTAAACTATAAGGCTAGGTGAACATTATTTAGAGGGATGTTAAAGATGTAGCTAAACTATAAGGCTAGGTGAACATTATTTAGAGGGATGTTAAAGATGTAGCTAAACTATAAGGCTAGGTGAACATTATTTAGAGGGATGTTAAAGATGTAGCTAAACTATAAGGCTAGGTGAACATTATTTAGAGGGATGTTAAAGATGTAGCTAAACTATAAGGCTAGGTGAACAATATTTAGAGGGATGTTAAAGATGTAGCTAAACTATAAGGCTAGGTGAACAATATTTAGAGGGATGTTAAAGATGTAGCTAAACTATAAGGCTAGGTGAACAATATTTAGAGGGATGTTAAAGATGTAGCTAAGCTATAATTGGCTTGATGAACATTATTTAGAGGATTATGGCCCAGAAATTGATCAGCTCGCATCAAGCATTATAACGACCATTACTAGTTCGATCACAGGCTTATAAAGTCATAAAAATGGTTCTCGTATGCCTCCTAAGATTATCTGTCTCTTAGCCTAGTTTAAGTTCTAAGTAACTTCTGGGGTACTAAGGTCTGGTTTACTCAGGGGGGGGGGGGGGGGGGGGGGTCAGGATAATGTGACTGGGTAGACTCCATATGGCTGAAATACTGTTGACAAGTGGGGACATAAAACAATATCTTACAACAAAGCAACCTGGTTTCAAATATTCCAACTTTTCTAAATAAAGATACCGGTAATTAGAATAGCAATGATTTTGTTTTTTCAATGGAACTTCGTTCCTGTCTGTAAATTACATTTGAATATTTTTGCCAAGTTGTCTGTAGTCACAACTCCGGTAAGTTCTTCTTGTAGTGCTTTCAAATTCTCTGCATACATGAAGTAAAGCTTAGGAATTATGACTTTTCCATATGTTCAAAATATTGAATATAGTGTTTCTATTCTAGACAACTACATGTTGATTATGCCTCCCATCTTTGATGAGGAGCTATATTGCTTTGCACGTGTCGGCCGAACTGTCGGTAGACCAAATGGTTTCCGTTCAATAGCTTGAGAATGCTTTGCCCTAGGATCTTCAAACTTTACATGAAGGTTTGTCATCAACAGAAGATGACCCCTATTGATTTTGAGGTCAGTAGATCAAAGGCCAAGGTCACTGTGACCTTCACCATTTCTGACTATTCAAGTGTTTTTCTTTCAATAACTCTAGGCAGGCCTCAAGAAATATTTTTAAAAGCACTTGTCCTGCAATATAGACAAAGAGGAAACACCCAAAATCTTACTCATCCTGCTATATGAATAAAGAAGGGAAAATATTTGCAGGACGAGCAGACAAGTAGATTTATTGAGGCCTGCTAGGATCTTCATAACAGAAAATATGGATTTAAAAAAAACTGTTATATTTCATTAATTGTTTTTGCACTTCGCGATACCAAACAAGTCAGGTGATTGTGCACCATGCTAAAGACCTTTTTCATATCCTTGGATATAATTATACAAATGTAATAATATTGATGGGAATTCATGCAGAAAGAGTTGAATGTCCTGGCTTATCATGCAGTCATGCCAAAAATACTATGTTTTGTTTACTGTAGCTGTTACAACATACATACATTATATAATAGGGAAAATTAAAGAATGGTATAGTCATGGATATAGTCCAGTTAGGATATTGTGACAGTGACGTTACAGTTTATGTGTACGCAAAAAATCACAACCATTGTCTAAACAGGTAGCGCAAAGTTTAGTATGTTAGTTTAGCATTGAAATTATAGTTGTTTGTACGGTATAAGCCTTTATAATTGGTTTTACGCCCATATAGTGGACTCGACCGCTGCGTCACTGGATTTTTATCCTGACTGGACTATATGGTTGTTTATTTGCTTATTTGGATTAAACGCTTTCTCAACAATATTTCTGTTTTTATGATGGCTGATTCACCGAACCAGTTTTCCTGGACTGTATCCTAACCAGTACTAACTTACCCTTCCACAAAAAACCAGCAACTTCTCCACATGTGGAGGAAAATCAACATTTTTGTCCAATTTTCATGGAATGGTATGACCTGCTGTGACTCAGGGTTCTAAGAAATCGGATGTTGACTGGTTGAAATTAAGAAAATGGGATTTAAGAAATTTGAAAGGGGGCATTAAAAAGAGGGTAGTATGAGATTCGGAAATAAGGAAGGGTGAAATAAAAGTGATTGTATAGTAGAGAGGATAGGGAGTCAGATAGAGAGATGCTTTCAGGAGGTATGATGACATTCGGAAGTGCGTTCAGGAAACAGATATAGGCCTAGACTACACTAAATGATGGCATCTTGAACATCGGGGATTCAGGAAATAGATATAGGCCTATAGACTACACTAAATCCTGGCATTTTGAACCTTCTGATAGAAATCTACCCAAGTCTGTGTTTACCTTAGAAACTAACACTATATTATCTTGTCTGTATAATCAGAGTATGTTTGTTCTGACAAATCATTCCTTGATAGAAACTGCAAGGTATGTTAATGTAAGCTGCAGATCACGCATGTAGGAGATATATACACACAGATATTTGTTCAATATAACATATGTACTTATGTAAGGTATTCAGCCTGCAGAATCTTCCTGATACGTATACAGATACTGTAAACCAATTTACTTTCGCGAATACTAATTTTCCCGTATTGCTGATCGTTGGCAAATTCGCGACTACTAAGTTTCGTGTTTTTAAGTTTCCTGCAATGTCCTTATTAATTTGTTTTTAGCACTTCCGGGGCGACTTAATTTTGCAAAATTCTACCACTTGCGAACTCTGCGTCATGATTTCTTGATTTACAGTAGGTATAATAGTACCTGGCTATGATGTAATGCATATTAATTGTTGTTATTCTGAGTTTATAGTACATCATGTATTGATCTCATTATTACTCTGCCAAAACATTGGCTGATATGTAAAAAACAAACAAAACAGAATATGTGAATAATCAGGTAGTGCAAATGAAAGCACTGTGTGAGCGTATCTCATTCTTGGAGAGAACAAGGTTCTAGGACTCATAATTTCCAGATGTATATTAGACCTACAATAGTTGGGTAATTGTTTGTTTGTTGTCTTTGGTTTTCAACTATTTTTTTCTCATATTAATTATGGAATCTGTTACCGTAATTGTTGACATCACCAGTTTTCCTGGAACTAATTATCCAACAGTTCATTGACTTGCTACTTACAAACAATCGGAAAGTTCTCAATATGCTGTAAAACGCTTTGTTTGTGTGATCTTAATTTCGTGAATTTCGGTTACAGACTTTTAGCAGTTTTATGATTTCAAGTTGAAGGTTCATGACCTATATTTAAAGCCATATTCAATGTCGGGGGTTACACTAGCAATTAAATTCTAACTTGTACACAATTACAGGTTATGCTTGAGAAGAGCGTCAGACTGTTGGACCAAATTTTGAAAAGATTGTGTCGGACCTGATCTGCAAAATTTGTTTTCCAGAAATCTGTTGTTTGCGATTGACTAACCAGTCATTGGTTTCTGCCTAATCGGCCAATCTCAAATTTCAAATAAGAGACAGCTATGTGATACAAGGAATCCGGGTGTACTACCCTTGCTCTTTCCGAATAGACTCCTTTGTTCTTTTAACATGCCCGGTATATACAAACGATACAAGCCCGATACAAGCATTTATCTTATAACTCTATTTCATCCAAAACACATTCATCTAAAATGAGATAGTACTGCGCATATGCTAATCAGTGTCCTTAAAATTGTTTTTATTAATAATTATATATATTGAAGTGTTTTATGATTTCAGATCGACATAGAAAGTACAGTGACCATAGATATAATTCAGACAAAAGTTACTCATCCACTTACAGTGACGGCTTACCTCGATATAGATCTAGTCATGGATATTCAGGTAAATGTCTTGTGCATGTACCAGGTATTTTTGTCCGATTTGGGGCACAGATTTTGGCCCCATTTGACCCCCTCTTAAAGGTATACAGACAAACATGATGGTGAATATTGAGCAAGTATCCATTATTCTGATAAGAGATGAGCACGTATTCTGATGATGTGCAGCTTTTTGTTTTCCTCTCCATACTCGGAAGAAAATATCAAGAGTGATCTCCCTTGATAATGTGTCTTGTTAAGTCCATTTCTGTGATTGGATTGTCTCCCTTTAATACTCTGTTTTGGATATTATTTGAGAGAGGGGCATGAAATGAATCCGTATCAACTTGGAGTGAAGAGCTAAGAACACCCAGAATGTTGCAGTTGTTATATTGAGATCATATTTCCATGATGATGAATTGGATAAAGTATTATATGGCAAATATTTGGTCGAAAATGGTCTGTACGAAATTAGGTCTACTTCATTCCAAATTTTTTTAACAAGAGGCTCTGAAGTCACAGCATATCATTTCTGATGAAGTTATATTTTGATGTTTTCATTCCTTGTCACTGAGTCACGCTGGATTTGCTGCATGTGGCTGAAAACTTACCTTTGTTACAGATAAAACAAGATCTATTCAGAGATACCTTATTACCTCGAAATTTTGATTTTCTTTGATTTGAAGATGTTTCTGATGCCTGGGTATCTGCCATTTAATAGTTGATTTCCCTGTAAACAAGCTGACTGGAAGATAAACACTAGTGTTGTTGTTAACATCAAACTTGAAACCTAACAGACTTGTACTCAGGCTTTCTCCAACTTCTAAGTGATCAGGGTCATTAGAAGCTTTATTCATACTATTCATTTCACGTAATAAATATAATGCAATCACCTGAGTGACCTTGATTTATTTACTGGGAAAATTTATGAAATCTAAAAAGAAATTTACCTGTATTATAAAACTGATAAGGACCAAAGATGTAAATGTTTTTGATGTGATTAGAATTTTGAGAAGAAGCAGAAAACATAAACATTGACTGAGAATAGACAATTAGTTATTCTGGCTACCCAACAAGAATTTTAGCTCACCTGAACAAGAAGTGCTCAAGGTGAGCTATTTTGATCGCCCTATGTCTGTCGTCCACAGTCTACTGTCTGTTATCTGACAGTTAACACTCTAGAGGTCACAGTTTTCACTTAATCTTTATGAAACTTGGTCACAATGTTTGTCTCTATGAAATCTAGGTCAAGTAGGTAGCTAGGTCATCTTGGGGGAAAAACTAGGTCACCAGATCACATCAAAGAAAAACCTTGTTTATACATTTGAGGTCACATTTTTACCTCATCTTTATACATTTAAACCTGGCCATAAAGTGTGTATTTGTAAAATCTGCTTCAAATATCAAGGTCATATCATAACAAATACTGATTCTGCCTCAATTGCTTGTCATCAGGTGAGCGCTTTAGGGTCAATGGCCGGCTTGTTTTTTTTCAATCAATTATTATAGCTTCATTTTATTTTTAGCTAGATTTTACTTTGTGCTTGATTACCTATGTTTGAGGGTGCAAAGGGAAATAATTTCAGGAATAAAGAGTAGACTGTTGAGTTGTCTCCTTTAATTTAAAACATAGGTCCTGTATAGACAGGTATTACTATATATATACCTTATGTCTCTGACAAATATAGAAAAAATTACCTTTCTAAATGTTCTAACTGGTCACAGACTTATTTCATAGATTCATGATAACTGGATAAATATTACCATATTCAATTGAGGAAATATATTTAATCTAGTCAGTAGCCTATGAAAACGCCAATCTGTGCCAGTTTATAAATGCTATACATTTAATCATTAAAAGTTTGCTCTTAACGGATGTGATGTTTAAAAGCGCTAGGCTCATTCAGTTCCTTTTAATCATTTAAAAATTACTTATTACGTCTAACTACAGTAAAACCTCGGTAATACGAGCAGCGATTATTCGAGCAACCGGCCTAATTCGAGCAAATTTCAAAGTCCCGACGAATTTGCTCTATATTGTACATTAATTTATCCCTCTAACTCGAGTAAAGTTATTACGAGCATCCGGTCTAATTCGAGCGCTGGTGTCGGTCCAATTAACAATTTTCAACGATAATTAATTACCTTATCTCGAGGCAATCATCCGAGCGAAATTTCACACCTCCGAAAAATGTCATACTAAATTTTGTTACGGTCCGTATTTTTCACACATCGTGATAATCACAGTTTATGACAATAGCGTAATCCCTAACACTTAAATTGATGTCCGTATTTTCGATCCGTTACATTAAACACGAAGTAGAAGATATTTAATTAATGAGCGTGATTTAAACTACGCATACGTTTCAGAACAAGTTCAATAGGCAACAATTAGGAACATTAACTTATACGAGAACTAGAATTATTATTTGCAACATCGTTGCTTCGAACGTACTGACTCGCACATACTTTTAAATTATCGTAAGATAAACCGACGTCCATGTAGAATCTTAAATATTTAGGCTCCGTTCGTTATAAAACTGCAAGTAAAAATCATTTCAAAAACTTTTCATTTCCCGTATTTCATGAAAACCTGCGAATGTAAGCTTACGTACAGTACAATTTCACGCGTCTGATACTGAATAAGTGAAGTAGATCAAGTCCGCGATTAAATCCAATTCTTATCAAACAACCCTGAAGAATACAAAATTCGTCGACTTTGTACAGTAGAAAATTAAATGTCAATTGAATCTACACTATGGCGAATTCATACCGCGGCATGGAACTCTGACTAAACACTACTCCCAACTGTACCGGCAATTTCTTTGATGTGCGGCACGTTTGAAGTCAGTCGAAAGACCGCCGCGTTTGATGTCTCCAAATTGTAGCGCGCGTTTCAATTGGAAACCACAGGGATATAACTCATTCAGCTAAACATCATGTCCTAAATAAATTATCATAGATAATATAGTGCATGTTTTTTACTCAATGAGCCGTATCCCTGTGCTGGAAACTGGATCGACTTTGCATCCGGGTTTTATTTTATCACGTGCGATTTTTGTGCGTGGGTGTTTGTTCAAACATGTAGGACCTATCGTGCGCTTTGGGTAATGTTATCTTTTTGCCGATGCGAACTTTTATTACAATTTTACCGTTAAACGGAGTTTGATATTTAATGTAAAAAGATTCATTACGACTTTCATATGCAATTTGTTCAATTCGGCAAATGTCCACACGATTCAAATTGCGTATAGACTTGATAAACAATGACAGTATTCGTAGTTACAACCAAATACATGTATCATACGTGTTTTCATTATAAACACAGTTACACTTAGTCATAACAACAATTCATCATAGACTTCGGATATTTCGAGCACCTGGCTTAACTCGAGCATTTGGCTTGTCCCGATGGGTCCTCGAGATAACGAGGTTTTACTGTAATTACTTAGTGCTATATATAGTCCAGAGAATTTGACACGACTCTCAAACTTCAATTAGCATAGTTTAACAGCTGATATATTGTCTTTATTTATAATCCCGGGTGTATGTTTTCAAAAGCGGAAAGTATCACGAAGACGCTGGAGGTATAATACAAACACAAATCTAAAGGACCGATATTGCACGATTTGCTCGCTGAAATTTATATATTCAACACAAGAACCTTGTAATATATTCATGCATAAAGGTCAGAATCGTGTCAAATTCTCTGTGCTATACTATATATTGTGTTCTATTGACCAATCCATTGAAAAACAAGTGAAACAAACATCAAGTTGAATGCAAATTTGGCACAAGAACTGTTTATACTGAGTTAACCAGAAAGAAATCATTGTGGGTGATTAATACAATGTGTAAGAACTGTTAATTAACTACCCTTTGTTTTAATTACGCTCAGCAATTTAAAAGCTAATAGGTGTGCTGTTTGACTCAATTGTTTCATGGAGTGCTGCCATAACATTGTATTTTATTGTTACATACCATTTAATTGTACATGCCTAAGTCACTGCGTCCTGTGAATCATGTATTATATTAGTGTTAACTGTTAACATCTTTGGGATGGGGGTTGTTACAGCTGTAAATTTGGAAGTGGTTTGCATCTTGCTAATATTTAGTCATCACTTAAAACATATGTACTTCTTCCTGTTCTTGTTTCATAATTTGTTATAGCTTGGTTCCGTGTTGAGCCTTTTTTCTAAGCAATTTGTGTTATATTTTGATGTGTCGTCAAAAAATTTGGAATATAATTATTATTGAAAGAGGAAATTATGTACAAACTAAGTATGATAGAATCTTGATCTGGTGTATTAACTTGTGATAAATCTACTCATTTAAAAAAATAAATATTGTGGTTTTAATATACATGTACATAGTCAAACCTCACTGGCTTAGAATTAGAAGTTCGTAAGTATGAAATTGATATTTTGAGAAAACAAGATTGAACTGCCTGAAAACTACTCTTTACTTATGGAAAAACTATGTTTTTCAACTTCAGTTTGTTCAACATGACCATTTCTGATTTTCATGAAAATAGGCTCATAATTATGAAGCAACTTGTGATGCAGATTTAAAATGTGCATGAATCTTAAAAGGTCAAAAGTCGCACTAACGACCTCATTCTAAGCCAGCGACCTATGTGTAAACTGTAAAAACCATTCATGGGAACAGAAAAACTGGTCTTTGTTGGCAGGTTGTCCCTATAAACTAGTTAAATATCAGTCAAAATGTTTTAATTTGAGGCACATTTTTGTTCCCAGGTGGTGTTTAACACAGGTTTTACAAACTGGAAAAGCCTTACATTTTATGAAAGTTGAATTCTTTTAAAAATTTGTATTGAGATGTAGTCAGTCAATGAAAACAAGTTCATGAAAATCTTGACCAATCAGAATTGTGTACATGTTCATGAAAATCTTGACCACTCAGAATTGTGTACATGTTCAGGAAAATCTTGAACAATCAGAATTGTGTACATGTTCAGGAAAATCTTGACCAATCAGAATTGTGTACATGTTCAGGAAAATCTTGACCACTCAGAATTGTGTACAAGTTCGAGAAAATCTTGACCAATCAGAATTGTGTACAATGTCGAGAAAATCTTGACCAATCAGAATTGTGTACAAGTTCGAGAAAATCTTGGCCACTCAGAATTGTGTTCAAATTAAGGAAAATCTTGACCAATCAAAATTGTGTACATGTTCAGGAAAATCTTGACCACTCAGAATTGTGTACAAGTTAAGGAAAATATTGACCAATCGGAATTGTGTACAAATTAAGGAATATCTTGACCAATCAGAAATGTGAACAAATTAAGCAATATCTTAACCAATCAGAATTGTGTACAAGTTAAGGAAAATATTGACCAATCAGAAATGTGAACAAATTAAGGAATAACTTAACCAATCAGAATTGTGTACAAGTTCGAGAAAATCTTGACCACTCAGAATTGTGTACAAATTAAGGAAAATCTTGACCAATCAAAATTGTGTACATGTTCAGGAAAATCTTGCCCACTCAGAACTGTGTACAAGTTAAGGAAAATATTGACCAATCAGAATTGTGTACAAATTAAGGAAAATCTTGACCAATCAAAATTGTGTACATGTTCAGGAAAATCTTGACCACTCAGAATTGTGTACAAGTTAAGGAAAATATTGACCAATCAGAATTGTGTACAAATTAAGGAATATCTTGACCAATCAGAAATGTGAACACATTAAGGAAAATATTGACCAATCGGAATTGTGTACAAATTAAGGAATATCTTGACCAATCAGAAATGTGAACAAATTAAGGAATATCTTAACCAATCAGAATTGTGTACAAGTTAAGGAAAATATTGACCAATCAGAAATGTGAACAAATTAAGGAATAACTTAACCAATCAGAATTGTGTACAAGTTCGAGAAAATCTTGACCACTCAGAATTGTGTACAAATTAAGGAAAATCTTGACCAATCAAAATTGTGTACATGTTCAGGAAAATCTTGCCCACTCAGAACTGTGTACAAGTTAAGGAAAATATTGACCAATCAGAATTGTGTACAAATTAAGGAAAATCTTGACCAATCAAAATTGTGTACATGTTCAGGAAAATCTTGACCACTCAGAATTGTGTACAAGTTAAGGAACATATTGACCAATCAGAATTGTGTACAAATTAAGGAATATCTTGACCAATCAGAAATGTGAACACATTAAGGAAAATATTGACCAATCAGAATTGTGTACAAATTAAGGAATATCTTGACCAATCAGAAATGTGAACAAATTAAGGAATATCTTAACCAATCAGAATTGTGTACAAGTTCAGGAATATCTTGACCACTCAGAATTGTGTACAAGTTAAGGAAAATATTGACCAATCAGAATTGTGTATAATACCAAATGGTTACTGTCTAGATAAGTGTATATCTTACTTTGATATTAATGGGGTCTATAAAGACATCCTTGTAAACAAGAGTGGAGGCAGCTGTCTTATAAGGGTTATGCCTGCCAATACAACAAGCTACTTTTGTTTTATTTGATGAAATATATGAGAGAGTTTGAAACATTTGTTTACATTACATCTATTTTATATTATATGGTAAATATGGTTATACCCTATGCCTTCCTACCTTTGGAATGTAGCATGAACTGAAGAACGGACTGGAATGGACTGGTCTGGAACTTTTTAAGGCATAAACTAAAATAAGTGGTTTTCAATGGACTTGATGAATATGTTCTGGGGTGGTATTCAATATTGATCTTATTTAATTGAAGAATAAGGATAGCCAATCACATCGCCTGTTACTGACCAAGAGTTTAAAATGTTGGGATGTGATTGGTAATGTCCTTATCCTTAAGTCAAGTAAGATAAATATTGAATACCACCCCAAGTTAAACTTCTAAAGTTCCACCTTTCCTTTAGCAACAACCTCTCAACTATTATCAAAATGTGTGTTTCTGCATTCCAAAGGATGATGAGTGACTATGAATTAATGTTTATTTCTGCCTCCATTTATTTTCAGAATTCCAACGAGAACCTTACACTTCGTATACTACCCCACTAACAAGCCGAGGTCTACACACCGATGGTGATAGTATGTCCAAATATAGCCGGGGGTATGACATTACTAATAGAAACTCTTCAGACTTTACTACAAAATCTTACGATTCACCAAGGTAGGTTATACTGTGAAATATTATTTGTATGCCCATCTTTATTTCCTCAGACAGTTTTTGTGTCGCCTGAAAAGGCGACATATAGGTGTTACTTTGGCGGCGGCGGCGGTGGCGGCGGCGGCGGCGGCGTCACAAATTGCTTGTCCGGAGCATAACTTTGTCACCTTAAGTTCAAATGACTCAAGAATTGGTATGCATGTTTCTTGCAATAAGCCGGAGTGCAGTGCGCAAGAACCATAACTTTACCTGTCATAGTTTTTGAATTATTTCCCTTTGATTGATTTTATTAGAGCATTTCTTGTCCGGAGCATAACTTTGTCACCTTAAGTTCAAATGACTCTAGATTTGGTATGCATGTTTCTTGCAATAAGCCGGAGTGCAGTGCGCATGAACCATAACTCTACCTGTCATAGTTTTTGAATTATTTCCCTTTGATTGATTTTATTAGAGCATTTCTTGTCCGGAGCATAACTTTGTCACCTTACGTTCTAATGACTCTAGATTTGGTATGCATGTTTCTTGCAATAAGCCGAAGTGCAGTGCGCAAGAACCATAACTCTACCTGTCATAGTTTTTGAATTATTTCCCTTTGATTGATTTTATTAGAGCATTTCTTGTCCGGAGCATAACTTTGTCACCTTACGTTCAAATGACTCAAGAATTGATAGGCATGTTTCTTGCAATAAGCCGGAGTGCAGTGCGCAAGAACCATAACTCTACCTGTCATAGTTTTTGAATTATTTCCCTTTGATTGATTTTATTAGAGCATTTCTTGTCCGGAGCATAACTTGGTCACCTTAAGTTCAAATGACTCAAGATTTTGTATGTATGTTTCTTGCAATAAGCAGAAATGCATTGCGCAAGAACCATAACTGTGCCTTGCATCGTTTTTTAATTATTTCCCTTAGATTGATTTAATTTGAGCATTTCTTGTCCGGAGGATAACTTTGTCACTATGAGGTTGAATGACTTGAAACTTGGTATGCATGTTTCTTACCAAAAGTCCAAGTGCAGTACACAAGAACCGTAACTCTACCTTGTGCCATTTTTCAATTTTTTTCCTTTGATTTTATAAGCATTTCTTATCCGTGGCATAACTTTGTCACTATAACTATTAATGACTCAAAAATAGGAATGCATGTTTCTTTGCTGTGACATGAAGTGCAGTGCGCAAGAATCATAACTCTAGCTTGTGTAGTGTTTGAATGATTCCCTTCAGATTGATTTTATCAGGACATTTTTTTGTCCAGAGCATCGCTTTGTCGTTTTTAGTTCAGATGACTAGAGAGCTCTTGTGAGTCTGATATGTAGCCCAATACTGGATAGTTTTCCATGACAAATTTGCATTTCGTCAGGCGACACTTGCGACTCGCGGAGCTTTTATCATGAATAGGTCTGATCTGCCTCTGTAGCATCTAGTGGTAGAGCGTCTACTTTCAAGCTTGAGAGGTCTCTAGTTTGATCCCCGGCTGCACTATACTAAATTCATCAAAAATGGTTCGTGATCTTGACTATCCACTTTGCTTGATGCTGAGCATTATGAGTTAGTAAGTTCTAGGTAACTGCTACTTTGCACGGTGTCTGGGTGATGTGACTAGTTTAGATTATAAGTCTCCATTATGACTGCAATACTTTTTACCAGCTGGATTCAAAACAATATTTAAAATAATAAGACTGAGTGGGGACTAGCACTGAGTGGGGACTAGCACTGAGTGGGGACTAGCTAGTAATGGAGTAACTTGTGAAAAGTTGTTGAGAAATGGTGATATAAACCTGCATGAACAAACAAACATGAAGTAACTGGTATTTATCACATAAATATTGTGATCTTCCATGTGAGAACAAATGACCGAACAATGTTCTCAAACAAGTGTGATAACAAATGCGTGAAGTCACCAGCTTTTCGGTGCGAAAAGGTGACGTTGTCGGCTTAACATTGGTTATTTCTGACATTGTTTAGACTCGGTAACTATGGTAATGTGATAAAAAGAATCCACCACTTGTTGTCTTTGGGATCAACATTTCTTTAACTTGCCACGAAAACAAATTATTAAGCTTGTCTAAGGCTAACCTGTGTTTTCTAGACTTGTTTAAGAAATGTTGATCTCCAAAGACAACTCATGACGGATTCCATATATCTCCATTTGGATCTTCATGAAAGTGTTCCCCACCTGGGTATATGTGCACATATCTTGCAATTATACCAGCTGGACAGTTTCCACTACAAATTCTACAACCTGGGTGGGAATCAAAGCTGTTCCACTGTGTAGGCCAAGTATTTCATGCTTTGGTAAAACATCTTCTCAACAATGGGATACTGTAAAATCACATATTGTTTCGCAGGTAAAATGCAATTTTGTGGAGTCGTAACTTTGTGGATAACAAAGTATGAAGGGGGAAACACTTGGTTTGTATTTGAAAAGTCAATAATTTGTGTGGATTTGATTTGGTGGTGATGTCCACTACGAAATCCACAAAAAATGTATTGCTCACTGAAATTAATGATTTTACACTATGAACTAAATAATGCATTGAAACTCTAGATTTATTTCTGATATAAATGCGTTGGGAAGATGTTTTATCAAATACATTTTAATTTTGTAGAACTTTAAATGATTATTGACAAAAAGGCCAAGAGTGCATGAAATAAGAAGGGAATGGTGTTGATAAAAAGGTATTCTGGTTTTAACTGGGACATTTGTGTCAACTCAGTTCAATTGAAAATGCATTTAAATGCTTCATTATGCAAAACTTTTGTTAAAATTAATATAAATTTTATGCAAACTGTCAAAGTCACTGACTCACGGTAGTCTTGTATTGAAGTTATTAAATTATGACCACCCCAGAGACCTATTTTTCTGTACATTTTGCACAGTATGGCTTCTAGAATGTATATTGACTACTATCAACATTCCATCAGTGTAGGTTGCATATTTTTCTATCTACTGGGTAAGGTATATTCATAATTTCAGCAGATGTATGTGTTGCTTCTATGATAGAATCATTTTATTCCTGGATTGTCATCCTCATCCCTCGATTTTATTACAGGGAAGAAAATTGTTCATAACTGAAACCTGATGTTTTAAAAAAAGTGTTTTGAGAGATAATTTAATGATTATCTGGCAATTATCTCATGATAATCTGGCAATTATTACAAATGATAATATTCCATTCAATTATTGGATGAAATTCTATGATATAATTGGATGTGATAATTTAGCAATTATAAAATAATAATTTAGCAATTACTGAATGATAATTTAGTAATTATTGGCTGATAATTTAGAAATTTTTGGATAATAATTTAAGCAATCATTGGGTGTTAATTTAGCAATCATTAGATGATAATTTAGCATTTTTTGGATGATAATTTAGAAATTATTGGATGATAACATAATAATTATTCAATGATAATTTTTCAATTATATGATGATAATCTATCAATTATTGAATGGTAATCTAGCAATTATTTGATATGATAATTTAGCAATTATTAAATGTTAATCTAGCAATTATTAAAAGATTGTCTAGCAATCATTGGATAATAATTTAGCAATAATTGGACGATTATTTAGCAATTATAGGATAATAATTTAGTAATTATTGGATGATAATTTTGCAAATATTGGATGATTATCTAGTAATTATCATATGGTCATTTAACAATTATTTGACAATAATTCAGCAATTATAGGAAGATAAGCAAGCAATGTCTACAATTATTGGATGGTTATCAACTTAAACAATTATTGGATGATAATCAACTATCAATAATATTTTTGAATGATAATCGAGCAATGTCTACAATTATTGGATGATAAACTATCAATTATATTATTGAATGATAATCTAGCAATTATAATGAAATGTAGTCTAGCAATTATTGGATGATAAATTAGCAATTATTTTATAATGGCCTACAGCATATAGATGTGTGTGATTGGTGCAGATATAAGTGGTATACACCTGAATGTAGTCGCTGGTACATTAATATGTTGCATCAAATATTCTGGTACCCTGTGGGGGTGTATCTATATCAGTACTGATAGGCACACAGCATGTAACTTATTTCATACAACTTATATATTAGTCATGTGTAGGTAGGTATGTACATAGTTTGGCTTAGAAAAGTTATTTACAATCAAACCTGGTTTTTTTGGTCTTCCGAAATCCATACCATCCATTTTTATCTGGAATGCATCTTTATTATAAAGCATTCACCTGCTGTTTGCAGCCAAATTAAATTTATCGATTGACTGGCTGCTGAAAGCAGGTTAAGCATTTTTGTGTCTCGCAAATGTCTATTAAAAGTGTTAGAAATGTTCAATTTTAAAATAAAGAATCATCATATGAAGCAGTGCACCTGGGGTTTTGTTTTTGCTGGTAAAAATATTCTGCAGTTGTGGTCCCTTGTTTGAAAACGCAGTCTTTGTTGAAATCACCGCTTTTCTTATATTATTTTAATTTATTTATATAAAAGTTTTTATGGATGTATTTCCAGGTTCTCAGACCGAGGTAAGCTCAATTTGGACAAATTTGACAGTGATGTAACCTCACCACCATTTGAATTTGGTGTCAGTTACAAAAGCCCAAGAACCCATGACACAAGCACCAAAAACCATGACATCAGCACAAAATCCTATGACAGGATCACAAAAATTGATGATGTCACCACAAGAAGATCACCAGCTAGAAGGTTTGTTAATTGAATTTTAATTAGTTTTTTATGGAACATTGTTTTGTTATTTCTTACACTGTTGCTTCAACAACATTGTAGGGTGGTATAAGTGTGTGCATCTGACTGAGAGTTGAGTGTGGGACTTTAAAATTTGAGTCTGAGAATCCAATGTTTGAGTGTGGGACTTAAATATATCGGAGATTGGAGTGTGTATAAATCTGAGATTTGAGTGTGACAATCTGATGTTCAGTTTGAGTGCCAAAAATTGAGATTTTTGTATGTGGCACTGAGAATTGAGAGTATGAAACTGAAGTTTAAGTGTGTGATTGTGAATTGTGAACTGAGATTTGTGAATGTTAGAAACTGAGATTTGTGAGTGTGAGAAACTGAGATTTGCGAGTGTGAAAAACTGAGATTTGCGAGTGTGAGAAACTGAGATTTGCGAGTGTGAGAAACTGAGATTTGCGAGTGTGAGAAACTGAGATTTGCGAGTGTGAGAAACTGAGATTTGCGATGAGAAACTGAGATTTGCGAGTGTGAGAAACTGAGATTTGTGAGTGTGACCATCTGAAGTTTGAGTGAGAAACTCATATTGAGGGTGTGAGGAACTGATACATAAGTGAGTGAAACTGAGGTTTGAATGTAAATATTTAGTGCTAGGTGTTGCTGAAGTGTGAAGGCAGAAATATTTGCACAACATGAGGTGGTTTACAATTTTCCAAGTTAAGTACAAGGTAATGATTGTTTTATTGCATAATATACAGAGGAGGGTGGAATACTGAGAGGTGGAATAGTTAGTTTATCAGGATGAAACATTAATGATAGATGAGAGATATTAGATGGTATAGTATAATATAGACCGAACAAGTTGCTCTCACTACCTTAATGTGTAGTGTAATAGACAGAACAAGTTGCTCTCACTACCTTAAGACAGAACAAGTTGCTCTCACTACCCTAAGACATTACAAGTTGCTCTCACTACCTTAAGACATAACAAGTTGCTTTAACTACCTTAAGACAGAACAAGTTGCTCTCACTACCTTAATGTGCATGTTGATTGCTGGATATACATTAGGACATAAAATTCTACCTGTGTTAGATGGTTGTACTAGATTCCTACACTCTCTATCTCTGGTATGAGGGAGTTTTGTTGGTGTTTGCTATTACATAGTACAGTTACACTTTAATGTTGTGAATGTCTGGTCTACAGCCTGGATAGTTTAGGTTTCGTATTTCGATCCAAGGCCATGGTAATTACCAAGTCATTAAACATGGAACTGGTATTTTTTCCTTGCTTCACAATCAGCATAGTCCATTTCCATAATTGGATTGTCTCCCCTCCATATGCTAAATGACGAGTTTTGGGAACAAATCAAGAATGATCTCCCTTGCTTAGATGTCTTGTTTAAGTCCATTTCCATAATTGGATCGTCTCCCCCTCCATATGCTAAAGGACGACTTTTGGGAACAAATCAAGAATGATCTCCCTTGATTAGATGTCTTGTTTAAGTCCATTTCCATAATTGGATTGTCTCCCCTCCATATGCTCAAGGACGTCTTTTGGGTACAAATATCAAGAGTGATCTCCCTTGATAAGGTATCTTGTTAAATCCATTTCCATAATTGGATTGTCTCCCCTCTATACTCATTAATTATTGGAAAATAGTATAATTATGATATTGGCATAGGATAGGGACATGTATGGAATAAGCTATGGAGTCAATGGTGTACTTTGATTATTAGATATGATAATCTAATGTGTGGCTGCAAGCTATTATTCTCATAGTTATAAAACAAGACATAAGTTAATGATTTCTCTGTAGAAATGTTGGTTAACATACAACACACATGTGGTGAAGTGCTGTTACAACTGGTTGATCCAATGCCATTAATTGACCAATTTATCATATAATTAACTTCCTTTGTTTGATAATATGCTACTTCCTATTTGCTAGCCTTGTGTACAGTGATACATGATACCAGTTCACTATGACCAAAGAAATGTCGGGTCGGAAATTGCTCGTTATCATATTATTAATGATCTAAGCTGTTGGAATGAGGCTGTTAACACCCTACTTTAATCTGAAGTACCCCCCTACTTTGCCTAATATTTTGAAACAAGATGTCATCTCATATTGCTTAATTGGCATTTAATTAACTCTACATGGTTAAAAGTTGATTGTCTAATATGGTAATAATTATAATAAAGATTATTGTTGTAAATTTGGGACTTGATGCAACATTTTGTTGTCTTGTCGTAATGCAACATTTTGTTGTCTTGTCGTAATTAACCCTTTGCCCAACATACCCTTAACCTACCTCTTTACTCTACTTGCCCCTACATATCCCTTACCCAAATCTTTTATGCCAAAGACACATTACTTACCCCTTAACAGATAAAATTACAGTTGACATTGGCTTACAGGTGTGTAAAGTAATATAAGGGAGGGAACTCTTGTCTGACTTATTTATACATTTTCATAGTTTCTTCCCTTTACCTGTTTTTTTCTGACTAGTCCTTGGCTAATTGCATGTTTTGGAAAGGTCCGATTATTTGCGGACTTGTTTTGTTCTAAAGTAATAATAAAAATATAATATTGACAACTTTGTTTAAGTAGTGACAGAATAATGAAAACCTATCTGAACTTCACTGAAGAACAGTACAAGTTTTAGAAAAAATTTCAGTCTTTAGATTAATGAAAGGTGCATAAAATGTATCCGATAACACATTATTTCAGCATTAAGTTAATAAATATTAATTAAATTTAATTGTATATTACAAATGTAATGGATTCTGCCTCACAAAAATTGTAACAACTGTAAACTTGCTCATTTTCATGGACATGAAATTTCATCGACAATATTGATTTTGATAAAAAAAATCAGTTTTGAGCCATCGTTAACTCGCGAATTACAAAGAATAGAAGAGAAAGCCACAATACGGAGATCGATTAATTGTGGGGATAGAATTTCCATAGTCAAGTTAAATCACAAAATCAACAAAAAATTTAAACTCCCTGGAAAAATAATGATTGTATAGTAATATATGTTGAACATGAATTGATCAGCCATCTATATTGTAAGAGATACATTGAATCCTCTGATTCTGAGATAACGAGTATTGAATCATCACAAATACTGGGTATATACTGTTCAATATTTCTGCCAAATATTGTTCCACCTGCATTCTTCCATACATGCTACCAGATTCTTCCCTATAGCCTGCTAGCATGATGAAGTTGTTGTAGATCTACCCGGGTTGATTTTTGTCTTCCTGTTCGATCCTGTATGGTACAAACACACCTGTACTGTCAACTTGGTGTTAGTCGAGTACTAAATGACACTTTCTGGTCTTCTATCCTTGACCAGTGGCAGTCTGTGAATTTAGGATTTCAAACTATTTGCCTGCCAATCCCTTCATCCCTTCAGCAAAAATTTTCTTTAAGCCCCCCTTAATCTAAAAATAAAAAATGTGCCCTGGATGTACAGATTCAATATTATGAAAATCTGGTGCACGCATTTATTATAGAGGCTGCATTTTCATTGGGTCATTATGTATCTTAATTAGTCAAAAATTGCAAATGAATACTCATAGTTCACATAGGAGCTGGCATTGCACTACATGACAGGTGAGCGACCTATGGAGTAAAGGGGCGCTCGTGGTTTGAGTTTCCACATGCCGAGTATAGCCTTTGTTTATTTGCCAGTCAGCTTTCTGCTGAAATTGCAGGCATATGAGTGCGCATATGAGTGCCTCCACCCGTATTTGAACCTGGGTTGCCATATTAGACGGCAAGCGTCCTAACCATTGAGCTACAGAAGCACACAGAGTTATGACCCTTGTTTCAAAACTTTGTTTTTTATGGAATTCTTAAGGTTTCTTGTTTAAGACTCGTGGCAAGCTTGCTGATTGGAAACTATTTTGGCAGCTTCCCATTGATCATACCTTAACTACCTCAGTATACAAGTTCTGTCTATAGTAACATTTACATATATTGAGTACATAATTACCTGTATAATACTGGTGGGGGTTGATGTTGTTTTCTGCTAAACAAATTAGTCTGTTGTTGAGTATTAGGTTTGTTTTGACCAATTGTTGCCAAGGTTTCCGGTAATGTCATTGAGTGTATGCCACAGACTGATGATAGGGTAATAATGTGTTGTTAATAATATAGTGGTCCATCAGGAAATTCTGATGTTATAATTTACTTAGAACCTTGTATAAGTCTTTGAATGTGTTGTTACAGGATCCATTTCCAGAGCAATTTCTGCATAAAACATTGAATCCATGGTACCAAGGTTCAGCTCAACTCATACATTACTTCATACATTACTTCATACATAATAACACCATTGAAATTATAACACACTTACACTTTATGGTTCATAGGCAGAATTGGTTTGGCTAGCATCTTCTCTCTCCTAAAAGTTTGGCAGACTAAGTAAAATTGGTTGAAAGTCAACATGTTATTACGAATCAAAGATACACCTAAATATACACAGATTGGACACTCAATTGAAAACGGAGAGAAAATGCAAAATAGCATGCAGCAGACTCGGATATTTTGCATGCACGCTTTTGTTTGTCATCCTTTTTTAATGAACAATATCTCATTTTAAAGAGCTAAGTTTCTTCTACTGCATGATGTAACTTATTTTTTTCTATCTCTTGTAGAATTCAGAATATTATTGTTTGAATGAGGCAAATTGGTTAATTGAACTATTTTCTGATAAAATTGGAATTTCCATTAAAATGATAGTAGGTCTGGCTCTTTTAGGTATATTGTTTTATTCCTTGACTGATTTCAATAAATTAGGTATCATTTTAAAGCAGAATAATAAATCTATTGCATAAAAGTATTAGTTTTTTCCTATGTATATTAAAACAGGAAATATAAGGTATTAATAACAAACGAGAGTTCGCGAGATTTCAGAAGACTGCCGCGAGATATTGTGAGATTTGGTAGATTTTTCCAATCTTTGTATATTTAGGTCTTTGCACGAATATAGCAGCTATAATAGCAATATTTGATAGATGATATTTCTTGGAAATCAGAAAGAGTGCTTGCTAGACCTACTGTAAAAATGCAACTACTCCTTTTAACCTCTTATATAATATGTGTCCGAGTCAGTGATCACAAAGCCATTGAGTCCAAGCAATTTGTTCTGTTTAACCATTTTAGTATGTTTCTTTGCTGCTAGAGTCACATCCTCTGTCAGGAACTGCCCATCAAACTAGTGTTTCAACTCTTAAATTTAATCCCAGGACACTTTCAGTAGGATGGGTTTGGAACTCACAGTCACTGTGCAACTGTGTTAGAAATCTCCCCTCTCTTGCGCCATTAAAACAGCTAGATGCGCTTTTAGCAGCGTCCCATGATTACTAGAGCTTTCTTATGACCTTCTTTTAAAAACCAAAATTTGAATGTTTTCAGTGCTTTGATTTATAGCCTTCTTACCAGGGGTGGTATTCATGATTGATCTTATTTGACTTAAGGATAAGGACAACCAATCAGATCAAACCATAATAAACTCTTGGTCAGTAACATGCGATATAATTGGATATCCTGATTCTCCAATTTAATAAGATCAATACCCCTTGCCTTCTATAAAACCAAATTTGAATGTTTACAGTGCTTTGATTTATAACTATGACCCGAGTTATATGATTAATACTGCTAAACTGCTGAGTGAGTGATGAGAGATATAACACACATGTCTGTACCTAGAACTCCTCTGTAATAAATAGTCTATAAAATAGTAAATAATTTACATTATCTAGACATTAAAATTATGAGATATCTGACCCCGTTTCTAACATCTGTAACATCATTGCTGGATTCCAACATACTTCTGTTCAACTTAAGAGTTGGTTTTGAACAAACTTTACTGGAATACCAGAATTTTATCACCTCCGTGTACCTGTGATATTCACATCATCAGAATTATTGACGTATGCAGTGAAACTTGGTGAAAAATCTGACTGAAAAGGACCAGTTCATCAATCGGATCAAATTGTTTTCTGATTAATGACCCCAGCTTATGTTGTTATTATTTTGCAGAAGCCTTGGAATGCAATAACTTGTTAGACAATGCAAGAGTAATTGCACTTTTATTACATTGTAAAAATTGTTCATAGGCTGTGCATTAATACCCAAAAAGTGAGATGTTCTTTTTTCCAATCATAATTATGAGCTTTGGTGTTCTTCATGGACTGCCAGGCTAGTGTCCTCATTAGCTTGTTAATTTGATTATTGATTGTTACCAAGTTGTTGCCCTTTGATTATCAAACTACTGGGAGTTAACTCTATAGCTAATAAAGAAGATTGTCACCATGTGCCAGAGTTGTTGCACTTTGATTATCAAGTGCTTGTTGTTAACTGCACATTGAGTCTGAAGAAGAAAGTGAATCATGACAAGAGTTGTTGCCCTTTGATTATGAAAATGCTTGTACTCTAAACTAACCCACATCCAATCGAAGATATGGTAAATAGTGGTTGCCCTTTGATTGTGAAAATGCTCAGAATTAAATCTACATTTAGTATGAAGAGACGGTGAATTATGAGTTTAGGTAGGAGTTGTTGCCCTTTGATTATGAAAATGCTCAGAATTAAATCTACATTTAGTATGAAGAGACGATGAATTATGAGTTTAGGTAGGAGTTGTTGCCCTTTGATTATGAAAATGTTCGGAATTAAATTTACGTTAAGTATGAAAAAGATATTGAACTAAGAGTTTTGGCAAGAGTCGTTGCCCTTTGATTATCGAAATGCTTTTTTACCAGGGATAAATGAACTTTGTGTCAACGACCTCTTACTTGTACATTTCTTTACAATATTTGTTGTACAATTATTTACATGTTGATAAATATTTTATGATGACACAAATTTCTGTTGGTGTAAGAACAGTACATTGTTAATGGTTATTGTGAGGAATCAGTAATTTACCTGAGTAAAGAAATATGCTGGGTAAATGTTTTATTTCCCTTGAGCTATAATGTTACAAGAACCTCTGACAATTATTACTTGGAAATATTTTTTATCGCCACCTTACAGCTGTAAACCACAATATGTTTGCAGTGAAGGAACATTGCTTGCGTGAAGGTCTAAGACTGTGGTAAAGGCATTAAGAGCTGATTATCCGTAAAAACACGGATGACATCAGTTGCGGGTGGAGGAAACCCAGTGGTATAAATGTTTGGCCTAAATCTGAGTTGCTGATTGGGGAAGCTGGTTGTTGAGGCTTACCTAGGTAGGTTTAGAGTTAGAGGCATTGACAACTGATAGACTGGTACTATCTCTAAGCACATAGTTTTCTGTCAGGAATTCCCCTCCATCTTATTCTGCATCAGAGATATAACAGATTCTGAACAAGTTTTGCAACTGATGAGGGGTGATCACTAAGTTTTATGTTCTGGGAGAAAATATTTTGGCAGATAATAGAATATATTTTGTTTGAAGATGATTTTGCTATATGACTCATATTGATAAAATATTTGGAATTCAGTGATTAACTATAGATTGTGTATTTTATTACTAAGGGTGTTTTTGGTTTGATTTCTTCAATTTGTTCTTATTGCACTTTCAAAATTCTTGATTCTAGATGTCTTTGTGTAATTAAAGTAATTTTGCTACAATTAATCAGAGCATTAAGTCAATTAACATTAAATATCGAAGCAGGTCGATCTCCCCTGGGTGAGTGGTTGAGCATTCAAGGGTGCTGGGTGTTAACTGTACTGGTTACATTTCCAAAAGTGAGCCTGATTTCTGACATTGTTGCCACCTATAGTTAAATTGTGGTTGTATAGTACCTTCCTAACCGCTTGATGTCAGATATTGAAAAATAAGGTTCAGGAAGTGGTCCTTTGAATAGGTATTACTTCATAAAAATAAGTAAACAAAAACTACAATTGTCTAGACGCTGTAATAGTGTTTACATCCCCTTTAAATTAAATGCTTTTAATGTCCATGTGCACTTAAATTTTATCTCAATTCTTTGTTTATGTTTATTTTTTTGGTTATAATCTTTTCGTTGACAAATTGCTGCAAATGTTCAAATATTCTTGTTTTCTAAGTTCTTTTCCTCGGCGATATTTGTATGTTTCTAAATCGGTCTGACTGCTGAATTAGCAAATAGTTTTGTTTAGACTGAATTTTAAACTTAAATTGATCTTGCACATCATAGTGTTCATTTCATTGGACAGCATACTTATTGTTCTGGAAATTTAACTTTAATATTAATGAATTTTCTTGTGCCAAAACTGTTGTTCAACTTTTTGACCGACCTGAGTTGCCAAAATTGTTGTTTAAATTTTTGACTGGGATCTCAAAAACTGTTTCATAACGTTTTGGACTGACATTGCCAAAACCATAGTTCTTAACTTTTTGACTGATATTGCCAGATTGTGTTGTTCAACTTCTTGACCAACCCTCATCTGTGTTGGATTTCTGTGGATTCTCTTCTATGAATGCTGCCACCACTATATTGTTGGCACCAGTTATTGCATGAAGGAAACCATCATATTGTGTGTTCAATGGATTTATTACAGGATTTAATCATGAATTATGGGACAGTTTAACTCATGGTAGGTCAAATCATAATGCTTTGTTGTCAACCCTTTTGATGATGTCATAAAGTGCTGCACCTTGGCTGCTAGGCAACTTATTGTTACTGCAGGTTCATTTCTATTGAGTTGTTATTTCTTTATTATTGTTTATAAATGGCATCAATATTTTAATTATGGATCAGTTTAATTCATATGGTAGCTAGGTCAAACCATGATGCTCTATTGCCAAACCTTTGATCTGCACTTGTTGCTAAGGCTACCAATATTTCTAAAATTATTTTTGTTCATTGAGTTCTTAACAAAACTTTTCTTTTATCTTTGTTAATGATGTCAATATTAAAATATTTTCCCCAGTTTTCCAAATATGGTATAAAATACTTAAGTCAGTTGCAAATTAAGCACATGTCATAGAGCAGTTTGTCAAGTGGCTGCATGGCTATATGCATCAACATTTTTTGTCCCATTGTATATAATTTTATCCAGAAGTATTTTGACTATGGTCATGAAACATTGGCTTGCAGGATACCGGTAATGCTAATTCATATGTAGTTGTGTGTATGGTTTTACTTTGCCAGAATCTTAGTTTCAGCGGAGTTATATTGGCCATGTTTTAAAAATTGACATTTTATAGGAATTTCCATGTTTATTTTCCCTTCTGACTTTCTGCAGGAAATATGAGTATAATTATTGCAGCGTAAATAATGAGTAGGCGTGAACTTGTTTCTTTGTTTTTGTTCTTGCAATCTTCACATAAATACTGCATCTTCCCCTGAATGATTCATTGCAAAAAACATGAGCAATATTATTTATATGACGTATGGTTCTAATTCAAGTAGAGTCCTTCCTATGCTTCTATATCAAACAGATGTGCATGTTATACGACACTTGGGTCTCTTACTGTTGTGCTTTGATTAGACAGAAATATGTATTTTTAGATTGTCAACTAACAAATAGGCAGTCTAGAATAGTTATTCAAAGACCACCTCTATATTAAAATCAACTCAATGAGAGCACAAGTTTGCTCTTTAATGCTCTTTAATTATCTGCCACGATTGATAGCCTAGCCAGTGGAAGAATGTTTGCTTTGAGTGCAAGAGGTCTCGGGTAGGATCCCAGGCCATAAATATACCTGTCTTTAAAAATGGTATCTTGCTTGACGCTTTAGTCTTCTAACTTAAAGTGCCAGTTACTGCTAGTTCGCCTGGCATCCCTTTATATATGATGAAATACTGTCGACCAGTGGGACTTAAAACAATATTTCCCCTGGGGACCCATGAACTTACAAGCGTGTATCACCTATGACAGAGCATTTGGCTACACATTACATACATAACATGATCATATATAATAGTTTATCAGATAATTACACCCTACAGAAAATCGTTTACTATACACAATAATCATTGTTGCTCTTGACAAGGTATTTTTCTCTTGTGTTTTGTTTTGTGGCATATTTTTTTGATCACCTGTATTATGAGGACCATATGACAGTCATTCAAGGTATTCACTCTGAGTGGTGTATACACGCTGAGTATGTATCGTGACGTAATTATGCTCTCCATTACCCTCGTCGTGGTGAGCTAAGATTCCTTACCTCAACATGCTCTTGTATTTATGATATAATTCATCATAATACAGCATCAGATCATTGATAACTACTAATTACTTGTTTGCCATTGTCTGTCAGTTGTTAGTGCATGGTCATCGAGTCCCCCCTGTCTAATTGGCCTGACATGTCTGGCTATGAGGGAAGTCCCTGTCTAATTGGTCAAACATGTCTGGCTATGAGGGAAGTCCCTGTCTAATTGGTCAAACATGTCTGGCTATGAGGGAAGCCCCTGTCTAATTGGCCTAACATGTCTGGCTATGAGGGAAGCCCCTGTCTAATTGGTCAAACATGTCACAATCAATTGGGGTCATCTACCTCCATGTAAACATTGAAGATCCTAGGGCAAAGCGTTCTCGAGTTATTTAACGGTAACCATTTGGTCTACCGACCGACCGACCAAGCAACAGACTGACTAACATGTGCAAAGCAATACCCGGTATATGAGGGGGGGGGAGGGGGGGGGGGTGCATGTCACAAAAAGGTGCAAGTGTTACCTTTAAAGAAGCCGTCATTGCGAATCTGGATTGAGCTGAATGTTTCAAATTTCCTGTGGGAGAATTAGATTGATACTTGACTGTTTATAATATTATTCATGATTATACTTGATTAACCAAGATATTGCACCTTTAAAGTTGAGAATAGCTGGTTGTTTGATCCTGACAAATCTACACCCAGCCTACACATACCTTACCTATCAATTAGTAGGCTGCTACTGTATTTATTTGGTGGTTATTACCGACAGCTGTTGATGCATTTCTACCATCAAATATAAACCTATTTGTCTTTCCATTTATCTCAGATAGTTTGCACCTGTGGACCTTCATCTTACATAGTATGGATCCTTGACCTTCTTTTAGCATAATTTAACAGCTGATATATTGTCTACTTTTATAACCCTGGTTGTATGTTTTCATTTGCGGGGAGTATCAGGTAGAAGCTCAAGGTGTAATACCCACACCAATCTAAAGAACCGATATTGCATGATTAGCTCATGGAAATTTATATATTAAAGGCGAGAACCTTGTTTTCATATGTTCATGCATAAAGTTTAGGATCAAGTCAATGTCTCCCTACTTTACTAGATGTCTGACACTAGTGTTGTGTAGGTGTGAATCTCCTGGAGCTTTGAACCATAATTTTAACTTGAGTATATTGATCAGACCTATGCATGTCAAATAGTGTTAAACCTGTCTATAAAGGCCACCAATGTCAAATAGTGTTAAACCTGTCTATAAAGGCCACCCATGTCAAATAGTGTTAAACCTGTATATAAAGGCAACCCATGTCAAATAGTGTTAAACCTGTCTATAAAGGCCACCCATGTCAAACAGTGGATTATACATACGGGTGGTCTCTCTCTTAACAAGTTAAATATAAATGAAAATGGTCATATGGTAGATAAAATTGGTGGTCTTTATGGACAGGTTTTGTAACAGTCGTCTTTGATTACAGTAAGTCTTTAATAAAACAGGATTTACTGTACACACACCACTTACAACTTGTCTAGAACTCATGCTAGTTTTATGTTAAATATGAATAAATAAATGATAATCTTCCCGGAAATGCCATATTCATAGCACATGCCTGTTAACCACTCAGATCTAGGGTTATTATGCATTAAAAACATCTAAAAAAAACATTAAAAAATCGTACAGGGAAGGCAGCACTCAACTGAAACAGCCGAGCACAGAAATCAACACAGACCTTCATTACACAGCACAATGCCCAATACACAACTGCACAAGAAAATGAACTTTACTGCTAAAAGTCACAAGTTCCGGCTGTCAAAAGTCGAAAGTCCCAGCTGTCAAAAATTAACCCTTTACTCCATAGATAGGTTAATTCACACCCCTATCCCAAATCAAGCAACAAGTATAAACCAATATTAAGTAATATTTAGGGGAGACAATTCAATATAAAAGAATGACTTAAACAAAAAACTTATCAAGGGAGATAATCTGATATTTGTCACATTTTCACCCTTGGCTCTATAGATACATTAATTTACAC
The DNA here is from genome assembly GCA_947247005.1 of Spisula solida. NCBI lineage: Eukaryota > Metazoa > Mollusca > Bivalvia > Venerida > Mactridae > Spisula > Spisula solida. The sequence goes on from OX365961.1 coordinate 11,939,946, forward strand.
CCCTATCTCATGTCTATCAATATTGAGTAATAATTAAGGGGAGGCAATTCAATATAAGAAATGGTCTTGAATAAAATGCCTAATCAAGGGAGATTATTCTTGATATTTTTCACAAAAAGCTGCAAATGAGACCAGTTCACAATCTAGCTTGTCTGTTATTAGTGAATATTGCATGGAGTGTAAAAGAGTTGAAGTTGTGACAGAGGTTTAGAGCAATTAGGAAATTAGTCGTCTGGTCAACTAAAATTTTCTTTTATGTAAAGATTTAACATAATCATTATAATATGTTTTAGGAAGTATTACCAAACATTTGTTTATACAGATTAAAGAAATCAGGTCTATAGTCCAGTCAGGATAAAAATCCAGTGACGCAGCGGTCGAGTCCACTATAACGGTGTAAAACCAATTATACAGGCTTATACTGTACAAACAACTATAATTTCAATGCTAAACTAACGTACTAAACTTCGCTCTACCTGTTTAGACAATGGTTATGATTGTTTGCGTACACATAAACTGCAACGTCACTGTCACAATATCCTAACTGGACTATACCTGTATAACTCTAGCGCGATAAATTGCAATACAAAAACAAACACAAAATCCGCTATATTTATCGTTTCTGAATATTTAAGAGCATGAAAACTTTATATGTTGTGCCAAATGTTTGAATGCTTTCAATGGTAAGCGTTACGGTCCTTGATTTTAATCCATAACAAAAATATAGGCAATATTGTGTTTGTTTTTGTACTGCAATTTATCGCGTTGGAGTTATACAAGTGCAACATTTCAAGTGCAGATTATCTTTGTACCAATTAAACTTTTGTTGTTAATTTGTGGATTTGTATGATATTCCTGCCAGGTGGTCGTTCTAAGTCAAGACTTTAAACATTGGTGGCATGCTACTGCATACAGTATCTAAGTATCTTGCTAAGTGTCTCCTTAGTGTACAGAATATTGAACAATATTGTGACAACATTTCTCAATTTTACTGCAATACCCAGGTGTACAGCATAATAAAAAATAATACCACTGTAGAAAGCAATAGTATTGTTTGTTTTTGATTAGGTAATTTTGAACCCATATGCCACTTGGAAAAAACTAAATTAACTTCTTATAAAACTATTATATATTTCAAATATGTTGATGCCAAATAAATTGAAAGTCTTTGAGTCTGTTAACCTGGTAATGGAGTCAATTAAAGTGACTTAACTGATATTGATTCAGTGTTTTTATGCCCCCGTATCGATAGATGGGAGAGGCATTTAGTGATTCACCTGTCCGTCCGTCCTGGTTAACCCAAATTGACCGTTTCTTCTAGCATTAATATGGCTTGCTACAAAGCTTTCATACTTGCATGGATGTTGTGTATGAACACTCTCCACACGCCTGTATCACCTAACCCCATTTTGACCTTCACCTTGACCTTATTTTGGACTTAGACTTATTTATGGACAAGGCTTCCACAGGGGGCATAAGCGTTTATTGAACGCAGTCTTGTTTTTAATGATTTTATAGCCACTTTTGGGCTATGTTCCCAATTGAAAATCATATCTTTTTCCCAATTTCAAGCAAAAAATTCCAAATTTAGGGTAAACAAAATTATCTGGCAAATCAACCAACATTCCTGTAAAAAACAACAAAGACAACTAAGGCCAGAGTTTTTTAATTTTTTGTTACTCGGACATTTTTGAGAAAAAAGTCCACAGGAGGAGGGAAAAAAAATAAAAATAAAAACTTCCAAAATGTAGTTGATGGTGGATTGTAGTCAATGACGGTCCATTATTGAAAACAACAATGTAAGTTCTTACAGCAAATTTATCTTATAACAAATACAGTGCACATGTATCTGTATCATTGATACAGAGTTTTAAAAAATCTCAAAATTTTATTACATGTACATTTTATTTAAAAATAAATTTCAGTTAGATATTTGTTCAATGATACCTATGGCACAGTTCATGATAAAACAAGGTGTATAGTAACATTACCATCAAAATATTTGATATAAAAAATTTGTACAATTTTAGATTTTTTTTTTGAAAATGCCAAAAATTAGGGCAGGAGTGTCCGAGTAACGAAAAATCAAAGAACTCTGGCCTAATCTTGAGTATGTAAAACACTAAATTATAGTTAATAAAAAATTATTGTACATTTGTATACCAATTTGCTTTAACGGTTTTGGGTATAAATTTGTACTTTTCCCAATTTTTACCAAAACACTGCTAAAATTCCCAATCCCAAAGCCATGGGCTATGTTTACAAAATAGAAGAAAAAAACCCACTGAGATTAGTCCATCATCAGATGTAACAAAAATGTCTACTGTATCATTCATATTAAGATCTGATCATTTCCACATAGCTTACACTCTAAAAAAACTCAATGAAGGTAATGTTTAAGTTACACCCTACATCATGCATCAGTTTTTACGGTGAATAGAACTCACAAAATCAAGATAGAAACAATGACTTTTCTATATATATGTTTCCGATACATCATGCATACCATACATCTCACCTGCATATAATACACGCAAGGGGATGATGCAGTATAAATAGATAGATATAAATGATAGCAACATTGTTATGCCCGGGCATCTACTGATGTGGAGGTATATAGTGATTGTCCTGTCCGTTTGTTCGTCAGTTCGTCAGTTCGTCAGTTCGTCCTAAAATGTTAACCAAAACTTTCAAGTTGTTGAAACTCAAATATATTTTAAGTCCATCAAGTTTTGCTTTCAAACTTTGTATACTTGTTTACCATCATAAACACATTACATTATCAAAGCCATGAAACACTATTCAACATTTCAACGGAATTATAGCCCCTGATTGACTTAGGTAGTTTTATGGAAAAGGCTTACTGGGGAGGGGGAGAATGGGGTTGTGAGGGGGTGGGGCATAAGCGTTGATTGAATGCAGTCTTGTTTTCTATCTAAAAATAATATTGGTATATAATATAATGCATACTTTGAATATTGAGTATACAGCTCATCTAATGATTACAGTGTACAATTTGGTACATTGTATACCACTCATCTACCTATTGAAGACAGTGACATTGTGTTCCATATTTCCTCTGTCTCTGATATCTCTAGATCTATAGATACACCAGCAGTTGTTCTCGCTGATGCACACATAGTTTGTTAGTGCATTACATGCATACCTCATTGCTTACTTGTCTTCTTTATCAGATTATTGTCAGTCAATATAAGTGAACCTTCATTCTGATCAAGCTTTATCTTATACATCTCAGAATAAAGTCCAATTTAGGGACAAATATTTCACAAATAACACTGTTTAATGTTTCACTCTTTCTTTAATATTTCGCCATACATATATAAAGCCTGTATGGCGAAATATTAAAGAAAGAGTGAAACATTTATCTTATACAGTTAGGTGCAATGCCAAGATCACTGTCACTGTATGCTTCCTCACTATAGATCACAGTGTATAAATGAGTCAACTTCCGGTTATCGCAATAATGAGTACACATTGAATTGTATAGGATTGCAATAATGAGTACAGTGATAGAAAATCACCCGATGTTTCAACCACAATAATGAGTACATGTTGAATTGTATAGTATCACAATAATGAGTACAGTGATTTGGTTTATACGCGGTGTAGATTATTACAATATTATCTCCCTTTCTTGCTGTAGTGATAGTTGTCATAGCGAAATGATATCCCTTTCTTGTAATATATTATGGCAAAATTATCTCCCTTTCTTGATGTAGTGATAGTTGTCATAGCGAAATTATCTCCCTTTCTTGTAGTAGTTAATGGCAATATTCTCTCCCTTTCTTGTAGTAGTTTATGACAATATTATCTCCCTTTCTTGTAGTAGTTTATGACAATATTATCTCCCTTTCTTGTCATAGTGATAGTTGTCATAGCGAAATTATCTCCCTTTCTTGTAATAGTTTATGGCAATATTATCTCCCTTTCTTGCCTTAGTGTGTAGAACTGTTGCAGAGGATGAAGTAACCTGGTGATGATGTTTCATTCTATGGTCATGCATTTCTTAAAAGCACAATGAACTCCACGTGCACAGTCAATCAAAGTGATTGACAATCCTGACAGAGTTGTTGCCCTTTGATTATTGATTCCCCTGAGTGAGTGAACTCCACACTCCACAGTCAATCAAAGAGATGGTAAGGGACTGAGTTCCTGCTCAATGTTTTTGTCAATCAGAAATCAACTAGTCACTTGTACTAACTGTTGTAATTTTGTATATTTTCAGCATCAGTGATAGAGATGTAGTCAGTAGACAGGCCCATGTTGATCCTCCACTTGACAGACGGCGACAACGACATGGATCCAACGATTCATCAAGCAGCCATTCGTCAGAGAGGTCAGCTGGAACAGAAGACAGGCAAGTTAAACCTTTAGCATTGACCTCAGAATATTTGACCTTCTAGGTTTATTTGACCTCAGCATATTTGACCTTCTAGGTTTATTTGACCTCAGCATATTTGACCTTGACCTCAGTATATTTGACTGACCTCTGTGTATTTGACTTTCTCAGTACAGTTGACCTTGACCTCAGCATATTTGACCTTGACCCTCTCAGTATAGTCAACCTTGACCTCCTTAGTATATTTGACCTTGACCCTCTCTGTATAGTCGACCTTGACCTTCTCAGCATATTTGACCTGGACCCTTGCAGTATAGTCAACCTTGACCTTCTCAGTATATTTGACTTTGACCCTCTCAGTATATTTGACCTCAGCATATTTTGTATGGAACCTCTCGGCATGTTTGACCATGACCATATCAGCATGTTTGACTTTGACGTTCATAGAATATTTGACCTTCTCATTTTATTTGACCATTTCCGAACAAGCTCTGTCTTCCACCAAATTAAATGTTGACTTGTGGCTGTTGGAATTCAAAATATAAAAAAAATCTGTCACAACGGCTATAGCTATGGTCAGGAAACTTGGAAGGACTGTTTTAGGATGAAATGTTTGGACTTGGAAGTTTGAATTTTGCTGGAAGCAAGTTATTGACCCAGTTTTCATAAACTATCCATGTTTCATTTCCTGCATAACTGTCGCTTAAATATTTGTTAGGTTGTTACAAATGCATGCAGTTTACGATTCATTGGGCTTAAAAATAATGCCTCCTCCTCAGAAATAGATAAGATGATACTCTTGTATTTAAAGTCAATTGAGTAAAGTCACAGTGGTCTTTAATGTTAAATGTCTGTGAAGATGTGGCTTCCTTTTTACCTTTCTTAATGCAAACATCTTGTGTTCAAATTTGGGATTATGCCAGTCTCTCATGCTGTCAGACTGATGCAACAGTATCTTGGGAACAGTTTCTGATTTTGATTATGACTTACTGTTGTTTATATTCTACTTTCAGATCTTTATTAAGTGCATTGAAACATCGATACCAGGAAAATGCTGCAGAGAAACAGGATTCCGGTAGTAGAGCACCATTTTCGTCATGGCGACGGAGCGGAAATTTTGAGGAAGTGACATCATCAATAGCTCCAGAAGCTCAGAAAGAGAAAACAAAATCGTTGGAACGCAAGACTTTCCATGGCGACAGTGATAGAACGTACTTAAAACATGACACTTATCGTGATGAAAAGTCAAGGTCTAGTTCCAAGGATCCGGAAAGGTCTAGGTCTGGAGCGCCAGAGTCGTCTGCAGTCGGTGATAAGAAAACTGAACTGAGTACAGACGACTTAATTTATAACTTTCGGCAAGCGCTTTGTCGTCATGCACTTTCGGAACAAGATAAATCACTAGAGCGCGATAAAGCATCTGATTCGAGTGCTCTTAAGACTAACACTGAAGATGATGCCACTGCGCAGAGGTTGGAAAGACTTCGAGCTGCTAGAGCTAAGATACATGAACAGAGGAATTCCGATAAAACTAATTCACTCACATTTGCTACGGAATTTAAACTTGAGAAAGATACTAGCAAGCGGGATAAAAGTAGATCTAGTAGTGTTTCTTCAGATAAGGAGAAAGGGACTTCAGATGATGGTTCTAAAACTGATGAACTTAAACATAGACAATCAACTAAATTAGCTAGACAAAAGTTAGTGTCTGATGATCTTAGAGCTAAATATATGATAAAACGTGAAGATGAAAAGGAGAAACCATCAACTGAAGCTACAACTGAAGATAATCTTGCTAGAAAACGTTCGGAGAGAAAACAAAGGCTGAAGGAACACACTGAAATATGGTCTAAAGATCCCGCTGGAGAACGGAAAGATGACGTGCCATCTATGGAAGACATGCTCCTTGGTTCAACGCAGCAAACTAAGCAGCATACATCTTCTGTGGCGAAGAAATTTCAAAATGTTGATCATTCATCACCATTCGGATCCGTGTATTCACGGCCAACCGTTGTTGCTACGACAACGACATCTCCATTGACTTCATCAGCATCAACTACAATAACTACCACCACTTCAGCAACACTTACATCGCCAACTGAGGTAGCAGTTGAATCACAAACATCGAATATTGAACTATTAGAAGTTAAACCTGTTGAATCTAAGCCTATTGAAACTACGAGACAAAAGCCAAAGTCTGATAGAAAGTATAAGAAATATAATCAGAAGTCTAAATCTTTAGAACTTGGACTTTTGTCAGAAAATGTGAAAGAAGAACCCGATATTTCTGTGGAAACAAAAGATGACAGTATTATAGCTGAACAGGCTGATGAAGATCAAACTCAGTTAAATAGGCAGGAAAGAATTGCAAAATATAAGGAAGAGCGAAGAAAACAGTTGAAAACAATTCAAGACAAATTTGCTGCTGGAGAAATGCCATCATTATTTATGTCGAGTAAATCCGAAACTGAATCTCCTGTAACAAGATCTCATAGTTTGAAAGTTGAAACTGAAAATAAATACGCACCATATGGTAGTTCTATTTCAAGGTCAAGAAGTTTGAAGGAAGATTCTGAAAGGGAGTCGGATTATTCTGGTCGATCAAGTCCGGCAAGAGATATGCCAAAGGTTACGCCTGGTTTGAGATTGGCTGAAATTGGTAGTCAAGATAAGGTGACTACAACTGTTTCTACTGAGAAAAGTTCTGTTGTTGGTTCAAGCAAAAAGACTGAAGCCGATAAAATAATAGATAAACTACATGCTTTAAAAAAATTAACTAAAGAACAATTGCAGAAATCTCATGATAAAGGTGCTAGTGATGTTGATGCTGTTGATATTGGACAATCTACTTCATACACATCTAGGGCTTTACTAGCCGACAGAGTAATGGATGAACCACCACCATCTCGTGAAAAAACTCTGACGCCATCCAGAGACAGGGTTAGATCGAGCTCCAGGGAAACAGAAGGAGGGAGATTAGATAAAATGGAACATTCGAAACATAAATTTAATAGAGAGCCTGAAGGACAGAAAAGCTTCTTTGAATTCGGAACAGTTTTTTCTAAACCAAAACCTGAAGTCAGAAAAAGTGTAGAAAGGTCTTCTTCTGCGGAAACTTCAACGAAAGATGATTCTGTTAAAGAAAGTACTGAATCGTCTGCAAGGGTACGCAGAAAACTTCCATCAATAGACGACGTTTTAGGCACAAATGGTGCTGAGACAGAACCACCTACAATACAAATTCCGGAGGAGAAACCAGCTGTTGTTGAAGTTAAGCCAACAGTTGTCGAGGAAAAGGCAACTGTTGTTGAAGTGAGGCCTGAAATTAAAACTGAATTAACAAAAGAAGAAATAAGTAAACTTCGTGCTGATGAAATTGATAAAAGAAAAATTGCTGGTAATATTAGCCGTGCTAAAAATAAGTTTATTGAAGGTGATAAACTTGATGCGGCTACTGAAGCCTCTAGATTTGTACTTGGAACTGTTTATACCACTAAAAAGGAAGATAAACCAAAAACAATTCCTGCACAAGAGGTGAAAGTAGTCACTAATAAAGAACCGGTATCATTTGAAAGTACGCAACAGCTTAAGTTAAATGTTGATTCTGGAAAATCGGAAAAGGTTAATGAAAGAGAAATAATTAAGATAGTAGAAAAGCCGGTTAATGTCACTGAAAGTAATTTCGAACCACCAGTAACTAATGCCAAAGTGAAACCACCATCTGAGCCAAAGGAAATTAAATCACCCGATACTGTTGAAACTGAAACAGAAATTAAGTCAATAACGTCTCCAAGAATGGAAAGACGAAGACGTGCTGAACAGAAATTCGGAAAGGTTTCATACAGGAAAAATGAAGCATTTGAATTTGGAACAAGTTATGCTATGAAAGAACCTACTGTTGATACGGCTGTGACTCCAAAATCAGAAAAACAGGTCAATAAACCAGATCAATATCAGCCAGTTAAAGAGAAAACCCCTGAACTAGCCCCTGAAACTATGAAAGAACCTAAGAAAGTCCATGAAAGGGAAAGTGCTAGTACTAAAGTTTATGAACAAAATACTGGTATAACATATCAGCCTGCTTCTTATGCATCCCCTAAACTGGAGAGTAGTACTAAGTTTGACATAACGGCTCAAACAGTTTCTAGAGCTAGTGGTCAGAGAGAAGAAGTTCCATCTTCACCACGTAAAATGTCCCCTGTTCGTAAAATGTCCCCTGTTCGTAGAACGGCCCCTGCTGTTAAAATGGCCCCTGTATGTGCTGTTGTTACAACTGGAGCTACTCTCCATGGAGCATCTATACAAGATAGTTATCAGCCCATGAATGTTGAAATCCAACCAAGCAAGGCTCATAAAGAAATTGAAAAAGTACCAAGTTTGGACAAAACACATGTGGTCAAATCAATCGAAAAAGTACCCAGTTTGGATAAAACACATGTAGTCAAATCTGTTGAAAAAGTGCCTAGTTTGGAAAAAACACCTGTGGTCAAATCTGTTGAAAAAATACCAAGTTTGGATAAAACCGTACCTGAAAAGAAAGAGAAACCAATACCTGAGCCAAAGCCTGCAAGACCGGTTCCCGAAAGACAGACGTCTTTTACGAAATTAGAACTAAAATCACCAGTTGAATCGAAGGTTAAAGATGAAACTTTAGGAATATCAGTGATAACAGATCCGAAGCCTACAGCTACTACTCCTACAAAGTATGACAGACAGTCATCATCTGGGAGCATTACCATAGATACGGGAGATATTAAAAGTGCTTTTGATATGCATAAAAAACGGATGGAAGGAAAGATTGAAGAACAAACACCAAAGAGGAGAAGCCTAAACTTAGAAGATTATTCTCCGGATAAACAGGATAAAAAATGTGAACTTTTTGAAATGCATAAGAAACAAATTGAAATGAAATTAGAAACTAAACAAGAACCGACTCATCACGAGAAAACAATCGAAAAACAGGATTCTGAAGAATTTGAACTTCATAAGAAACAAATAAGAGAGAAACTAGAGCTTAAGTATAAACCTGTGTCAGATGAAGTAGGTGAGAGTAAAGCTGAATTTGTAATGGATGAAAGGTTGGAAAGTAAGGACGAAAAGGTTCGACTCGAAATTGAGAAAATGAGAAAAATTGAAGCTGAAAAACAAAGGAGGTTGGAAATGGCTTCGAAACTGCAACAAATGGAAGAACGTTCTAAACAACAAGAAACTGTCAGAGTTGAACCTCCCAAAATACAAACTCGTACACGTGAGCGTGCGCAAGATCGTACATGCGAACGACCGCAAGATCGTCTGCAAGAACGTCCACAAGTGCTTCAACAAGAACGTCCACAAGAACGTCTAAGATTGAAAACAGATATGCCGGAGCAAATGAAAGGTAAAATGGAAAGGGCATTAATGGAAACTAGTTTAGATGACATTTTAAGTAAAAATGTGGACTATCTAAGTGATATGGACACTATTCAGTTAAATAGCAAAAAGAAGCGCCCACAAAGTGTTCATGAAAATCAGAAACCCAAGAGAAGTTTTAAGAAGAAAACTGGTTCCAAACGAAGTAAATCGGAGGACAGGGGTCGGCTGAAGGTAATTTTGGCTTTCTTACAGTTTCTAGTAGCAGTTAACAGTGATTATTTTTAGTCTGCATTCCTTTTCAACCTCTTCTCGTAGAATCCTGATCTGTTTTCCCACAGTATTCTGATTAGAAACTTGTTGTATTGTATAGTCTATCTTCATGCGGATCATTTGAATATCATTAGTGATTGATGCAATGCAAGTTTGGTGACACCTATAATGCATCTGTCGATAAAAGTAGCAAAATGTACCTGTTTATAGTTTGAGTAAATACTTTATGGAGTATTAAAATGGTCAAATTAGTAAAAAAACTTCAATTTTCTCAGATGAACGTTTCCAGGTATACAAGTTCCTAAACACTTGAATTCTGAAAGTTCAGATATCTTTACTTGTAATACATTGATAAGCTACTGTGTAAAACTCTTCAGATTCAATTTTCTTTGAAACCTATTACAAATTATCAAAATCATTTATCACATATTATGTATTTTGCGTTAGAACTGAGATGAAATATTGATAATGAGTAATCATAGCGTAAGGTAGGCATCAGTCTGATTTGTTATCTGATTTCATGCACCTGATACATTTGTCTACACAAAATCAAAAACAGCATGTTGTGTAGCAAGAAAAGAGCCTTAATCAGTGGTTTAATTTGACATTCGGTCCCTAAAATTTCCAAAAAGCCCCATTAGGACTCCGGATTCTGACACTTGATAGGAAACTCTTTTTAGGTGATGACTTGTATTCATGTATTTTAGCTAAAAACTGGTTAAATCCAATACAAAATTATGAAAAAGGCCCTTAATATTCAGCTCCTAGTGAAACCCATGCAATGTTTTGGACGTGGTACAATATGAAACCTTGACAATAAGAATATCTTTTAGGTTCTTAAAAATAGGTCACCTTATTATAGAGTTGGTCTTAATAATGAATTAATCTTGGTATTTGTGTTTGACCGAGACAGTCTGAGACGTTTCCCTGTCTGATTGGCTAATGACCTCTGACTTTGAGGGAAAGGTGGTCTTATAAAGGTGGCACAGTGGTCTAGTGGTAATGCTCTTGACTACTGATCGAGAGGTCCCTGGTTCGAATCTTGGCTGGGGCACTTGGTCATTTATGAAACGATTTTCAGTGTTTCCCATCTAACTAGAGACGAAACTGGTTGGAAACCCTGAGGTAGTCTCGCGTGTATCGGTGCTATACACTGAGCACGTAAAAGAAGGAGTGTATTCGAAATGAGCTAGGGTAAAGCACCCAGATTCCTTGTATCACACCTCTTTCTCTTGATTTTAAGACTGTCTAGATGTCTATGTCCCCGTAAGGGGTTTGACATTAATGGAAGATAGATAAGTGTGGTAGTATTTCAGTGATGTTTTTACTGGTCTTATATTATACAGGTATCAGAATCTGAGGAGAACGGTGGTGCTGCAAGGTCAGATGTCAATGTCGCTGAAGGTCATCAGAGGTCATCGTCATCTAGGGTCACAGAGACAAGGTAAATTCTAGTTGTTGAGATGTAGAGAGGGTGTGATCAACTAATTTGTTTGGATTTACCGTAAAATCTCAAGTATTGCCCAGGTATTAATCAACCCAGAATCATAATAAAAAAAATTGATGTATGCTTTCCACATGTGTAGACAATTTCCAAGGTATTTTTTTTCCAATTTCTGTAATATTTTTCTCAATTTTTTGTCAAATGTGAAGACACTTTTCAAGGTTTTTTTCCCATAATTTTCATTTGCCGCAGACTTGGTTCTCTGAATCTTTCATCATTTTTTACTTGCGTGCTATACACAATAGCGACCAATACTTGAACTTTTACTGTAATGATTGTTTTGAGGCCAAATGAAAATATGTGTGGTTCTGAAGGTTACTGTGGTGTGGAGGTGTGGTGAAAAAAATATGTTTACCATAAAATTATTAGATATAAGAGTAAAAATATTTCACTTCCATTTATTTCAAGTGATTTTGAAAAATGAAGTTTACTTCATTATTCACCATTTAAGGGTTTGTCTTTGAAACCATATTTACATTAATTTGGCCTTAAATAGCTAACATGCAGATTTGTTCATTATTAGGCCTGTCTGTTTTGTTATCTAGTTTATTTGCTGTATGAAAACAATGAATGCATTGCTTAGTACAGTGTGTGATTGTGACAGGGGTATGATTTTCAGATAAGATGTAGTGTTGTGGCAGATTTGTTAGGCCAACATTAGGCATATGTTTGTTTTCCTTGCTTTTAAAAGCCATCATGAATTAATTTTGAGATTATCTCGAAATTATTTCGTAAAATCAGGGGTCGAAATAGATGCCCTGGTTTGAGAGATTTTTACAATTTTAATTAAAATGCAATCTTTGTGTGAACATACAAGCCTTAAGCTGTGGAGGGGGGGGGAGTAAGTGAACTTAAATTGGGGCTAATAGGTAGAGTTAATGAATGTTATATAAGCAAGCTAGGAATTTACGGTTATTTTTTAGGAATATTGGCTTTTGGTCTTAAATTGTAATTATAAAACTTTAAAGATGCATACGGTAATCATGCCAAACATCATTTGTTATCATTGATCATTTACAGTGATTTTTTCCGTCTTTGTTTGCTACCGGTAAACGGTACCTTTTCAATTTGAAAAAGGCTATAATTTTCCCAAATTTGAAAGGGAGAATACCAAATGAATATTTAAAAAAAAAAAATTCAAAATCGAACAAAAAATGACAAAGTTATGAATATTTTTGACAAGAGGTCAAGCATAAAAGTTTACAGAAACTAGTAAACAGACACATGTAATAAGCTACTGTTCTATTCGGCCTTTCTGCTTTATGAAAATTCCCAATTTCAAGTTGTCACAACGCGAAAATTCCAAATCTGAACGGACCCAGACCCTTTCCCAAAGAATAAAAAAAATCACTGATTTATGTTCAATGAGTTGTATAACATTGATAATTCATACTATATGCCTCTTGTAGTTTGTTCTTTGTGAATCATGATATTGCATGTTGTATGGTTTTGAGCTGAAAGTTTGATTGAAATAAAATAATTTGCTTCTCTAGCACGAGTTGACAAAGTTTGTGGCTTGCTTCGCACTTCAATGTTTATGTTTGATTATTACAAACTGGGCCTTGGGTTGATCAAGTAAAAATATTGACAGATTAAGTGTGTAGGAATAAAACAATATTTTGGTAATAATATGTACTTGAACAAAGTGTTAATTTAACACATTCTTTTTGCACTTTTTTTGCTGACAGTATTATGTCTGCTATAATATTTTTTGATTCTATCTAATTAGTGTCCAGGAAAATTATAGTCTAGGTAAGCCAGATTCCTGTTTGCAGGGTGTATCGATTCAAGTGTCTCAGCAGAACTGATCTTACTTCTTCTTATTTGATATTGATTTAGAACAGTTTGGCTTATAATAAGCCCTCAAATTATACTTGGCTGGAATGTACTGTATGAAGGAAACATACTTCTGACTTGATAAAATAACTGTGGACACCCTGCTGTACCTTGGAAGTCAAGTCTGATCTTACCTCATTGAGTATGAAAAAGAATTATCTGGACCAAAATTTTTCGTTAATTCATTTCTGTAGGTCCCTAATAAAGGTGGGATTTGTAGTTAGTTTTGAACTTTTAAGATATCTAGCCATGAGGATTAGAGGCTATTTATTGGTAGTAATTTATATTATTAGCGATTTAAACCGCCTGTTCAAATGTTCAACAATTGTACAATTGGGTATAAACAGTGTGTGTATGTATACATACGATTGCTATTATTGACGGAAAGAATTTAAATATTTCAAATTCAGATCTTGTGTTCTTTTAAATTCGGAATTCATTATAATGTGGCATGGAAGCTTTTGTGAATTGGTGTTAAAGAATAATATTATTTCTTCGGTGCTAAGTTAGTGATAGACAATTGTGAAGGAATTAAAATGTGGAAGTGTTTGTGACTATGTGTTATTATGGAATAATACATTGTGTAAATTTGTGAAATCTAAGTTTATGACAGAAAATTGTTAAAATAGTGTTCATAATTTATATATTAGATTGAAAGATTTCGAGCCCAACTGTTGTACCTGGTATTTTATATAAAATTGTAGATGCAATAGTTTTTCACCAACCCTCTATTTGTCAATGTATACTTCTTAAATGAAACTGTAAAATCATTAATGTTTGTGGGCCATAAATTTGATGAAATTTCATAAAACTGATAATGTGAATTTTGAAAAGGATGAAGGAATAGTCCTTTTCATAATTTGGAGGCTGATTAATTATTACAGGAATTTAATTTCTTGGTCACGTTTGTCTGCTAAATTAATCCCCCATGAATATTAATGATTTTACTGTATACATGTTACTTTGTATACTGTATGGTACTGTTTTATCAAAGCACTTACAGAAATTGTAAATTTACATCTAAATTTGAATTCTTTATAATTATTTAACTGCTGCAAATAATGGTTAAAATAATGCGATATTAACAATGATTCAGTTCATGATCTCCTGCGAACAATATTTGTCCCCTATTTATAAGGAATTTAAATTTGAGCGTAAGTTTAAGATTTTCGTAAGTGCTTTGATAAAACAGTACCCTCATGTTTTGTGAATGACTTAAGTTTTTTATTCTTGTTTTGAATGAGTTACACTTGTTATCACTATAGATGTATCCGTGAATGCGAATATGATGATACGATGGGTTGTAATGCTGAAATGGTTTTTTTGCATTTTCTTGTTATTTGTTATATAACAGTGTTATATACGGTTTGGAAATGTGGTGTCAGAATGTATCGACCTTGACAAGCATCTGTACATCCCTGATGTTTGTATAATGGCTGATATTCATTGACTGTATGTTGAAAGTTGTTTCCCTTCCTTTGTTGTTCAAATTGTTTCCCCTAGTTTGAATCAGTATTTTTAAAATCGTCTCCCTTTGTTTATGTGCAAATAGTAAAACATCTGTTTGTATGACTGGATTAGAAAATCAGAAAAAGTTGTCTCCCTTAGATTGTATGACAAGTTGTCTACCTTAGATTGTATGACAATTTGTCTACCTTAGATAGTATGACAAGTTGTCTCCCTTAGATTGTATGACAATTTGTCTACCTTAGATAGTATGACAAGTTGTCTACCTTAGATAGTATGACAAGTTGTCTACCTTAGATTGTATGACAATTTGTCTACCTTAGATTGTATGACAAGTTGTCTCCCTTAGATAGTATGACAAGTTGTCTACCTTAGATAGTATGACAAGTTGTCTACCTTAGATTGTGTGTCAAGTTGTCTCCCTTAGATTGTATGACAAGTTGTCTACCTTAGATTGTATGACAAGTTGTCTACCTTAGATTGTATGACAAGTTGT
This sequence comes from Spisula solida, assembly GCA_947247005.1. NCBI lineage: Eukaryota > Metazoa > Mollusca > Bivalvia > Venerida > Mactridae > Spisula > Spisula solida. Next base: position 11,955,231 of record OX365961.1, read on the forward strand.
CTACCTTAGATAGTATGACAAGTTGTCTACCTTAGATAGTATGACAAGTTGTCTACCTTAGATAGTATGACAAGTTGTCTACCTTAGATTGTATGACAAGTTGTCTCCCTTAGATAGTATGACAAGTTGTCTCCCTTAGATTGTATGACAAGTTGTCTCCCTTAGATTGTATGACTAGTTGTCTACCTTAGATAGTATGACAAGTTGTCTACCTTAGAAAGTATGACTAGTTGTCTCCCTTAGATAGTATGACAAGTTGTCTACCTTAGATAGTATGACAAGTTGTCTACCTTAGATAGTATGACAAGTTGTCTCCCTTAGATAGTATGACAAGTTGTCTACCTTAGATAGTATGACAAGTTGTCTACCTTAGATAGTATGACAAGTTCTCTCCCATGTTTGTAGGACTGGATTAGGGAGTTTTCTCTCTTTGCTTGTAGGAATGTATTTGATTTGTCTCCGATTGTTTATATGACTTTTTGAGTTGTCTTCCTTTGTAGGAAAGCATATGAAAATTGTCTGAATGAGAGTTGTCTCCCTTTGATAGAGTGACTAGATTCCAGTTGTCTCCCTTTGATAATATTGACTTGGTTATAGTTATCTCCCTTTGATAGGAGTGACTGGATTAAAGAGTTGCCTCCCTTTGAAAGTATGATTGAATTATAGAGCTGTCTCCCTTTGATGGATTAGAGTTGTCTCCCTTCGTTTGGATGACTTAAAAGTTGTATGCCTTTATTCAAATGATTGTAAGAGTTCTGTGTAATCTATGCTTGCTTTTACCCTGCCTAGAGCTTTTATAAGTATGTTTTGTATGTTCCATTTGTAACAGTACCAAAATAAGCATCCATTTATAACTGTTTCGTAAATTGTGTTTTATTTAAATTGTTTACTATTGGTATATTTATGCTTACCAAAGTTGTCAATTTAAAACATAAGTATGCCGCAAATTCACATGTACATTAGCAAACATATGCAAAAAACTTTATAACATTCAAAATCAGTTAATAATTTGCTACTGTTTAACTGTAAAGCTGTCAGCTTTGTTAAAGTTATGTGTGCTCATGTCATGAAGTTTTTGCACCTTGTGAAAGATCGAAACATTGAGAATATTTGGCATGACATTGCATTCTTTTTGTTGAGTTGGAGCCAAAAATGAGATTCAATATTTACCGTTGGTGGGTTAAAAACATAAAGTTACGATCCCATTAAGCTTATCTACATTAATATATTTATTTGTCACGACCACATTATTGATACAAGGGACTCTTGATTATAAATTTATGAACTTTGAAAATGCCTTTCAGAGCTGTTCTGATATCATATTTAACTTTAAAATAAAATATACAGAACCCCTAAAAAGCTAAATTTTTAACTTTGAAATAAAATATACACAGCCCCTAAAAAGCACAATTTTTATCTTTAAAATGAAATATACACAGCCCATAAAAAGCACAATTTTTACCTTTAAAATGAATTATACTAAGCCCATAATAAACACAATTTTTGTGTTTAAAATGAAATGTACAAAGCCCCTAAAAAAGCTGAATTTTAACTTTGAAATAGAATATACACAGCCTTTAAAAAAGCTCAATCTTCAAAAGCTCAATTTTCAGTAAAAGACTTAATGTTAAATGTCATGTATTAATAGTAAATATAATATACATTAGTACATACACAATAGAACTTTGATGCGTCTAACTGTCTTCGGACATGAAAATAGTTTGAGGATTAGTTTAGCTGACTGAAGAACCTGGACGAGGTTTCTAGGGTGTTTGTGGCATCAAAGTTATGCACAATGTTTCTGGTTACTTGTCATTGACCAGACTGATAGAAAATATCCTTATAATGTATAGTGCACAGCGTATAAACCAAATCACTGCGTGACTTATTGGGAAACTATACAATTCAACTTGTATGACTTATTGTAAGCAAAAGCATCTGTGATTTCCAATCACTGTATGACTTATTGTGAGCTAAAACATCTTATTTTCAATCACTTTATGACTAATTTTGAGCTATAACATCTGTGATTTCCAATCACTGTATGACTTATTGTGAGCTAAAACATCTGTGATTTCCAATCACTGTATGAACTATTGGGAGATGGTAAGCAAAAGCATCTGTGATTTCCGATCACTGTATGACTTATTGGGATACTATATAATTCAATATAATTATGTGCCTTATTGGGATAACCGGAAGTTGACTGTTATACTCTGTGTAGTGTATTCTCCTGTGAACATAATTTCTCCTGTATATTTTAGCTTAAATGTTCTAAATTTGAACCTGTTTCAATAAATTTCAAAATATTGAACATATTTTACTGTATTTATAAGAAACACAACATGTTAGTGTTTCAACATAATTTGAATGGAATGTTATTTTCATTTTTGTGCCAATTAAACCTGAACACATCAGTATAGCCTGTCAAATATGGCTATTAAATTGACAGAAATTTGGCCCAGAAATTAATTGAAATTAAATTAATGTCACTTAATCACATTATGAAAACCTCTGCTATATAGCCAATCACACTATTGTTTTGCATTGACGAATTTCAGTTGAATTGTGTGTTTTTGTCTGAAAGGTTGATTTATTTGAATTGAATGTTTTTTCTGTGTTATGGTAATCATGTGAGTTCAATATTTTTGTTCAGAACAACTTAAGTAACTAAAATTTCTAATCAAACATTTTTCTATCGGAATACTATAAATGTTATGACTTAGATAATAATGGCAATATTAGTTGTGAAAAAGATGTTGATTTCAAATTCATAGTTTAAAAATAAGGTTGAATGGTTTAAAAATTGAAATTTGTATAGGTTTAAAAAAACTTGTTTTAAGATTAACCCTTTTGATTCAGTTGAATTTGTCTTAATTGCCACCTACTTGTGACTGTGACTTTTGAATATTCGTGGATCAATATGGTTTGGATTATAATAACGGTATAGATTGGTGTAATGGTAGGTAAACTCACTTATAAGTATGTTGTTGTTTGTGTTGGACAAAGACTGAAGTATTAAAGTGCATTAAGTTACAGTCCTAAATGCTTTGTCATTTGGTTTTTCGCTGCCAGACTGCATGGCCAATGAATGACATTAGAGAGAAGAGACAGTGGTTTGATACAAGAAACCCGGGATGCTATACCCTATAGCTCTACCTGAATGAACTCCTTGGTTCTTTTACCTGTCCTGTCAGGGCTTTTTTCGAACCAGTGGGAAGGTGCCTTACCTTTAATTAGGGGGAAAAATATTGGTATTTCTGTTACATGGGTAAACTTTATTTTTGGGGAAAACTGCATGATTTTAAAGATTTTTTTCCAGGGAAAGGGGCCTTAAAATGGCCCCTATTATATAACGAAATAAAGCTGTGCCGTGTACAGCACAGTTCAGTGTACAGCTAGTGTAGTTCTATCAACACTACAACCTGAGATGATTAAAGTTGATATACCCCCACCCCCCAAAAATAGACAAGAACTAAAAAGGAAAATGATAATAATCTAGTACAATAATATTTACATGTACGACCTCTGTATGTTACTATCCATGTGTTGTTGTTGTTGTTGTTGTTGTATGTTGTTGTTGTATGTTGGTATCTAACATGTTTGTCATGATATGCTTCAATCAGGAAAGGTTATCACTTGGTCATCTAGATAGCAAATGTTTCTGTGAGGAAAAAATAGATTCATTATAAAGATGTAGAAAAAAAATTGATAGAATTGACTGTAAAACTAGGATTTTTTGTGTGAATTATTGTCATTACCCATTTATTTCACAGTTAAACTTGACCTAGAAATCAAATAATTAATCAACTACGGTGGAGCAGAGGGGACACCCGAAATATCTGATTCATTATGTGCACACATGTTAGTATAAAATAATTCCTGTGTCGATTCTATGCCTTCCAAAACACAGAATGGTTCTGCCATTATTTTCATAATCTCTAAATCCACGATATTGTATTTTTCAAAAAATCACGAAATTTAATTCACACAAATATTAATTATTTTACTGTATGATTCTGAAATAAATAGATTCTTAGAAAGAATGTGAAAGAGGGAAGATATAAAAAACATACTAATTACAAAATAGTTTATGTGTATTTTGGCATGACGTAGCATTCCACTGTCCTGTTTGCTTGATGTACGAGTTCTTTGCGAGCTATTTGAAATTGAAAATTTCTATGGATGAATTATTTGTTTGTAATCAGCGGCATTTTTGATTGCAATGTTTTTTGTATTATATCTACTGTTGTAGGTCATTTTTGTGATGAATTTAAGTTGCGATAATAATGCACTAAGCTTTGATGAGAATGATCAGTTATGGATTTGTTGATCCATGTTGGCTCAGGATGATATGCGCACTGGCTTGTTATGATTTTGAGTGATTGATATATTGTTAATTGGATTATAATTACATTTGTTTGTTTTGTTTGAATTTATTTATTATTATATAGTTAATACCATATTTATAAAGAGCTTTTATCATGTTCAGGCACGACTTCTACTATAATATATCACAGACAAAGCTGCCTTTAAAGACCACCTCTGAAGACATCAAGAAGTGGTCTTTGTCAACAGGTGGTCTCTTTAACAGGTTAAATATCATGGAAATGGTCTGATGGGATATAAAATCAGTGGTCTTGCAGACAGGTTTAATTATAGTGGTCTTTATTCACAGGTGGTCTTTAAACACAGGTTTGACTGTATTTATTTAAAAACTGAATGATGTTTACTTAATGTCACTAGTAACCTTTAAATATTTTAACATTTTTTTTTAAGTTTTTCAGCTAAAAAATTAAATATATTATTAACACTACTAAAACTGATATTATGTGTAAAGGGAAGTTACTCTTGCTGGTATTAATGCTTTTGAGACACAGTTTTCTCCCTTGTGCTCATTTTTCATCACATTTGTCTTCACATCATGCAGACATTTCTTCTTCGGTAACTAAGTGAATGTAATTTGGGAAAGAATAAACATTACTCTGGTATTTGTTATGTCTCCCACAAAGTCATATACTGGCTGAGACATTTTGCTTTTGTGTGGTATTTTGTGAGATTAAGTTGGTGGTCTTTGTAGACAAGCTTTGTAATGTCGATCTATGATCACAGGTGGTCTTTAACACAGATTTAACTGAACATGATATTGTGTAGTCTGCAAAATGTTGCAAGCTTAAAATTTTTTATTTGTTCTGAAATGGTTTGCTTTAGAGGGGATATAAAGTCTTTGTTCGGTCTGGTGGATGGAGATGCTGTAGTTGAATTATAATATGAGAGGTGAATGCATTGGATCACAGTCACAACCAAACACATCAGGATGTTACAAGACAGAAGGTCCTGTAAACCTCAGATTTTAACAGGACCGGATCAAATTTTACCGGACTGATTTTGTATTCATTGTGTCTTGATTTTTTCTGATTTGGGGGAATAAGTCGTGAAAATTAGCCAGGGAAAGGGCAGACATGTCAAATTCTTGAGTCATACTTTTTTAACCCAGACTTGTTTAGGTTTCTTAATAACCAGATTGGCTTTGTCGAAATGGCTCATGATTGTCCGTTTACACATATGGAACCCAGGCTTCGCGAAAGTGAGAAAAAAAGGCCGGACATCTGTTCGGCATAAAATAAATTTGGCCGGACCGAATCAATTTTGGCCGGACCGAACAATATTAATAGGGAATATTGTTTCGGAAAATAACATACTGAAGACAGAGTACAGTATAAGTATTCGTCAAATCAGCGTCTTTTTGCAAATTAGTTCTCTTTCCGTCCTTTTAGTTAAATTACCGGAAATAATGCTTCGTACCGATAAATTTTGTACCAGACGATACGAAAATTTTGACGGACATTTCGGACCGGCGAGCTATAATTTTTGTCGGACCAAACTGATTTTCACTGGTCATGACCGGCGGTCCGGCGACTTTCGCGAAGCCTGGGAACCCCCTCTACATATACTTATAAAATAGTAAACCTAGAGGTATGGACCGGTTTATGACGAAACACCTTCTAAAAAACCAATGAAATGTGTTGTTTTTGAATACCGCTATTTAACAAACCACTTGTTAAAATTTATACTGGTGTTAAAGTAAAAAAAAAACCAGTACACAGAGGTAAAAATCTCCCGGGGATATTCAAATCTGTGAAATAAGATTATATGACGTACCTTTCTGATTTTTACTTGACAACTTTTATAAGTAGGTCTGGCCTAGTTTGGCTTAGACTGGGATACATTTCACGAATCATAAAACTTCATTGCTTTCATTAACCTCATGTACTGTGTTCAGCAGCAGAGTTATGGCCCTTGCTTGATGACCTGAATGGCTTTTGTGGAAATTCACATTAATTTTGAAAAGATTCCCTCATACATTTACCAATATTAATTTGGGATAATAATTGCCACACTATAATGTCTGAATTTCAGAAGTTTCATTTATAAAAAATGATGTTCACATATGAAATTAAGCAGTCTGAAAAGTCTCACAAAAACATTTTTAAGCCATTAAAATGTACCAAATTAAGTTGTTTCCTTGATCTACCATATACTGTAAGTTCTTCTGTATTACCTTGTGGCTATACAAAAATGTTCTGTCTTTTGTTATATAAATGAGAACATAGTGTGTGGGGGCAATACATTTTCTGGTCAATTTACCCTATTGCCTGGCTTTGTTTCCATTCCCATGTACATGTTTGCTTGTTCAACTACTGACTACTTCACCATCTGTTTAAAACATACATTGTATATCCAGCTATTCTTGCTGGGTTTTGTTTAGAGAACTTCTAAGAACAGACATGACTTTCACATCAGCAGTGTTTACATGATTCCTACATACCTACCTGTTGTTTGAGGTTAAGGTTTTGTCTACCTCTAGTATTGGGTTAAGGTTTTGTCTACCTCTTGTATTGGGTTAAGGTTTTGTCTACTTCTTGTATTGGGTTAAGATTTTGTCTACCTCTAAAATTGGGTTAAGGTTTTGTCTACCTCTAGTATTGGGTTAAGGTTTTGTCTACCTCTAGTATTGGGTTAAGGTTTTGTCTACCTCTAGTATTGGGTTAAGGTTTTGTCTACCCCTAGTATTGGGTTAAGGTTTTGTCTACCTGTTATGATTGTGAAATGACAGTTTTGTGTACCTTTTTATGTATAGTTTGCATCTGAAATTGGGTTGGATTTGAACCTATGCTGTATGGCGCCATCGCCTAGCAATGATTTGTCTGCCTGTTCTGGGACATTTGAGGTTTTGTCTACCTGTTCTGTGACATTAAGGTTTTGTAGTCCTCTTCTGTGATGCTAAGGCTTTGTCTACCTGTTCCATGACACTAAGGCTTTGTCTACCTGTTCCATGACACTAAAGCTTTGTCTACCTGTTCTGTGACATTAAGGTTTTGTAGTCCTCTTCTGTGATACTAAGGTTTTGTAGTCCTCTTCTGTGATACTAAGGTTTTGTAGTCCTCTTCTGTGATACTAAGGTTTTGTAGTCCTCTTCTGTGACACTAAAGTTTTGTCTACATGTTCTTGAACACTTAGGTTTTGTCTACCATGTCCTGTTCTCTGACAATTAAGGCTTTGTCTATCAGTGACACAAAGGTAATGCCTACCTGTTCTGTCACTGTTGACTACCATTGGTGAAGTTTTCTCACTATGGTGTTGCATATACCTGAACTGTGAGTGTTTTTGTTTGTGTTGCTTGTATGTTTATAAATATTTTTTTTTATTAATTCATGCCAACTTCAAAATAAATGTCATTTACTAAGTCAATTTAATTTTCATTGAGAGCAAACTCAGATTTCATTAGAAGTGAATGACATTCTCTGATCTAAATCAAAGGGAGCTAACTCCAATTAAAAATAGTTACCAAACGCTAATTGATATCAAAGAGAGCAACCCAAAAGTACACACGGAACTCTATCTATCTGTTCAATACTATGTTTTAGGATTCCATTTAATCATAACATTCACGTTGTTGCAAGTTATTCACTATTGACAATAACACATTTCACATTTGTCCTTGTTTTACTCACCTTACTATTGTATTAACACATTACTGGTAACATCAACATTGTTGCTGACTTGTTTTCCGGAATGCATTGCTATACATGTTATGCATACGTCTTATTTTCAATCATAAATCATTAAATTCAGATAAACTGCATTATATTTGGGTATAATATGTCTTTATTGATTTATTGATGTACCCCATTCAGCAGTTTATTTCTAAAAATGTTTGAAATAATTTTCCTAAAAATGTAAAAAAAAACCATTATTTCATGACTGATTTAATGTTGATAGAATTGATGTATTTTATAAATATTTGTTCACAGTTAAATATTTAGAAATTGGTTGAAGTAATTCCGTCTGTTTGCTAACAAAAAGGTGTTTATCTACCTTAATTTTTACCTTATGACAGATTTGGTTTCTGTATCAAATGTGCTTGCATTTGGCTTATTGAAATCCTTAAACGATATAATTTAGGGTCAAAATTGGCATAAGAAAATGATTTGGCAAATTAAAGTATGCGTACAAATTAAGGCTTGAAAGTGTTTTTTGAAAATTTCTAACAATTGGCATATTGTTGTCATACCACCTTAATGTGCAATGCCTATATTGGTCTTTATATCGTAACTATAATAATATAAGTAGTGTTTTTAGAAGATTTGGTTACTTTGGCATATTGTTATCCTCCTACCTTAAGGTAAAATGTCTGTAAGTTGTCAAAAACATACAAAAAGTAAATTCTCATGACAGATGTTATGTTCTATGTAGAATATTTGCTTACATCGCATCATAGGTATCCTACCACCTTAAGGTACAATGCATATATATATATCTATATATCTTGACTGTAACTTTTCGTTGTATATAAGCTGCCTGTTGGTTATGTATATATATACTATAAAACATAAATGATTTTGGCACAATTACCTGCACTATGAGATTAATGGTGGAGCTGGCTTGTGGTTAAATGACTTTTAAACATTTCACAGTGTTGGTACGACTCATAAAATCTTGGTCTAATTTACATATTTGATGTGTAAATTTTGTTTCGTATTCATCAAAATATAACACGTAGATTCTGAGTCAGAAATCACAAGTCGTTTGAAAAAATTTATTGTTAAACACACTTTTTCTTTTCTTTTTTCTACAATCAGGACAAATGTGAGAACTCGAAGAAGGAGATTAGTGCAGCAGACTTTATAACCTTTGTGCAATATTAGTGAACTATATATGACAGTTTATATTCCGTGGTCGACATGTAGACAATCGTTGCTGTGTTTTATTTATAGACTTGTGTGCCTTATAGTTATTGTTACTTGTTGCTACCGTTGTTATTGTTGTTGTTGTTGTTTTTGTTGTTAGTTGAATCAAGTAACTTGCATTTACTGACAATAGATCGGAATGTTGTTCACTGTTATCTGTTGAGATTTACTAGAAATTTACTGGATTTACTAGAAAATTTCCTGGATTTACTAGAAATTACTATATTCATTCATTAAGAGATGTGCTGTGCAAATGTGGAATAGCTGATCTGATGTATGTAATTATATAACTGATACTGTTTATGACATTGTGGAGTTAGTTAGTGATAAGACTGAAGTCTATGGTATTCAAGACTTAAAACATGACTTTATACATGACTTCAATGAATTAGAAGATGATATACTTGAGTGACAGTACTGCTGCAGTTTAGATTTGATTAATATTACCACAGACTCTGTTAATAGCTCTGATGATATCGAAAGTGATAATACTGATGTATTTATAAATTCAACTGTTATTGAGGACTCTGATAATGGCGTTAATATTCAATTAGGAAGTATTTGCATTGGTTCAATTATTGTTATTGTAGGCTCTGTTAATTGCGTTAATATTCAATTAGGAAGTAATTGCATTGGTTCAATTAATGTTATTGCAGACTCTGTTAATGAATTCAATGAATTAGGAAGTAAATTGTTTTGAATTTATTCTTAGGCTCGATTGAATGTTATTGCAGACTCTGTTAATGACTTAAGTGAATTGGAATGTCACGATGCTGATTTTGTTAGTAGACACATTGTTATGAAAGACTTTGTTAATCACTTTAAGGATGAACTTAAAATTATATATAGGCTTGCATGTGTTAATTGATTTAATGTATGCTTAATTGAAAGGACTCTGTACATGGTTTCAATGAAGTACATAGAAATAAAGCTGATACTGTAGATGTGTTTATTGGTTCATGTTTAGACACTGGTGTAGATATATATACAGAAATTCTCACTCTTTCGAATCTTGGAAAAAAATCTTTTATAATGTATTGGTGTTTCTTATGTGCCAAAATATTTGTAGATTTTATAGACAAGAATTCTCTGTATTGAAACTAAGAATGTCTAAGGTAAAAATTGATGATGAAAGTTTTATTTAAAAGAAAAGATTTATGAGGAAAAAACGTGATAGATCAATATATATGAGGAACAAGTGGTAGAAAGTTTGAATTGAAATCGGAAATGAATAAAAAGCAAAAAATGTTGAAATTTGTATGTGAATTCAAAATTGATGAAATTCCAAATTGATGAAATTGCACAGTTACCATTATTTGAGTATGGTAGTAAATGTGCAATAATGACATTCTGAGATAAATTAGAATGTTTGTGTGAATATAAGGTGACTTTGAATGATTGCTGTTAATACATGATGAATTGAAAATAATTCAATGGAAGTCCGATACATGCAAATATAAACGTTACAATGGCAAATTCTATAGTTGATTTCATTCGTGTGCTGTGGTGCTATTCTATTGGACTTATAGTTACATACCTGTTGGCCATATTTGGAAAAAACAGGTAATTATTTTTATATACATTTTTTTTTTTTTTTCGTAAAAGTTTCAAATTTTCTATGTTTTCATTTAGCATGAATGAATGTTTGAATGAAAGTTCACAGACATGATGTTTTATTATTGTAAAATATAAAACATTTCATTTCTGCTGTCATTACGTTATATATTTATTACTAATGAATAGTTGACAAGGAATTCAAAGTTATAAAACTGAATTTTGGAGACCAGTCTATCAGTGCAGCCTCGTCATTGGTTAATTCTAAAACTTCAATTCAAACCAACCAATCAGGTGCTTAGCTTTTTAGACTGGTCTCCAGACTCAGATTTACAACCTAGGATCCAGCAATGCTTTGTTATTGTTTGTTATTCTTACAAATAATTTCAATGTATTCTAGTCTAGTTATAGTTAATATATAGTCAATATGTACATGTGCCATATAATCCTGTATTTATAAGTGTTGTAAATGTCTTATGATGTATCCAAAGAACCTTAAAGTTGCAGAAATATGTTACCTGCGTAAAACATAGCAGTTTATTATTGTAATTATACTGTGAAAACATAAGTACCTGTGGTATTACATGATTGGGAGTAGTGTTTATTAAGTTGTTGATGCGTCATATAACTATACTAAATCTGAATTGTTCCCAAACAATTCACTCTTTCTGGCAAATGATCAGGTTCTGTATAATTTAAAAATAAAAACAATGAGCTTTGTAGTGCTTTCTGACGTCAAGGGGAAACAACTCTATCATTAATTCCTAAAGGTCTAGGGGAAACGACCCTATCATTAATTCCTTAAGTTCAAGGGGAAACAACTCTATCATTAATTCACAAATGTCTAGGGGAAACGACCCTATCATTAATTCCTAAGGGTGAAGGGGAAACAACTATATCATTAATTCCTAAAGTATCAATAAGGTCAAGGGGAAACAACTCTTTCATTATTTCCTTAAGGTCAAGGTGAAACAACTATATCATTAATTCCTAAAGTATCAATAAGGTCAATGGGAAACAACTCTTTCATTAATTCCTTAAGGTCAAGGGAAAACAATTGTTAATGGTTCAAAGGGAAACTATCAGTATCATTGTCATCAAAGAGTTCAGATTTTTAAGGCTTCCAATATTTACAAATTTCATGACTGATTCTTGATCTTTATTAAATCATGAGCCAACCGTAGGCCAATATACAGTACAACCTCTGTAGAGCAACACCTTTTGGGAGCTGCAAATATTCGCTGTTGTATAGAGGTTGTTGCTCTACAGAGGTTAAATTTAGAGTAAATGTCATCTGACGGAAATTTTGAAGGTGTTGTTATAGAGAGGTTGTTGCTCTACAGTGGTTACTGTACACATGATTTAAGTCAAAACATTTGTTGGCCACCAAAAAGGTTCCAACGTGTCAAAGTAAATTGTGTGAATATTGTTTCCTCTACCTTGTTGCAAACTATGGGCAAAAACACCTTGAACTTTCATGGATATCTTATTGTTTATAACTGGTCTATTTGATTAATTTGTTCTGTTAAGTAGCAGGGTGTGTTTGATTTGTTACAGACAAGTCTCTCATACCTTTCTGGACTTCTATTGAAGAGTTCTCAATAACAATCAAGCCAATATAGACTTCTTTATTGAAGAGTTAAAAACAATAAAACCATCTTATAGGCAACTAAAGTAAACACTTATGGGAAGGCCAATACAAATTAATGTACATGTATGCACTCTTCCACCAATTCCACCCAAAAAGTGTCTTGTATATCATCTGTATTCAGACACTTTAGTCGCCTCTGACAATTCGTTGTTGTCCTTTCATAACTGTACTCCAACCCCTGTAAGCAGACTTCTTTTATCAAAAACTAGTTCTGTATCTATTACAAGGATTTGATCACTTTGCAATTCAAGGTCATATAAGAATGTCCAAGCTGGAGACCGATTACATGGGCGAGCGCTACGTAGCGCTTTCCACGGGAGGTAATCCTTGCCTTCTATATTTAATGGGATGGGAGGTAGCGCTTTGCTCAGGCAACAGACTCCTGCTACATGTGAAAATCAAAGTCCATGGCAACCAGGCAACAGTTTTGGGGGATGGACTACATTATGCCACAACCAGTACCTAGTGAACCCAAGCATTTACCTATAATTATGTTCATCCCTTCATCATACAATTATCTACATACTGTAAACAAATGACTAGTTATTAGTACCATCGTTTTTACATTATTACATAGACTCGACCTGCCTTTGATTATTTTATTATTTCCTGCAACATGATGCAGACATTGGCCTAAACAGACATTACACAATGTATTATTACCAAGAATATATATACTTGGGTATAGTTGAGAGAATTTAATGCGATCCTCAAACTTATATCAGTATAATTTAACAGCACATGTATTGTCTATATTTATAACCCCGGTTGTATGTTTTCACAAGCAGTCAGTATCATGAAGAAGCTCGAGGTGTAATAACAACACAAATCTAAAGGATTTGCTGGCGGAAATTGATATATTCAACGCAAGAACCTTGTAATAATATTCATGCATAAAGGTCAGGATCAGGTCAAATTTTCCGTGCTGTACATATCAGAGTAGAAGACATGCAAATGTTCTAAGTGCTAATGTAGATAACGTAGATGAGATAATACAGTTTAGCATTCACCCGTAGATTTATACCTACATAATATACCATTGGCAACAGTTTGTTACAACATGAACAATCATATCAATAGATAAGACACACATATGTTTTATATCTCCCCATGTTTATATGATCTGCCATTCTATCATATCAAAATCACTCACACTTTTTTTCCCTTGTCTGAGTTCGGTAACATTGATAGAACTGTTTATTCCCGACGATACAATGATAAACAACTGTATATTTTAGGTGGTATATGCTAATTTGATTAAGACATCCACTAATGAAATGCCTTGGCACTGTACAGTGGTTAACGTGTCAACATTTTGTCATGACTTCTCATCAGATTATGTTAATGAGATGACGAATCTTAGGCAATCCTCATGATTCACATGTTCTTAGTTATTTCTTTTCGTGGTAGCACTCCTGTTACCCCCAGCAACATCAAAACATTCTTATGGAAATAGAGGTAATCTCTGTCTTTGATATTGACACCTCTTTGAGTCCTGTGACCTTAAATGGAGACCACCTAAAATTGAACAGATTGTCTCCCTTATTCCATGATTTCAAATGAAATCATACAGGTTGATTTTATTAGATTTCTATCATATATACCATAAGTTGATTGTCTCCCTTTGTCCAAGATTTCAATTATATATACCATAAGTAGGTTGTCTCCCTTCTTCCATGATTTCAATCATATGTAAGTAGATTGTCTCCCTTCTTCCATGATTTCAAAATAGTGTATTAGCTCCCCATGCTTTCAATATGAGTACACTGCTTCTCTTCTTTCATTATTGCAAACACTATATTTGTCTCCCTTATAACATAATAGTGATTGAAGTACCTCCCTTATACTATGATTGTGAACACAAAAGTGAATTACCTCCCTTTCACTACATGACTATTTTACTGTATCAGTAAGAAATTTAATACACTCAAATTGGAATATCCCAAAACTTAAAGAGATCACTGAGAAAATGTGTAACTTAATATTTAACTGTCTAAGTGTCTATAAGTCTGTGATGTGTTAGTTAAGTGATTAAATGTTACAAAATTAACATTTTATTAAAGGACATACCCTGAAACCATTGGCAATACTAGTAATGAAATTACCATGAATGTAGTTTTTCTTCAGGATTAATGAATAATTATACTGGTTATAAACACTGTGTACCTATTATTTTACTTTCCTAAACATGGTAGGAAGAATGCTGTATGTCTTATATGACCATCTACCAGAGATAATTCTGTCTGGCTGTCAGGGTTGAAAAAAGTACTGAATACTGAAAGTTTTAAATGACACAGGATACTGTACTCTATATTATACCTTTTTGTGGTCATTTAACCAGATATATCCTTATACTTCACTTTGTGGGATTAACTTTTGATGTAAGTTGTGTTTTAGATGTTTCTTTCAAATTTTGGTACTTTAGTATATGTCTGTCTGTTTGTCCGTTTACCTTAAAACCATGACAGGGATGATAATACTTGTCTTGTTTACAAACACAACTTGATTGATTAATTCAAGAAAATGTTGCTCTGGAATATTGATTACTTTGTTAAACAGTTCAAGAAAGGGTTGCTCTTGAATATTGATAATTTGGTTTTGCAGAGGGGGTTGCTGAAGTAAGGGCTGTCTTTATGTTGCTCTGACAGTTTGTTAAGGGTTGTCTTGCATCAATATTTGATTATGTAGTTGAATTTTAATTACTGTGACTGTGAAATAAGGTGATGTACCATTTAGCTAACTATGTTATTTTGCTAAACTTCCTGCTGGAAGAAGTTCAGGGTGCTCTGGAGATGGATGTTACTAAGTTCTGTAATATAAAATAGATTTTGGTGATTCTGGCTGAAATTGGGTGATATACCATTATTAGCTAACAGTACCTGTTTGTTGACACTTTGTGTGACTATGTTCATAGATCAAAGGCTTTATTGTATTATTTTATTATCTGTTCAAATAAGTGTATTACATCAATGGGGGGGTCATCTTACCTTGATTTTGTCTGAAGTTGTATTATTCAGGGGGGTCTATTGTACGGGGGTCATATTACAGTGAAGGTTGACGATCACTCAGATCAGTGTATTGTATATGATATGTTTCTGTATCGTTTCTGTATCAGGTGGCTGTTTATGACATTATTGCCTTATTTGGGTATATCGGATACTGATGTGTTTTTAGTATTATCTAATATCCGGTGTTGGAATTATATTGTTCATGTCTCCTATTCTGTTGTCATCTTGTTTCACTCTCAGCTTACGTCTTTATACCTGAAGACCTTGTGAGATTTCATTGAAAATGATTGAAAGTTGTTTTGTCAAAAATTGTGTCACTCAGTTTCTACAAAGTGTTGCATGGTAGCCTGGATCTTGAAGACTTGAGTGAAAATTATTATACATGTATAAAAGTTATTTTGTCAAAAATTACTTTTTATTTTCTACAAGTTTATTTTCAAAGTGGTGTTCAATTATGTTTTAAAGGATTAAAACAGTTGGGACTATATAGATTGTTAAGGAATGGTAAGCTGGGGAAAGTCTATTCCTAGTATTTTCCTGGAGGCTTCATTTGCTGTGTATGTGTATTTAATATTGGTATATATGGTGTATGTGTTTTAGCTGACACCTGAGCACCAAGCTTGTATCTGATGATTTTGTTTCGACTTTCGGTCTTAAATACTGTGAATTAAAGTCCTGATACAAGAACAAATTGTGCCAACATGAATATGCTTTGGTACCATTTGCCAATGTCAAAGAGGCAAAATGTGTCATTTCCAGCCATGTGAATTGCCCCCATAGTAGGGATAGAAGGAATTAAGGGATGGGGCTGGTGCTAGTTTCAAGGTCCTATGAACCCTGATCTATGAGTTAGTTGTTTAGATTTGTCTTAGAAAGTTTCATGTGCATATATTTGACCTTTCCTGGACTAAATATTAAATTATTATTGTTTTCACCTTGTAACCTACTATTTAGGTAACACTGGCAAACAATTATATATTTAAGGATGGCCTTAGGTAATAGACTATTTCGAGGGCTTGATGCAAAACTTTTGTAACTTCATATAATAAATATTTGTAGTTACCATAGTGTTGCACTGAACCCTCAATTTTATTTTCTGTTGTATTATTTTGTTGATTGAAAATTGATTTGTTTTATTAATTGAAAATTAATTGTTTGATGAATTGTTTCAGAGATGACGGTGGAGTACGTTACGGAGGTACAGGTGGATCTAGCCAGGATACGTACTCCGGGGAAGACAGCGATACCGAAGATTATACTGATAGATATAGCAGCGAATATGATTCTTCTAATACTAGACTGGTATCACACACAGATGAGGAATGTAGACCAGTCTCTAGTGAATTATTAAATGTTGGAAACCAGTCTGGGGAATTGACTGGTACTGATATTAGTGAAAGTGATGTGAAACGTACAGAATTTGACTACCAGTCAAGAAAAATTCCAGGAAATCTTGAGAAAACATCTCCTTCGATTTCGGAAATGCTTACTGGTGAAACCGTTTGTAACGAAAGTTATGATAGAGTTTCACATAAGCCCGAAAGTGTTAGTGGTATGACTTCGGACACGTCAGATATGTCCGATCGTAAAAGATTCGTCACTCGGGAAGGGGAAACCGCTAGACTGGTATCGGATAGTGATCAAAGTATTTCGTCCGCCATGAGTGAAGGAAGTCGGAAAAGACGGAAGGATAAAAGTTCGATGAGAAAGTCGAAGTTAAACGAGTCCAGTGAGGGTGAGTGTTGCTTGTTTTCTAAGATGTTGATATTTCGCTGGCTTAGAATTAGAAGGTTGTAAGTACAAAATCAATATTTTGAGAAGATAATATGTCTGAAAACTACTCTTTACTTATGGCACAACAAGCTTTTTAAACTTTAGTTTGGTCAACATGACCCCCTCCGATTTTTATGAAAATAGGCTCATAAGAAGCGCCTCGTGATGCAGATTTCAAATACATGTATGTATGAGTCTTATAAGGTCGTAAGTACACAACCTTCTAATTCTAATGTTACCTCTCTAATATGACCATTATTGTACTGGTAAATAGTATGTAACTATATATTCAGTTGTTTGTTAACTTTTAACAAACAGATCATTATGGGGTAAACTTTGTAAATAAACAATATATCCATTGACCATAAAATTGCAGTTTGGGAGCTAAAAGCTGTCAAATTACTCAGTTTTATTTCAGAAAAACTAAGAACAACAGTTATTTAATTGTTGTACTCGATATTGTGAAATTTTAGATTTTTTAAAATTCTCAATTTCTGTGGGAAATTAATTTTCTTTTTATTGTGGATAAAGTATTTGTGGATGAAGTTGATCCACAAAAAAATCCACAAGATAGTATGAAACCATCTCTGAATTGTATCCAATGCTTTCTCAGCTTCCTATGTTTTTAATCTATATTAAAACTAACTATGCAATAAAACTGCCTTTTGAAATTTATCGAAATCTGGGAAAATTTAAAACTTAAAGAAAAAAAGAAGAAAATAAATCAATTCTCAAAACAAGAAAAAACATAAAATCACAAAACTAATTTTCTGCTTCACTTGGTTTATTTTTACCAAAACAAGTGAAAATTTGAAACTCACGAAAATTTAATAATTTCACCAAACTTTCTAATTATTCTGCTTGCTACTCTCGGCTGTATGACTGACAGTTGAATGCGAAACTATTTTAACTGTATATCAATGAAATAGAAGATAGAGCAACTTTCATGTTCATCATTTGTTGTCTTATATTACCTTTAATGTTGAATACAATCACCAATTACAATTGTTAAACAAGATGGTCTGTACCTTATATTTAAAATAGACATGAACTTGAATTTAGCTGTATAAAATTGGAGTAAATTATATATACGTTGGTTAGAGGATAGCGGGATAGAATTACATTGCCCCGGGCTCACCTCTTAATGAAAGTAATACCCATAGATCTACTTATAAATATACCATATATACCCTGGGTATCTGTAACTTAAAGGTACGTACTCAGCTCACGATTATAACCATCGTTCTGTGGCTGAAGTTAAAGTTTAATGTTAATTTACACCTCTATCACTTTCCAATCATGTTTTCCAATAATGAGTATAGAGGGAGACAATTCAATCATGCAAACAGGCTTATCAGGTCAGACATCTTATCAAGGGAGATCACTCTTGATAATTGTCAAAAAAAGCTTCATATGTGATTTAAGGTGTTTGGAGAAATTAATTTGACTGAAATTTCATTATTTGCTTTTAAGATCACTATTTTGTCTCTGGTCTTAAATTAGCTGAAGTTTACCAGCCATTAGCTCACTTCATATGTAGCGGTTCTTTACAGTCTCAGGTCAAGTTAAAGAATCTAATCTGAAAGAGCTTAGGTACCACACCTGGATACCTTGTCCTCTTTTTCTTTTCGTTCACTGTCTACATGTGCTACCACCCCGGTCATAGCAATAAAGGTAGCAGTCCTCTTGAGGTCATCCTTCTTGCCAATGTCTATGAAATCATACCTTGTCCTGCCTCTTCATCCCGTGAAGTCATTGGCCAATCTGACTGCGAAAAACAACAAAAAGACAAACATTTATAACTGTCTCGGTACAACGAAAAGAAACAAGTAACAACAACCAGCTAGAGGATGACTGGTCAATAGGCTGCTTAATTATGTTGCTCATTTCAATCTCTGGTTACCTACCTTTAAATTATAGTGATTAAATTTTATGCCATTTCCCCTTAGTATAAAGGCATCATTTCTTTCTCTGTCATTTTAATACTCTAGTTTATACATTAAACACCAGCAGGTTTGAAAATTGATATGAATATTTTGTGATAGCTGGCTGTGACATGTAAGTTGGTAATATAATGATTTAAATTTCATGCCTAGTTGACTTTTGTAACATCTTACGAATGTAAGCTTGCGTAAGGATATTCCGATCGGACTGGATGATATATTTGTCGGTGAGTATAAATATGTTGAGGAGAAAGTTATATATGTGCATTATGTAATTTTGTCGGCCATCATAACTTAAAACTTATTTTCAAAAATCACTGCATTCAATATGTATGTTTTATGAATATTTTCATGTTATGTGAAGCATAAAAATTTGTTGAGAAAAAAATACTGTATTGTATAGTTTTGTTTGACAATATAGCTAAACACTTATTTTCAAAAATCACTTTGCAGTCAATGCATGTTACAATAATAAGTATTTTATAGAAAGGAATGTAATTCTGCAATGACTGACTACTGTTTGAATTAACTCCCTTTGATAAGAAAATAGTCTGTGGATTGCTCTCTTATTTTCAATACATTTTGATTGTATTTTGAAGTATAATGTTTTTGCAAACACATGTCCAGTCAATGAGTATTTCAGTCATATGGAGAAGGATTAATTTTAGTAATACAGTACAACCTCTGTAGAGCAACACCCTTTTGAATCTGCAAATATTGGCTGTGTAATTATCAGCTTAGGAAAATTTTGAAGGTGTTGTTATTGAGAGGTAGTTGCTCTACAAAGGGCCGCTCTGGAGAGGTTGTACTGTATGACATTCAGTCTTCTGCACTAAGATACATACATTATACATGTAGTTTCACCTGTGATGATCATTCTCATTTCAAAAACAACAAATTTACTGTCTAATATAGTTACACTATTCAGTTTCATAAAGTTTGACTCATTTCCTAAATAACCTGTGGACAACTTGATACTCTTCTATTGATTCAGAAAGAGTTGTGACTCTGTCTGGTACATTTAAGCCAGGTGTCCAAAGACTCAGATATATTTAATTCAGGTGTTTTAGGTAAAATTGATCTATGATTTCTAGTTGCTTTATATATAAAATCAGAAGATGCTTGTCTTCATAAATCTATCAGGTTTTAAGTTGCCTAAACACCAAGTATCAAATTGAACACTTTAAGTATCAAATTGGGACAAAAATATAGGGTGAAGATTTTATGACAATGTGAAAAATGATGAACAATGATGTATTATTGGAGCTGTATATATATACACTGCCCACCAAAAATAAGTATACAGATGTTATTTGCCCACTTACTTGCCTGTAATAATACTATTTGCAGAACAGTGAAGCAACAATACATTTGAAGAAAAGGAATATTTTTGTTTGTTAAAATGGAAAGGCCATCCATAAATTGGTATCCTAGGTGCCAAATCTAAAGTTTCTTTGTCCCTCTTTAATGGTAACTTTGTCTCAAAAAGATGGCAAATTCAGCCTTTTTTATCACAAGGTTATTTCAGTTCTGACCATCTTTATCTTTATTTCTATCTCTATTTTGACTCATTTAGTAACTGTAGTTTCAGAAACTAGTATAATTGTGACCGTTTGAAAAGCAGATATCGAATAATTTAACCAAGTTTAATTTTGCAACAATTATTTACTGTATACTTATTTTTGGTGGGCACTGTATATATACAGTTAGACACAGACCACTGATCACACTGAGTCATCTCTTCCTTAGCTTAAAGGGGTGTAGAAATGAGCTGGTTTCTTCAAGGTGGTAAAATCCACTGGCTTACAGGGATGTAGAAATGAGCTGGTTTCTTCAAGGTGGTAAATTCCACTGGCTTACAGGGGTGTAGAAATGAGCTGGTTTCTTCAAGGTGGTAAAATCCATTGGCTTACATGGGTGTAGAAATGAGCTGGTTTCTTCAAGGTGGTAAAATCCACTTGCTTACAGGGGTGTAGAAATGAGCTGGTTTCTTCAAGGTGGTAAAATCCACTTGCTTACAGGGGTGTAGAAATTACCCGGTTACTTCAAGGTGGTAATATCCACTGGCTTACAGGGGTGTAGAAATGACCCGGTTACTTCAAGGTGGTAAAATCCACTGGCTTACAGGGATGTAGAAATGACCCGGTTACTTCAAGGTGGTAAAATCCACTGGCTTACAGGGGTGTAGAAATAAGCTGGTTACTTCAAGGTGGTAAACTCCACTGGCTTACAGGGGTGTAGACTTCAAGGTGGTACAATCCACTGGCTTACAGGGGTGTAGACTTCAAGGTGGTACTATCCACTGGCTTACAGGGGTGTAGACTTCAAGGTGGTAAAATCCACTGGCTTACAGGGGTGTAGACTTCAAGGTGGTACAATCCACTGGCTTACAGGGGTGTAGACTTCAAGGTGGTAAAATCCACTGGCTTACAGTGGTGTAGACTTCAAGGTGGTAAAATCCACTGGCTTACAGGAGTGTAGAAATGAGCTGGTTACTTAAAGGTAGTAACATCCACTGGCTGTTTGAACATGTTTGTCAGCCACTTTTTGTCATTTTCTTCTTTGTTACTTTAAGTCAGATTGCGAACCAACCGCCTACTTGGAGATGAACTGGCTACATGAAAACATTTCTACACCCCTGAGTTTGTATGGAGTAAAAGGATGACATTGTTCTTTTATATTACTTTGTTACTCCATGGAGACTCATTAATGATTTAAACACATTAACCCTTTACTCCATAGATAAGTCAATTCATGCTCGTACCCTATCTCCATCATTCATTATTTTCCAATTTATGAGTATGAAGGTGAGACAATCCAATTATTAAAATGGACTTAACAAGGCAGCTTTACAAAGGGAGATAATTTTTTATTTATATTTGTCATCATTTATTATTTCACATTAATGATTACGGAGGGGAGACAATCCAATTGTTGAAATGAACTTAAAAAGGCAGCTTTATTAAGGAAGATCATTCTTGAATTGTCGAAAATGCTTCATAAGTTGTTCATCTATGCTTGATATAGGGTATATCATCTTGTATACCAGAAGATTTGATCATTAAATGACAACGTTCCTCTAAATCAACAAGACAGTGTATCCTTAATACGATGCATGTTACTGACATTTAACAGGGAAGATTGACAAACATCAAAGTAAATGTTAATGCATTATAATGCATCTTGACTTTCAGATCGTATGTTGTTTTTTACCTCAAATGTTTACATCAGATAACGAGTGTTTTAGTTGGTTAGATATGTGCACAGCTCGATCATTTTCACTTCACGGTGTTTGAGTTTATGTGATGTATACTTTTTGTTGCAATTTGAAAGTTTCCAGTTTTTGTTAACTTCTCTATACATATAGATATACAGTGAAACCTCTCCTGGAGGGCGGTCTCTAGAGTGACAATTTATCAACAACAAATTGTTTGTCACCCTACAGGGTGTTGGTTCTAGATTGAACATCAAAGTGTAAGGAGTAAATTTGCATACATACATACATGTATTTACAGCCTATACAGTGCAATTAACCCCTCTACGATGGATGTTTCTTAGGAACAGCGACCTGTCGATAATGGCCAGTATAGTTGTGGCAATACACAGCAAGTGTCATTCTGAAGAGCATCATCATTCTATAGTCAATTGCTTTAAGAGAGCATTTGAGACCCCTAAAAATTTGTTGCCGACCACTCACGCTGAATATTTTGTTGCCTGAGGGAGTTGGGTTGCTATGGGGAGATTGGTACTGCATTGACATTTGTTAAACTGATAATTCAATGCACATCATAAAAAACATAATTATTGTGACTTAAGAGCAAATTGTATGCACAGAGTTGTTGAGGTTTCAAGCCCATTTCTGTTTATTTGCATACAGCAATTCCGGGTCACGAGTGTATGTGGTTTAAGTTATATTATTTAAAAATTCTGTATTGTCATTTTGTCAACATTTGGGTTTGCGATGTTGTAAAACGTTCTATCTACTAAATAAATCTTGAGGTCACGGGTACAGAGAATTTATTCATTTATGTAATGGGTAATTTTAGAAAAGGGTGTTAAACACAACATGTGTAATTTTTTTTTTCACCGAAAATTAAAATTGCTTATTTTACATTCAGTTTTGGGTGTGTCAGAAAGAATCAAACAGTGTGATGTGATAAGGACTGGGCTACATTAATATGTGCATAATTTATATTAAAACTCTGGATTTTAAGTTTTTTGAAAATTTAGTTTTCCTTAATTATTCTATACCAATGATGTATCATTATACTTGAAAAGGATATATTAAGTATAATTATATTATATGTGTGTTGGATCTTATAATATTGTTGTTTTCGTAATTATTGTGTATGTATTTAATTCAAGACAAAATTAAACAGAATACAATGAACTGTATGGTTGATTAATTTAACAGTAGTTATATACGCATTGATGTTTGAAATTGTAATATTTATTATGATAAACGATCTAACTCTAAATATATTTCATCATCTAATTTATTGTGTGATTTACTTTGTTATGCATTAGTGGGAATAATCCATCAGTCGAGTGTGGTGAAAACTTTTAACTGGTGTTTTCATGGGTGTTTTAACATCATTTCCTATCTGTATTATATTAAATGTTCATATGGTGAATTGTGTACGTGTTAGTGGTGTTAAAAATCAAAATAGTAAAGAGTTTTTCCTGTTGGATAAATATTCATAAGATACGGAAATCTGAGAAAAAAATGTATGTATAGTTAATGAGTTTTTATGCCCCCGTATCGATAGATCGGGAGGCATATAGTGATTCACCTGTCCGTTCGTCCGTCCGTCCGTCCGTCCATCCGTCCGTTCGTCCGTCCTGGTTAACCCAAATTGACCGTTTCTTCTAGCATTAATATGGCTTGCTACAAAGCTTTCATACTTGCATGGATGTTGTATATGAACACTCTCCACGCGCCTGAATCACCTGACCCCATTTTGACCTTCACCTTGACCTAATTTTGGACTTAGACTTATTGAAGGGCCTAATTCTTGGTTAACCCAAATTGACCGTTTCTTCTAGCATTAATATGGCTTGCTACAAAGCTTTCATACTTGCATGGATGTTGTATATGAACACTCTCCACATGCCTGTATCTACTAATCCCATTCTGACCTTCACCTTGACCCAATTTTGGACTTATTTATGGACAAGGCTTCCACAGGGGGCATAAGCGTTTATTGAACCCAGTCTTGTTTTTAATATTTTTACAGAAAAAAAGGTGTTGATAATATTAATGAAAAAAAAAAGAAAATCAATTTTTTTACTGCTTGGAACAATATATATGTACAACAACAACAACAACAACAGCAACAACATCACTGTTTGTGTTTGATAATTTGTCATTATTTTACTTAAAAGCTCACCTGATAGCGAGTTGCTAAATGTGATTGAGCTGTTAGGATTGAAAGCTATCTGGCATCCGTTATTTGTGCTGTCTTGTCTTTCAAGTTGTCGGCATATTTTCTTTAACATTTAACAGATATTAAAATGCTGTAAATTTCTGGAATTAAAATTATTATACTGTAGCAAGATAGGTAATAATGTTGCTCAATATGAATATAATTTGATGGAAACAATTTATATATGTAAAGGGATACTACCACATACTTTCATGTATCTCAGGTGTTCATATTATAAGAACGATAGTTCAGGACATTTTATGAGTTTTAATGTCAAATTCCTCTCAGATTTTGGTGTTTTGTGTATAATTTAATTTTCCTGTAAAGTTTTAATGAGTTCAGAAACCATTTAATGACATTTATATAAGAGTTTTATGGTACTGTTATACGTATAATGTGTTTTATGATGACAGATTGAACATGGCCACACCTTGGCTTTAAGTTAACATAACAATTCTCTTAATTAATCAGTGTTTGCAATTCATGTGTGTGAACGGGGCCATTTTAATGAGTCATGCAGACATTTAATATTTTGTCAAATGAACTAAGCTTTATTCAAGCAAGGGAGATAATTGCCTGTATAAATTATCATGAGTATCAATAATAATGTATTGTTATCTACCTTGTAAACAAAAATCACAACTTGTGAAACTTGTGTGCAAAATTTACTCATTTATTTAATTTATGTAAGGGAGATAATTTCCTGTATTGTACTAGAATGTATGGTTTATCTCCCTTTTTTGAACAGTCATCATGCTGGAATGTGAGAGCCAATTTTATAATTGTTGTAAAATAGTTTGACATAGAAATCAAGAAAGTTCAAGCTTCTGGTGGGATAGATGCTGATCTTGATTGAGTTTTAATTATGGCGGTTAATCAATTTTGACATAACACATTCTGCCTATCAACATAATATGGTTTAAATTTTTTGCAAAAATCAGAAAAAATTATGATTTAAAACTGAGCTGTAATCAGGTGATGATTAATTAACACTTAGTGGAAATATTGTATTTCCTCTATTACAAGAACCCTCTTGGAGTGAAATTTCCTTTTACCTGATTACAGGTCATATTTCCCTTATAAAATAGGGGTAATTTACAAGGCGATTTCTGGGTCAAAAAAAACAATCAGTAAAATCATGCAGTTTCCCTATATTTTATTTCTTCATGGTTTCCAAATACTGACATTTCCAAATCAAAGGGCTAAAGGCTCACATCCCCAAATGTTGAAAAAAAGTGCTTCCTGAGAGTTTCCCTTGCTTGTTGTTCGACTTCATATTTTAGTCCTTGGTTTCCATTTCGTATCTTTTGAACCCCTTTTGCAACTCATGGAAACCAGTGTTCCAACCATGCTGGGTCAAGGTCACAATTCACTTTTCATTATATAATAGGGCAGGGACATAGCTGTATTACTAGTTGTATTTTAAATTGCCTTTTGAAAAAGCTATAGGCCTCACAGTTGACCGAAAATGCATTTGTAATAAAAGTATAAAATGCAAAAAAAGTTGAAAGAACAATTTCCTGTCAAAAATACTTCTTGAATTTCTTTTGAAAAGTGTTGAAGTATACATATTTAATCTGTTTTTTATTATAAAGTTTATGGTAATGCATAATAAATTGTTAATTAATGTCAGTCAAAGAGGCTGGTTTATAAAAAAGCTCAATCTAGATCTACTCCCGAGTTTTCTTCCTGTTCAAAGTAATTTGGATAATTCACTTACTGTTTTTGCTGCCAGATTTTTTTTATCATCGAATACAAGGTTTTCATTGATGTAAGGAGGTTTTGATTTGGCAAAAAAATCCTCATTTTGAAAATTATTGGACTAAAAATTAATGGATTTCTTAAAAAAAAGACGTAATAAAAACTTAGAAGAGAGGTGTGAATAATGTATTAATATATTGATTGCATTTTTAACCTGGGAGGTTCTTTTTGCTGAGATACTATTTGTGGTTTATATTCTCGTTTTTTGCGTGAATTTATGTATGTCGATCTCAACCGAAACAATCACTTTGTGTTTTTTTTATTGCACGAGATCTCAAACCTCTGAAGTGCAACACAATCTCGAACCTCTGAACTGCAATATTGGGATAGATAAAGGTACTGATTGGTTTATATTAAGTGACTCATCCGAAGAAAGTGGTCCCAATGGATTTAGAAATTTCTGATTTCCGATGATAATATTAATTGGTTATGTTTGTATTATCTCAAAATATATGTCTGCTTGCGGTACATTAACTTAAAAACCATGGTGATATAATTGGAATGATTTCTATAGAATGATTCGGTGAATTATCATTCTGTCGAACGAATCCATGCACAAATCCATGCACAAAAGGTTTCTGTGGAGTTATATAATGACTGTGCATACAATATTTGACGATTCCAAGTTGGAGCGATTTAGTGGATTTATTAATGTGACTAGCTGTGTGTGTAAATGACTTTGTGTACAAATTTTGACGATTTCTTAGATTATAATTATATATAAAGCTGCAGCGATCATTTAGTGGATTTATTAAAGTGACTGTGTGTAAAGTCTTACCTGTCTGAAGCAGTCTTCAATTAGGGATACACAAATATCACATTGACAGGTGATTGTTTAATACAGGTGTAAAACTTACTAATTGGGATTTAATTGCTTTGGCTGTTTAAAGCAGGTGGAAGCTGAAATCTGCTCAGATACTTGCTTATAAAAATGTGAAAGCACCTGCAGAATTTTATTATAAAGAGAGTTTGTATGTTTTGAATCAAAATTAATGTTGGGGGTTATTCGGGTCTTCACCTAACCAGTTTCCCAGGAGAGGAAGTTCTTGAAATTTTAAGGAAAAAAACTTGCAATTATAAGAAATGATTTTATTTGAATATTGTGTAAAGAAAACTTTTATGATTGATACAGAGTCTGTGTATAGTTTTATAAATGATAGTGCACAGACTTCAGGAAAAATTATTGGATTTTATGTATTAGAGAAGTTTGAATTAAAAAACTTTAAGCATACCTGTAGGAGAGTTCAGGATAATTTAAGATCAACTTAATATTAGAAAAAAAAAATCAACTTAATATTGAAAAAAATCTGTGCAATTAATGCTCTATAACCTGGATTTATCATAGTTTGTGTGCTACGTGCATACATGTAAAAATGTTACATATGTATGATAGATTTAAAACTAGCGAACATCTGTGTGTGTCTCAGCAGTCAAAGCTCCGGGTGAAGGTCTTGCTGTAGGGATTTTATTGACTTTTGCTTAGTAGCATAAAATCTGATGTACGTTTTATTATGTTCGGTGAATTCATATTTCTTATTACCTGAAGCCAAAAAATGTGTTACATTCTTATTGGTAAATCAAGTGTCTAGTTTACATGGATTTATTATGTTCTGTCGTAAGAGACCGTGAAATGTTATGACATTGTGTTGTTGTTGTTGTTGTTGTTGTTGTTGTTGTTGCGTCGAAGTTTGTATTGGTCGAAATAAGTTTTTGAGGATATTTATGAATTTCTCCCGTATATATTTGGATTTTAAATTTGATTGTACGATTTAGTGTAAGTTTTGCATATCTGTGTCAAAATTCACAATTTTAAAAAGATTTTTCGATTGATTTGAAAGTAATTGCCATGGTGGTGATACACTATTTAAAAGATGTTATTCTTGAAAAAAAAATCGAAATAATATTTTGAGCTTCTTTGGTACATGATTTTATATGGCTTTTAATATTTGGGCGGGGACGTTATGTCTGTTAAACATTTGTATGTGTATTTTAATAGTGTATTTAAAAGTTTTATTTTATTTCGCTTAGTTTGATCAATATGGTAATAAATGGACCAGATAGTGTTAGAGACCTCATGTACCTTCTGCAGTGAAGAGTTCATTAGTTTGACTTTATTTGTTTTTCATTTGAAGAGCTCTTGAGAAGGGGACATTATCAGAATGAATGACAAGAGCAAAATATGATATCTTGGCGAAATTAAAGTTCAAATTTTACCTATATCGGCAAAATACATAAATCCATAAGGCCGGGTCATCGTTAAGTTTTTACTCCCATTGATAAAATCTCTGATCAATGGGTTAGATCTGTCAAATAAAAACGTCTTGTTAGTGTAAATTTGTCATTGGATGGTATACAGTGTGGTTTAAATGATAGAATGAAGAGTGAAAAAATATTACAAAAGTTTAATGAATTGAAAATAATAAATTTAAATTACTGAATAAACTCATGAAAGTTAGCCAAAATATTCTGATATTGGAGGTTTAAAAGCAGATATTGTGACTTTTGACGATCGAAAAATCAATTTGGTTTTTAATTCATATCCACAAATTTGTGCTGAAAAAAATATGGATTTACTTCGGAGATACGGTAAGTTTACTTTATGTTATACTCCTAAGAATTGTTGATTTTACCCGAAAGTCGTTATTGTATGTTATTGCATGTTGCTTGATTCAATTTATTCTGCAGCTGGATACATAAACACTATGTATATTATTGACGCGGTGATAGAAAGATATGTTTCTTGCAGCTTTAGATGATGAGAGTGATAGTTTTAAGGCCATAGTAAAAATATTTACCAAATGATCATAAATTTTATTCCCCACAAAACAAAGTGTGAGGGATATAATTATAGGAGTGAGCAATTGTCCGTCAGTCTGCATGTTGGTCTGCTGGTTCGCAAACAATGACTTTAATAGGAATAAGATATTGTGCTGAAACTTGCTGTTAAGGTAGTTTGTGTGAAGACACCGCTTGATATTGGAATTGAAAGTGGGGCCGGGCCTGTGGGGTCAAGGCCATCATTACTAAAAATAAAAAATCAGTTTCCAGCTGAAAACTTAATTTAGGAATTAGATATTGTGATGAAACTTGCTTCACAGGTAGCTTGTGTGAAGACACCACTTAATATTTGGATAGAAATTGGGGCCGGTGGGGTCAAGGTCACCCATTACTAAAAATCTAAAAAAAATCAGTTTCCAGCAAAAAACTTTAGTTAGGAGTGTAATATTGTGATGAAACTGTAAACTTACTATTGGTAGCTTGTGTGAAGACACTGCTTAGGATTGAAAGTAGGGGTTGGTGGGATCAATGTCACTGTTACTAAAAATAGAAAATCAGTTTCTGCTGAATAAGGGGGTTGATAGCCTAGGATCTATCATTATGGCCTCAAATATGATTCCTATGGTGAAGTGTTGCAACTTATGTTAAGTAAAGAATGGGATGCATTATGTCAATTTACTGAATGCCATGGATGTTCCGAAAAATGTGAAAAGAAACACTTTTTTCGACACTTTTTCTCAATGTTTACCATGTTTCAGGGATTATATAGCTTACCCGTACCTATATTCCATTGTTTCATGTTGGGTAGACAGTTTATCACCTATTTGAAAGTAAGTATTAGTTCCTGCACCCCAAAAATAGATTCACTTCTTTTCTGTGAATTCCTGTTTATTTCACTTCTTGTCTATGAATTCCAGTTTATTTCCAATTTATTGCATTCACAGCCCTTTCATATAAAATGTTAGTTCTGATCTAAATGTAAGGAGTCATTTCAACATGTTTTATGTATATACACAATGGCACGCATTATGTTCAAAGATTCAATGCTTAAATTTATGTTCTCTGGGTGTTAAAGAACAGAACAGAATGAAACTTAATTTTAAGTTCTCTGAGAGTTGAAGAGTTAACTCATCTATCAAAGCATTCATTAATTATCAGCATTTACCTAATTAATATTCAATTAAAGTTGAATAATAAAATATCTTCTTTTTACCTAATGCTTTGCTGCTGCAGTTATTTACAATATGAATAATTTATAGCAATGGGATGAGTTATGTTGTTTTGCTGTTTGTGTTTAATTGACAGAGGCAGTTGCAAGTGAGAGGTCAAACATTTTCCCTGCTAGATCGTCAAATGACCTCTGACTTCGAGGGACGACACAGTTGAGTGATACAAGGAATCTGCCAGTGCACAGTCTACCCTAGCTCTTTCCAAATAGACTCCTTGGTTCTTTAATGTGGCCGTAGTCAAGAGTTTTGCCTACTCAACCACTGTGCCACCTGGATCGACCTTAACAAACATGGTCTGTGTCAAATACAGTCATTTTACAAAAAAACATATTTTTCAGTTCAAATGGTCTTAAAAGTTACAATTTTTTGACAACGTAATCCATTTACCTCGTGTTCAGAGTGGCATTAAGGCATTAACCTTATCAGCAAAATGACATCAATTGCGATTTAATTAAACTATTTTTTTCCTATAAGAAACTTTCCCCATTCAATAGCAAATGGCGAATAACATATTACCTGTCAAATAGAAGTTTTTGAGTCATTGAATAATTCATCTGATGAATTCAACCTAGCAGAAATAGTGGTATTGTGAAACTGTCAAATCAACAGCTTTCTATTCAGATCACATTGTAAGCCATTAGCTACCATATACTCCCAAATATTGTCCGCAATTTTATCAGCCCAGAATCATAACCAGATTGTATGATAGAATGCATCCTTTATGTGACACAGCTTTTAATATATTTTTTTCAAGTCTTGTATGGGCAAATTGGGAATGGTCTTATATTATTTCATCATTTTTTCACTGATCTTTTGCATCTGACTTTCCTTTGAATTCCTCTCCAATTTTATCTGATGGCCAAATCAGAAATTATTTTTTGTCAGTTCTCTCCTATTGATAACATGGGTCCAATACGTAGCTGCGAGTAATACTCGGGTTAATACGGTAGTTGAACAGTGTATGTGTATAAACCATATTGGGGTAAGATGGTACTAACTGATGATTTAAGGGAGATAACTTTTATCTTAACATATCAATATACAGATTGAAATCAAAGCCCTGTATGTAGCAGCCTTGGTATGTTGATGATTCATCGAAAACAAGTCGAAAGTTTAAATACAGCAGTAAGAAATGATCTTAAACTGATCTACTTAAACGTATTACTCGTCTTGAATATATCATTCCATTCTGTTATTGAGTCCTGGTCCCGGTCATAGGTAGGACTTTAGGCAAGTTGATATATCACATAAGGATGCGCAAACATCTTAATTAGACTATAAGACAGTGACACACCCAAGTTATCATGCAGTTAGGTCCCCTTGTAGCTTCTTAAAGTAATTCTTGGACATGTTGCACATTCATTTTTTCACTAGCCTTTTTTCCTTCAAATCTTACCTTTGGAGAGCTACTACCTCTTAATTACAACCACCCTTTGTAGCTCCTATTTTGTGTTGCTTTATAGAGGTTATACATGTACTGTATAGTATATATTATTATTGTTGTTCTTTACAATTCAATATATGAAACGTTGTTCATATGTATTCATATGTATTTTGCGCTGCATTTACTATGTAACGTCTTTTGGCGCCACCGCGTTATTATGCATGACGTTACGTCATCATTGTTTTTGTATATAATAATCATTACCTGAAGAAGCCTTCTGGGCAAAACGTTGTAGTCTAATGAATATACATTAAATGTTATTCGTGTTTGGTGGTTTCTCTCTATCTTCGATTGTCCCAACATCAAATACTTACCATATAATACTATATTGCTCTCATTGAAGAACTCTAGAGGCAAGAGACGCTGAGACTGACCTTCAAAGACAGTGAGTTTACTGCCAATTCTTAATCACCCCGGCTATTTAAGTTTCTAATACTGCATAGTGAAGGTCTTAAAAGGTTGACCTTGTGTGCAATTGCAAGACCATTGGCTCTCCTTCAAGAAGGTACTTTTAAGTGACAAGACCCAGCTCCCTAGATGTCCACCCAAAGGACTAGAATTGGATACTGTATCAAATACTTCGTTGCCTGGTGTTCTTATAGCGAAACATTCTGTTGAAGGTGTTGTATATATATTGAGCTGAGGTGGAATTATTATAATACTCTTATTCATTTCTGAACAAAGGGTATAGCAGCTACCAAGTTGAGGTCATGTAAGAAATGTTTTCCTATTAGATTATTGGTAATTTGAATTCAAACATGTAAAGAATATTTCATATTTGCAATATCTTATGTAAACATTCAGTTACATTTGGTGAGGACAGAATGTTCTTTATTTACACCTAGTGTGCCAATTAATTGTGGGGTGTCGCAAAAATATTAAAACTATGCCAAGTTCAATTGGTAGGTTCGAATTTCAACAATACCTAAATTAAACTTCTGTAGCATCATGATCTACATTTGAGAAAAGTAGTAGGAATTTAAAAAAAAAATGTCTGAAAACAAAACAATATCAAGTTCTATGGTAAATCTGATATTTGGCCACATTGTTGAATGGCATGACCTTGAATTAGTTATATTGAAATCCTTTGCTTTTACTCAATTTGTAAAATTTCAAATTGCAGTCCTTGAAGTTTGGAGTTAAGTCAATGACTGTTGATTAAAATTAACTTGAAGTTCATGACCTTCCAGTTACCCCTGATTGTTGACTTTTGATCAAGGATTTGTCTTGCAAAAGTCATCCATTTATTTGCATTGGAACAATAGATTTGATTGGCTGATTGCTTTGAAACGATAGGTTTGATTGGCTGATGACTTTGAAACGATAGGTTTGATTGGCTGATGACTTTGAAACAATAGGTTTGATTGGCTGATGTTTTCTTACAATAGATATGATTGGCTAAAATGATTAAATCATATTTACAAATAAGTATATTGTTAAAACTTCATACTATATTGTGAAAGCTTGCCCATTTTGTTAACCTGACAGAAGCTTCCATTAAAGCCTTTGGTTTTCTTGGACACCCCAGAAAGGTCAGCCTGGTCCTGATAAAGTCATTCTGGCCCAATAAATTGTTAAAATTATCTGAATCATCTGTGAAACATTTCCCATTGACCATATTGATTTCTTAGGCACATATTTCTTGAATTTTCTTTTCTGAGAGATTTTCATGCAGCTTCTCAGGGAGATTTAGAAAATTCCAAAACGCTGAGTCATGATTTGGGAGCCAGATAAAGTTTGACAGTGAAATCACTGAGACAGTATTGTAAACCTAGAAATTATTTTGCGCGATTAATTTCGCAGAGTTTGAGAGTGGAAGAGTTTCGCGAAATTTAGTCACCTCGTAAGTGCTAAAAACATTAATATGGCCATTGCAGGATACTAAAAAACGTGAAAGTTTGTAGTCGCGAATATGCTGACGATCAGCAAAACTTGAAAGATTGTATTCGCGAAAGTAAATTGGTTTACGGTATTTATGTTTGGTGGGGGGGGGGGGAGATCAGGGGAAGATGGGGGATGATTTGCAGATAACTGGCTTCTTATTGGTTTGATTAAAATCTTATATTCAGTTCATCTTGCAGTTTTATCTTGAAAACAGAAAGTGATTTATTGCAAATTTTATGTAATTGTAATTCAGTCAGACTGATACTAATTGTGCAGATTATATTCTGATCTATGCCTACAATATTACATACCGATACTTTATTATAATCCTGGCTGCATGCATTAATATAGAATGGGATTCTGATGTTGCAAACTACCCTCAGGCCAATCAAATAGTTTGTTTGTGTCTTTTATGTATGTTGTCATACATTTTACATGTATATATACAAGCTTTTCCAAAAAAACTTTTGAGTTTATTTTATATTACATCAATTGCAAAAAAAAAAAATAGTTTAAATTAACTGCCGATAACCAAACAAAATCATAAAAAATTATTTAGGTATATAGCCTTATTTGGAAAGCATCTCAATATGATAAGCTATAAGACAAAGTGAGAATGCAAAATTCTTTTAGTCATCCGATTATTATAAAGGCCTGAAAGTCATAAATGAAATTTCTTGAAGTTTTTGTATTAAAAAGTAAATTAACTTTTGCTTTCCTTTTAAGTCATCTGGGTATAAGGCTTCAAATTCATTAATATAAATGAAATTTCTGGACATTTTTGTATTAAAATGTAAATAACAATTTATGTCTACATCATTGTATAAATGGGTGGGTACCAGAGTTTGAAGTGTTGATCAAGGCACTTTAGGCTATCAGACACATAAATTCGTAAAGAAAACAAATCTTACAAGTTTTATTAAAAGTTTGCCCTTTGGCAAAAACTGCTGTGATATGTTTTTATTGATTCTTTGTGAAATATTGGGACAGTCAATTAAACATCTTGTATGCTTTATCAGTGATTATATACATGTAATAAACAAAAAAAAAAAAACCGATTTGTCATATTTAGTTCATCTATAGTTTGATTAAGCTCTATGAAGTGCAGTCTAATATATAGCTGAGCACATTTGACCTGTCGATAGTTAAACCTAGTGTATTTTCGTTATTGTGCCTTAAGAATGTTTTGATTACTTAAACTGACAACTCTGATTGGACAACGAATAAGCACAGATATTTTAGGATAACATGTTAAATGTGCTAAGCTACATGTATAACTTGGCTATTATTAACAATTTGTTTGGTCACAATTTGTGAAACAGAATTAGAATGTATGTCGAAAGTATGAAAGAAGTAAACTGAAAATTTTCACTTGTCAACTCCAGTTTGCTTGTAATAATCATTGTGATGAAAATAAAGGTTGGGGTACCCAAAATAAAAAAATATCAACACAAGTCTAAAAGTAGATCATCATTATTAATAAGAATGCTATTATTGTTAAGCAGTATGAAATAAAAACAGTGAGAGAATTTTAAATGTTCCTGACAATTTTGAGAATTTTCAGAAATGGTTGATGTGGTATATAAATCATTATTACATGCCTCTACGGTATTTATATAACCATTACTTCCACTGCTTTAAAATGCACCAGGCAAAAAAATAAAATATTGTTTGTTTCCCCTTCCCGACCTGGTTAGGTAGGTAGGTCAATTATTTAATTTTTTTAAGTATTTATTTATAGTTAATATTTTTGTTTTCGTACTCTCGTACCCAAATTTTTTTTATAAAATAAAAAAAATTCTGAGGGTCAAAAAATATTTTGGGTAGGAGACTTTTTGCTAGGGTAGGTAAGGAAGGGAAACACTCAATGTTTTAATTTTGGCCCCATCCTTAAGATCTTTAAGATAAGAAATTTTAACATTTACTGATAATGATAAGAAAACTTTTGGAAGGCAATCCTTGACAAGCCTATATATCAATTGGTCTTTCTAAAGTTATCTGAGAATAACACGTTCATAACCTTGATTTCTATTGGTCGATATTTTGTAAAACATGTGTTTTAATTGGCTGACCACAATGGTGTTTGTTTACGACTACTCTCAGAAATAAAAGTGGACAATATATTTATAATGTTATAAGTACAGTTACATTTATTACTATGGGGCCAAGCAGTGTAGCAATACCACGCCTTTTAGTAATGTCAAAGTCACATGGTATTGCTACACTTGGGTCAAGCCCTGCCCTTAAATCATGAAGATTTAATGTCTTAATTTGTCATTTTTGATAAGAAAATGATATAAAGAATTGATATAAAAAAAACACATTGATGGAATGATTTTAACAGAGGAATGTTATAACATAAAGTTGGGATTTATGTATTAAATCTTGATAGATATTTGATCTGTATTTTATGACAGCTAACCCAGATATCAGGTACAGGGTATAATAATGAATATTATCCGATATGAGTCACCTCGGGTAGATAGTAAAATAATGCTTATTATACGATATACTGCATCATTTAGATAGTAAAATAATGCTTATTAGTCCCCTACGGGTTTTTGACCGGAGGGGACTACAGGTTTGCCCTCCGTCCGTCAGTCCGTCCGTCCGTCCGTCAGTCAGTCTGGATATGTGGATAGGGGGCAATAAGGGGGTTCTGACTAAAATTGTGGTTGCTATGGTGAAAATATGCCCAAATCTGGATCCTGCCATAACTCAAACAGTTTTCAAGCTAGGTTTATGAAACATCATATGTGGATAGGGGGCAATAAGGGGATTATGCACATTTAAAAATATTATGATTCTGACAAAAATTGTGGTTGCTATGGCAACAGAAACATTGAAAATGGCTTCAAACCGGTAGGGTACTAAGTAATTCTCAATTACTTGTTATACGATATACTGCATCGTTTTCTGCCTTTGCCATCAGGTTATATAATTTATCCTGGGAGCTAGAGATGTGTCTCACTCACAGTATTGACCAATCAGTGAACTCTAGAGCTGGAGGTGTGTCTGTTTTGACCAATCAGAGCTGGAGAGTATAGAAAGAATCTGACCTCAGAGCCGTAACCTTTAGGTATGTAGTATATATAGTCTGTAGTGAAAAGTGCAGTCAGGGCTCAATGCTCATTTTCGATCTATAGTTGGACAGATGACTTAAAAGTGCTCTGAGCAGAGTGCTCAGTTGGGATAAAGTATTGTTCAGTATTATTTACCATTCAGCCAAGGACTTCATGCTAACCATATCTGTTACTAATTTGTAGGTTTTAAAGAATAATTATGAATTTAAATTTGAAGGTAGAATTACAATTTCGGTAAGTGCTTTGATCAAATTGTACCTAGGTGCATAAAACCCTCATTTGGGTGACCCCACTAATAATACAAGTCTTTCATATGGCTGAGATAAACACGGCAATATCTCAATATTAAACCTATATAAGTGGCTGACTTAATATAGAAAACCTTGGAGTGGAATCTAGCGAAAATCAAATAATGCTCAAATGTGTTCAATTTCCATTGAGTTTGACTTTAATATATTGAAGTCTATATAATCTATATTATCTGTATTGAAATACTTGGCATGTGTTCGTCACCTCGGTGTTAAGTGTCATTTATATTATATATAGAATCCATGCTGATTTTGTTATTCATTATAAATGATAGGCTCATTTCTTTGTCAGTTTGACAATTTAATCAGATAATCTGAGTCAAGTGTGTGTATATGCATCGTGCCATCTTCACATAGTGCCTGTAGTGACCTAAATATCATCATCATATTCAGATTAAAGCCCGGTGGTTGGGTCAATTTTAAGGTAGTTATGGCCCTTTGTTTTTTTATACCAAAATTTTGTCAGCGCTATTTCTCTGTAACCAATGGTCGGATTTTCAAAGAAATTTTGCATGGATGGTCAGTAAGAAGTCGTGTGCTTATCGTCGGGACACATTGGTCTTATCAATTTTAAGGGAGTTATAGTCCTTTGTTGTTTTACACTAAAAATTATGTCTGTGCTATTTCTCACCAACCGACGGATTTCAATGAAACTTTGCATGACCGATCAGTACCAAGTGTAGTTGTGCATATCTGACTGTGTCCAGCAGTTTATGGGGGTATTCATCACATTCAGTGATATTTCTTGTTGTTGGTGTTGTCATCATAATCATCATCATCAGCAGCAGTCCATTACCACCTCCATCTATGTAATAACACCAACACCATCATTATCTGTAATTAACCGTAGTGACAGAGCATTATCCAGCAGCATCATATAATATATACCCCAGTAATGCTAATTGGTATTTAATTAATAAGAAGTGGTTGATACAGTGTAGCAATACCATGTGACTTTTCTACAGTTACAAGAAGAAATTTGTAAACATTGGAAAATAAAAAAGCCATAAGTATTTTATTTCTTCATCGATTTTTATGAAATATACGCCACGCTAAGGGGATATTTATTTGCTTTCCATGAAATATAAAATCTTTTTCGGCGGCTGTGCCATTTTGTCCATTACCCTGTGAAACCGTGGAACGCGTAGGTTTCACCGGGTAATGGAAAAATCGGTAAAGCTTCTGAAAAAGATATTTTACTTCATGGAAAGCAAATAATTTCCCCCTTAGCGTGGCGTATATTTCATAGAAATTGATGAAGAAATAAAATACTTATGTCTATTTTATTTTTCAATGTTTACAAATTTCTTCTTGTAACTGTAGCCAAACGTCACGTGGTATTGCTACACTGTGATAGACAGGTAAACATGCTAGCTAATATACTGTGGTGAATGCTTGGTTAGTTTCTTAACCTAACTCTATAACTTAAAAATGATTGATTGGTTTTGATAATTTTGGCCGTGTTAGACTGGTGGTTGTTTATAATTCAAGTGAACACAAATGCAGGTCAGATTTCCATTTCTTACTATTCTGAACTTTCAACAATATTACTATACAACTTTGTACTCTGTGATTTTTATTGTATCCCAAAAAATGTACAACATCTTGACTTCAATCAGTCAGTATATTTTGATATAGGGTGAGAATGTATGCCACGTTTTGTTGATATTAGGTGTCAGCTATAAAATGACCATATATGGTCGTGTTCTCAAAGATATTGTAAACATGTTTTATACATGCTCGAGTCTCCTTAAATGGTAATTTTAGTAGATATATCAAAACAAGATCTATAAAATCCTTGTTCGAATACAAGTGTGAGATTTTCTATAAAAATTTATATCATCCTTGTAGATTTTAAAAATTTTGAAACTATTCGTAGAATTGATGATAATCATGAGGCAGTGTAACAATACCATGTGGTTTTTGGCTACAGTTCCAAGTAGAAATTTCTAAACATTGGAACACAAATATAGCCATAAGTATTTTATTTCTTCACTGATTTCTATGAAATATATGTCAGGCTAAGGGGAAAATTATTTACTTTCCATGAAATATAAGATCCTTTTCAGCAGCTGTGCCGTTTTGTCAAACACCCGGTGAAACAATGGAAAATACAATTTTTACAAATTTCTACTTGGAACTGTAGCAAAAAGTCATGTGGTATTGCTACCCTGATGAGGCCAAGACTGAGTCGAGGGATTGCATTGAATGGGTGCGAAAAAGGAGATGACTGTTTAATACAGGTGTTTGATAAAATTGACCAATCATGCTTGCTGAAGGCAGGTGACCACTAACATAGGTTTGACTAACAAGGCAGGTGGTTGCTTAGTTTTTGTGACCACTAACATAGGTTTGACTAACAAGGCAGGTGATTGCTTAGTTTTTGTGACCGCTAACATAGGTTTTACTTATAAGACAGGTGGTTGCTTAGTTTTTGTGACCGCTAACATAGGTTTTACTTTTAAGACAGGTGGTTGCTTAGTTTTTGTGACCGCTAACATAGGTTTTACTTTTAAGACAGGTGGTTGCTTAGTTTTTGTGACCGCTAACATAGGTTTTACTTATAAGACAGGTGGTTGCTTAGTTTTTGTGACCGCTAACACAGGTTTGACTAACAAGGCAGGTGATTGCTTAGTTTTTGTGACCACTAACACAGGTTTGACTAACAAGGCAGGTGATTGCTTAGTTTTTGTGACCACTAACATAGGTTTGACTAACAAGGCAGGTGATTGCTTAGTTTTTGTGACCGCTAACATAGGTTTTACTTATAAGACAGGTGGTTGCTTAGTTTTTGTGACCGCTAACATAGGTTTTACTTTTAAGACAGGTGGTTGCTTAGTTTTTGTGACCGCTAACATAGGTTTTACTTATAAGACAGGTGGTTGCTTAGTTTTTGTGACCGCTAACAT
This sequence comes from Spisula solida, assembly GCA_947247005.1. Classification (NCBI taxonomy): domain Eukaryota; kingdom Metazoa; phylum Mollusca; class Bivalvia; order Venerida; family Mactridae; genus Spisula; species Spisula solida. Next base: position 11,995,233 of record OX365961.1, read on the forward strand.
AGGTTTTACTTATAAGACAGGTGGTTGCTTAGTTTTTGTGACCGCTAACACAGGTTTGACTTATAAGACAGGTGGTTGCTTAGTTTTTGTGACCGCTAACACAGATTTGACTTATAAGACAGGTGGTTGCTTAGTTTTTGTGACCGCTAACACAGGTTTGACTTATAAGACAGGTGGTTGCTTAGTTTTTGTGACCGCTAACACAGTTTTAACTGTATTATTGCGTATTATGAATTTATGATGCATTTACTGAGTATCACTCACTGACCTAATAATTATGCGTGCATTATAATGTGCCACTTCAACATTGCTTATCCAGGCCTTTCTTAAAATATTGTAGTGTCATCAAAAAAGTGATAACAAGTTATAATACTCTGTCTCAAAAAAAGATTAAAACCTACTTATGTTTAAACTCATGTCCTAGAATTCCTTAATTGATGCATTTAAGTGCAATTGGTATAATGGAAAAATACCGTGCATAAAGATGAAATTTGATGCATTTTAATACTTTCCGCACCCATTTTATTTATTTTGGGCGTAAGTATGGGGCGTAGATTTACTCGGATGCACTATATGGCCTCGTAATCCACCCACGTATTGTATGATAAATAATTGAAAGGTTGTTTTACTTGTCTATGTAATAATTTAATAAATCTAGTTGTAAATCTGGTCTTGTTTACTGGATAGAATATGCCTATCTATACCTCTTTTATCCTTTTGATCCTCAGCCTTTTCGTCACTGACTCATCTGCGACAAAAATCAACAATTTGTGATATGATACATGTGTCATTAAAATGATGCTGGTAGGTTCATGTATATATAGTCCAGTTAGGATAAAAATCCAGTGACGTAGCGGTTGAGTCCACTATAACGGTGTAAAACAAATTATAAAGGCTTATAATGTACAAACAACTATAAGTTCAATGCTAAACTAACAAATTAAACTTCGCTCTACCTGTTTAGACAATGGGTGTGATTTTTTGCGTACACATAAACTGCAACGTCACTGTCACAATATCCTAACTGGACTATAATTATGCCTTGACTTTGCATGACTGATAAATAGGAGAGATCATGTTTGTATACAACAACAACAACAACAACAACTTTTATTCAGCATTAAGCCATTCAGGCTAGCTATTGGTGAATGAGAGGTTTTTATTGTCCATTCATCCAGAAGATTGCTGGTGGGCGTTTTGCATATGAATACGGTGATCTCTCAATTATTACTACATAGTATGACACTTTTCAGGTAATAGATATATGCTGAGCATACCCTTATGAGTGATCTCCCTTGATAAGATGTCTTGTTAAGTCAATATCTTTCATTAGATTGTCTCCCCTTCACACATTCATAATTGAAAAATAATTGGTGAAGTATCTATGAAGTATGTAAAAGGTTAATGCTGTTAGTGGAACCAAAAGTTATATTTTTTATGAGGGCAAAGTATTTAAAGTAGATAACATTTAATTCAAAAATAATTACAAAGCATTTGTTTTTCGTAACATCAGGTTGACTGCATGGTTACTTTAATTTAAGGTAACAAAACTGTGAAAATTTAACTGAAAAGCTTCAGTGTCGTGAGATATATATTACACTCCAACAAAACATTTCACACACTCTGTTGATTGCTACTTTAGATATATTGTACTATAGGTTTTTTATGACACTTTACATTAAAATGTCCCCTTGCTCTTTAGCAAGCTTGCCTGTGGGTAAATTGGTTTTTCTTCTGCAAAGTCCATTAGATGTAGCTATTGAATGAATTAGAATCTCTTGATCAAACTTTGTGTGCGTCCATTTCATATGTAGAATTACACCTATCTAACTAAGAGAGGCCCAAAGTTTCGAATGACAAGTATCTAACTTAGAGAGGCCTGGAGTCTCGAATGACACCTTTCTTACTGAAGAAAGGCCCGAAGTTTCGAATAACAAGTATCTTACTTAGAGTGGCCTGGAGTCTCGAATGACACCTTTCTTACTAAAGAAAGGCCCGAAGTTTCGAATGACAAGTATCTTACTTAGTGAGGCCTGGAGTCTAGAATGACACCTTTCTTACTAAAGAAAGTCCCGAAGTTTGTCTGTCCGTAAAAGTTTGTTGGCGCTCAATGTTCTCCTCAACCAATGGTTCGATTTCAATGACACTTCACATGAATGCTGTGTACTAAGTCTAGCTGTGTATATTGTCTGGAAATTTTAGATCAGTTGATTATTGATGGAGTTCTGCGCTTTTTGGGTCGAAAACCCTTCTGATTTTGACCTCTTTGTTTAATCAAGAGTAACTTCTAGATCTCCAATACAATTACTTACGTCTAAAGCAATGGGTATACCTTATAATTGTAGCAATAATATGCCTTGTCCACGTGTTACTCAGTAAATGATGTTTCGTTGACGGTTTCTTATGTCTAAAGTTAGTCTTAGAAAATAATGTCAATTAATATCTAATCAATGTATTGTACAAAATTTTTATGCCCTCCTATCGATAGATGGGGAGGCATATAGTGATTCACCTGTCCGTTCGTTCGTCCGTCCCTCCGTCCGTCTGTTCGTTCGGCCCTCCGTCCGTCCTGGTTAACCCAAATTGACAGTTTCTCCTAGCATTATTATGGCTTGCTACAAAGCTTCCATACTTGCATGGATGTTGTATATGAACACTCTCCACACGCCTGTATCACCTGACCTGATTTTGACCTTCACCTTGACCTAATTTTGCACTTAGACTTAAACCAAATTGACAGTTTCGTTTTACATCATGTCAATCATGGCGTTGCCGTAAAACTTGGCATACTTGTTAACCATCATATGCCCCTTACATTATCAAAGCCATGTAACACTATCAACATTATTACAGAATTGACTTAGCTTTTTATGGGCAAGGCTTCTATGGGGGCATAAGCGTTTATTGAACGCAGTCTTGTTTATGTGGAGAATTCAATTACAGCTATGTCGTCAAAGCAGCATGCAACTGAAACATTTACCAAGCACAGAAAACAAAAAAGCAACACAGATCACAATTACACAGCACATAATGCCCGACACACAACTTAAACGGCTGAAAGTCAAAGTTTCATCTGTCAAAAAATTGAGAGTGCAAATCCCAGCTGTGAAAAAGCTGAAAGACCTAGTCAAGCCTGTATAAGTGGTCTTAAAAATTACCCTTTATGCCATGCCTCTTGCTCTATTACTGATAAAAGATGATCAAATGTGCACCATATTTGGACAAATATCAAGAATGATCTCCCTTGATAATGTGTCTTGTTAAGTCTATTTCTGTAATTGGATTGTCTCCCCTCCATGTACCAAGAATGATCTCCCTTGATAATGTTTCTTGTTAAGTCTTTTTCTGTAATTGGATTGTCTCCCCTCCATGTACCAAGAATATCTCCCTTGATAATGTTTCTTGTTAAGTCCATTTCCATAATTGGATTGTCTCCCCTCCTCCATACTCATTATTGGAAAAGAATAATTGATTATAAAACAAAGTTTCTACCTTAAAGTAATAGGGGTGTAATATTTAAATGGAGTTATAAGTGTGAAATTATTTCCCCTTAAAAAATATAAGAAGATAAATAAGTAGATGTCTCTCAGTTTAAATGGTTTCAAATTTTACTGAGATTAAAGAATTAAGTGTTGACAAACAACAAGTATTGAATGTCGATGTACAAAAATAGATGTCTCTCAGTTTAAATGGTTTCAAAATTTACTGAGATTAAAGAATTAAGTGTTGACAAACAACAAGTATTGAATGTCGATGTACAAAAAATAGATGTCTTTCAGTTTAAATGGTTTCAAATTTTACTCAGATTGATGAATTAAGTGTTGACAAACAACAAGTATTGAATGGCGATGTACAAAAATAGATGTCTTTCAGTTTAAATGGTTTCAAATTTTACTCAGATAGATGAATTAAGTGTTGACGAACAACAAGTATTGAATGTCCGATGTAGCTACTAATGTATTCATGTTACCCTCCCACATAGTGACATCCTGACACCTTGTACCTTCAGATCTTTATATTGTAGTAAAACACAGGTCGTTACAAAAACTGTCAGATTAATTATCAGTTATACCACCACAACACTGTATATACAACATAAAACAACATAATTATATATATTAGGTGGTAAAAAACAACATACACATAGAAAATTGATCTAGAACGCCTGGGTAGAAGTATCCGACCTGACATAATGTAGCATTTATAGCAAAATTTAAGTTCTCCTGGTCATTGAAACAATTTAAAAACAAAAAGATTTTATGATTAATTGACTTGATTTGCTAAATCTATTAATGATTTTAATTTGCTGGGACTGATATTAGCTATAACAACTACAAGTTGCTGTGTCAACAGTTTAATCCACTGATTCGGTTATAATGTTTCGTATTTTTGAATTTCGGACACACTTTTTACCACTTTGGTGTTATTGAGGGTTTCCCAACAAAGTTGATAATGAAGTGACAGCCGTACAAATAGTGTTAAAAAAGTCAATTGTTTGGTATACGTCCCCTAGGGGCATTGTTTGTCTGTACTAGGTATATAGTCGTTATAGTATTGTATAGGTAGGTGACCAATTGACTTCGTTGTTAGTCATTTACACCGTTGTATCGTAAAAACTACAGGATTGTTAAGTCAGTGTTTATTTTTATCAGTCGGGAAAATAATTTCTGTGGTATTTGTGATATATTTGTCGGATGTAAATTCATATATGTGTACATTTCACCCTGGATGTTAACAGAATGTTTCGTGGTGTTTATAATTATATTGATGACAGTGCTTTGATATTTCTGTGGATTTTAAATGCATCTTAATTTTGTGAAATAAGTGAAAATAATTGTTAAAATAATGCACAAGTGCGTTCAGATTAAATGGATATGCATGTAAATAAAAGAGCTTTAACTTCTTTGTAATATTCAGTTTGTTTTTAAGCAATTAATTTCATAAACAATGTAAAAAATGCTATACTACTTTGTAATCAATGAAAACCAGTTATTTGTAACAAATTAATTAATGGACCATATGACCTCAGCTACTAAACAACTTTGTCCAGGTGAATTCAGTACTATTTTATGTTAATCTTAACAGGATGGATTTTGCAATGATGAATTCAATAATATTTATAAAATATATCCTTAAAATGAGAATTCTGCTATTGAAGTTTAATTAATAAACATAACTAAAAAATTGGTATTTTTTTGGTTAAAAACATCCTTGAAAATGGTAGAAAATCTATTTTGGTCAAAATATCTGTTTTGGTATTTTTAGCTCACCTGTCACAAAGTGACAGAGTGAGCTTTTGTGATCACTCTTCGTCCGTCGTCCGTCCGTCGTCCGTCCGTCCGTCAACAATTGGCTTGTGTAGACACTAGAGGTCACAATTTCAGCCTTATCTTTATGAAACTTGGTCACAATGATCATCTCAACAAAATCTAGGCCAAGTTCGATATTGGGTCATCCGGGGTCAAAAACTAGGTCACTAGGTCAAATCATAGAAAAACCTTGTGTAGTCACTAGAGGTCACAATTTTGACTTAATCTTTATGAAACTTGGTCACAATGATCATCTCAATAAAATCTAGGTCAAGTTCGATATTGGGTCATCTGGGATCAAATACTAGGTCACTAGGTCAAATCATAGAAAAACCTTGTGTAGTCACTAGAGGTCACAATTTTGACTTAATCTTTATGAAACTTGGTCACAACGATCATCTCGACAAAATCTAGGTCAAGTTCGATATTGGGTCATCCGGGGTCAAATACTAGGTCACAAGGTCAAATCATAGAAAAACCTTGTGTAGGCACTAGAGGTCATCATTTTGGTCTAATCTTTATGAAACTTGGTCACAATGATCATCTCAACAAAATCTAGGTCAAGTTCGATATGGGGTCATCTTGGGTCAAAAACTAGGTCACTAGGGGAAATCATAGAAAAACCTTGTGTAGTCACTAGAGGTCACAATTTTGACTCAATCTTTATGAGACTTGGTCACAATGGTCATCTCAACAAAATCTAGGTCTAGTTTGATATTGGGTCATCTCGGGTCAATAACTAGGTCACTAGGTCAAATCATAGAAAAAGTTTGTGTAGTCACTAGAGGTCACAATTTTGACTTAATCTTTATGAAACTTGGTCACAATGGCCATCTTAACAAAATCGAGGTCATGTTCGATATTGGGTCATCTGGGGTCAAAAACTAGGTCACAATGTCAAATAATAGAAAAACTTTGTGTAGTCACTAGAGGTCACAATATTGGCCTAATCTGTATGAAACTTGGTCACAATGATCATCTTAACAATATCTAGGTCAAGTTCGATATTGGGTCATCTTGGGTCAAAAACTAAGTCACATGGTTAAATCATAGAAAAACCTTGTGTAGTCACTAGAGGTCACAATGTAGACCTTATCTTTATGAAACTTAGTCACAATGATCATCTCAACAAAATCTAGGCCAAGTTCGATATTGGTTTATCTGGGGTCAAAAACTAGGTCATTAAGTCAAATCATATAAAACCTTGTGTAGTCACTAGAGGTCACAATATTGGCCTTATCTGTATGAAACTTGGTCACAATGATCATCTCTACAAAATCTAGGTCAAGTTCGACAGGTGAGCGACCTAGGGCCCTTTGGGCCCTCTTGTTAAATGTACAATGTTAATATAAAAAGGTATTTTCAAACCTTTGAAATAACAACCATTGGTATCTATGGTAACTTACTATTAGTAGGTATAATATTACTAATATATTGTTCGCACATTTCCATCCCTGAAGTCAATGGTAAATGTATTATTGGTAAAAATGTGTTAAAAATGACCGTATTTCATGACAGTTCTATTTACCATGTTTGTCATTTAATACCTTGATTACTCATTATATGATGTTCGGGGATTTAATGCATTATTGCTGTAACTGAATTTTTGTCCATATTGAGATACAGTTTTTTTGCGCTCAGTGCTGTGTCTGAAGTCTAGCAATTTCAGTCTGTCTCTGAATGCTGTATACCTGAATGCCCGATATTTAAAACCTGTCATTATGGAAGACTTGTTCAAGTGCATGTTTCGAATAAGAAAAAAATCTGGGGAAAAAATGTAATTTTATAATTGCGCTTAAATGGACCAAACTGTTTTGGTGTGCGTCGGATTGTACTAGAAGAAAATTTGAAAAACATGTAATTTTATAATTATCCTTAAATTGACTGTTTTGGTTTGCATCGGTTGTGTTAAATTCAAATATTTCTAATGCATTAACTTCTGTTTAATTGACATAGCAGTGTAGCATAACTTAAATTATAGGGATTGACATTGTAAGCATATCTCATTTCCTCAATTCAAAATAGTGATGTTTTCAAAAAAGAATACAAAGAAGTGATATTTTTGTAAAAATTGCACTTTTATGGATTTAAGTCTGTCTTTGGGTATATAAATGTCCTTGAGGTTAGATAGAAGATAGTGATTTAGTTATTTGTTGTCTGGGTCGAGTGGTTAAATACACTTAATGACATCAAACATTGCACATGAAGCATGTATGATGGTTATCTATACCCCACCCACCCACGTTACTACCTTACCGACCACTGATGTCTATCTACCTTAAGTTTATTGTGTCTACAGTAGATACCAGTTATTATTCTCACAGATTATAAGATAAATATCAGAATGTAATTATCAGATATTAATTGTTTTTGAAATGTTATAAATAACGTATCATGTTACTATATATAGAACAATTTAATCAGTGATATATACACATTAATTTTAAGGCCTTAATTAATAAAAAAAAAAAAAAATTGTTCGTAAAAAATAACTTAATATTCAGAAACCCAATTTGTGTCCTGTACATCATTCAAGTCAAATTTGCTTTACCGGTAGTTTATATCATTTCAACTTGATTTGGTCTGACCGCTGTTATAAATTAAAAAAGGCCAGGTATGGTTATTGAATGCATACATTTTGGTGATGTTTTAAACCAATATATTTCTAACATTAAATTCACCCTCAGGTAAAATTGATTATAGGTCATTTGCACAATGTGTCATCAAAGTTTATATTAAGATACTGTCCCAATTCTGTCTTAAAATCATTTTGAATGTTAATTTTGAGTAGACATTCTCTGCAACCTCTCCAGAGCGGCTTTGCCTTTTGGAGGTTAGTCTATATAAGTCTCTAAAAATGATTGTTAAAATGAGTTTATTTCTGAAACAATCACCACTCTGGAAAGGTAATTGCTGATAAACCTTCCAGAAAACTTACTGGTCACTCTGGTGAGGCTGTTGCTGAAGAGCACTGAAAAGAGGTCAATTTGCACTTGGGCTACTCTTGAGATAGTCTGGTGATCGAGGTTATTCATGAAAAGAGTTCAATTATTTCTGAAAAGAAGCTGGCTACTCGGGAGAGGTCACCATGTATTTCCATGTACACTTTTCTCCAAATACAGTACTTTGTGACATATTTGTCATCTTTGGACTACAATGTTGAAATTTACTCATTGTTATCCTTGCTTGTCGCCGTGATTTTTTTTGTCGAAAACTTGTCATCTTATATCTGTGTCATTGTCAATGGTTTGTAGAATAAGCAATTATTATGTTACATACGAAGATCTAGCTGTATATGATATTAAGTTACTTGAATTCACAGTATTACTTGTATTGTGCATTAAAAGTATTTGGGTTCGTTTCTGCCTGAGGTTGCAAGTCAGAATTACATATTCTAGCACGTTTTCAGTTTTCATACAACTCGTTTTATGGATATTAAAGTGTTTGGTACAAATGAACAGAAGTAAAATAGGAAATTTATAAGTTTGTGTACATGTGGATATTAATCATTAGAACCTCCTATTTCAATTATACTTGTTTAATGATTAATTTAGCCTCCTTTGGAATTTACTATAATAATAACTGTTCAGGGGTGGTATTCAGTATTGATCTTATTTAATTAGAGAAAATGGATAGCCAATCATATCACTTTTTACTGACCAAGAGTTTAATATGGTGTGATCTGATTGGTTGTCCTTATCCTTAAGTCAAGTAAGATCAATATTGAATACAACCCCAGGTTAGGTTTGCGAAAGTTTTTGTAGATACTAATTATTTTGTAATTTGTCGTACACAAATAGTGGCTTTCAACAAATAAAAGTATTAATTATTTAGTATGTCAATTAAATAGGGGTAGGAGTTCAATTAGGTCAAGGCCAGATATAACAACTTCATTTATAGAATATAACATTTCCACTTAGTATGGAAATCTAAGAATGTCAATAATTATTAAAGTGTTAAATGCAATTTCTACTAATCAAATTAATTGTATCGTGATAAAACACCTTAAAAAAACGTCAAATAGAAATCAACAATGTTACATCGTCAATGCATGTTGAGCAATTTTTATGTTGATCAATTAATCTACTCACTTTTTTCCATAAAAAAAACACACAAATAAAATGCATTAAATTTCCTTTCCTTGTAATAGATAAAGTGACTTTTTACAAACAGCCAGCTCGTTTATCGCATGTGACAATTTGGAGAGTGTTTTTATGTCTCTAATGAGGAGAATACATTGGTGATAAATTGATGTCGGAATTAAATCGTGAATATAGATGATGTGACACTTCCTTAATTGGATAGAATTGATAAACTCGGCTGATCCCGAGTGTTGCAAAAACCGTGATTAATCGGCCAGTTAAACTGTTTTGGAGTGTCTATAGTGTTTCGTTGCTACCAAGTTAATGGATTGCACATATAGCAAACTTTGGCAAATTGATGAAAATATTTGCCGAATTTGATGAAAAAGTTTTGCCGAATTTCATGAAAAACGTTGCTGAATTTGCCGAAAAAAAATTGATGAAAAACTTCTGAAGTGTATGTTGGCACCTTAATTGTTGGGTTGTAGAAGATGGATATATACGGAGGAGTGTTTTATACTGAACGATGGATGTAACTTTGATAACCATGCAGGGAAAGATATACAGGTCAACCTTCACACTTGTATTAAGTCAGCCTGCATGTTGGAAAGGTGAGTACTAGACAGAGAGGCAGGGATTGTCAGTTGTAAGGGTACTGTACTCATGTGGTATGATTGCAAAATTACTCCCCCATGTACGTCTATGACACTTCAAATCTCTATCAAATAATGGAATTTGAATCTGTAAAGATCAGACAGGCAAGGACTAATTTAGTTATGTGTCATTCTAAATTTGATTTATCTTACTCAAATGAGGTACAAATCCATTTGATTATTAGTCAAGTTTGAGATTGACGTCAATTTTAACTTTAGTTGTTTTGGGGCCTGTTGACTTATTTGGCCTTCTGTAGTTGCAACAAATTATTACCCGGTATGTGCATCCATGATCCTATGTATCTCAACAGGATTGAATCTTGCAATTATTGCGGTCAAGCAACTTTTTAGTTATACTCTGAGTCATCGATGCTATCCATGTTCCCTTCACAGATTTTGAAAACACTGCTGCTGCATGCAAATCTCTTGTTTTCTTGGTGTAGCTTTTGCCGATATTGTGTGTGATCATAAAACAGAAACAATGTACTGGTTGGTAATAAATGACCTCTAAAACTTGGACAAGAATGAAGTCAATATATTATGTTGCCAAGTTTATTATCATGGTTGTATAAACATTCTTTGTGAATCAATTAAAGACTTGTGAATGGATGTGCAACACCTTGTGCTGCTTTCTGGTTGGTTGATATCTATGTTATGGTGAAATCTGATTGGGTCACAGCTTGGGCTCTGTTTCATTTACATTTTAAAGCACCAATAATTTTATGGAGCATTAGTCACATATCGATGATGTTGTGAAGTCTGTTTCATAAGAAAACAAATGTTTACAATATTCTCATAACAAAACTATTGTAATCACAGTGATCATTACCATGCATCGTTCATTGATTACATTTACTGATGTTGTTATTGTTGTTTGGGTCTTCAAACTGGCAAGAAAGAAAGTGCCAATTCTGTACGTATCCAGAGTAGTAAACAAACCTGCTTATCATTTAATAGATTAACTTTAGTGACTCCTCACAGCATGCTCTTTAAATGTTTATTATCAAAGAATTGATGATCAGGCCAATTTTGGTGAAAAAGCATAAAGTTACAATATAGTGTTCGCCACATAGCCTTGTATGTCTTATATCAAAGGTGCAAACCTTTGGTTAGACACTAATTTGATAAATAATTAAATAATGCAAGTTTAACATAAATTCAAACACTAATACTGTGTAAAGGGTAAAAAGGGGGAGGTCATTGATATCATACATTATAAATAAAAGGAAGGTACTGTTCAGTTTTGATATTGTGAGAGTGACATTGTCCTTTATGTGTACACAAAAGATTACAACCATTTTCTTAACAGGTAGAGTGAATATACAAGCAGTATTTTAGTTTACTATTGGAGTTATCAAAAATTATAATTGGTTTCTCTCTGTAATGGTGAACTAACCACTGCATCCTAACTGGACAGTAAATAGGCGTCCTCCTTTAAGAACACTGTGTAAAAAACTGACTCATTTAATTAGGCTAGTAGTTGTTTTATAGTCTGATCTTGACCTGTGGTCCATGTATGTAATATTAAATTAGTGCTAATTTAACCTTTCATCAGGTAATTGACAAGTTAGCTGTCAATGCGCGGGGACATTCATTGTCCAATGTTATATAATAACCAACATGACCTGTCATTGACATGTCAACATTCACTATAACTCTCATTAAATATTCTATTTGCCTTTTTTGGTGGACTTGGTTAATTAAATCTTAGTGTGTAAATTATATGATTGAAATGTGATGTCATTAGTATGCTTTTTGTAACAAAATTTAATCACTTGTTAATTGGCCAACCTAAAAAATTTAATATAGTAAGAAATTTGTATACAGGCTATAATCATACAATGTCATCTAAATTGTGCTGGGCAGAGAACAAGGCCTCTTAACCCTTTGCTCCATGTACACATCATGCTCCTATCTCTTCTCCATTACCAACTATTGCCATCTTAAGGGAGATCATTCTTGATATTTGTCACAAAAAGCTGCACATGAGTTATGTACATATTCAGTAAGCGCATCTCTTATTAGAATTGCTTTAAGTGTATAATATTTATATGGAGTGACGAGTTAAGCCAATGAGAAATATATTTCTTCTCCGAAATCAATCTAAGATTTAAGATTTATCCTTCCCTCTGACAGTACTATATAATTGAATGGCAGAAATCCAATCTCTTAGTCACCATATTGGTGTTATATTGTCAATGTATCGTTCCATGAGATCATAACTTATGTAGTAACTTATTTAATAATATTACAACATTGGTGGCAGCAGTGGGATAGGTGATTCTGTAGATGTTACACTCACAAGTTTCATCTATTTAACTAAGTGCTACATTTAAATCACACCCACTCACTTAGGTTTTAAATGATGATATAAGTGCTATATAATGTTTATGTTGATTCGGGTTAACCAATTCCGAACAATTTGTCCATGTTTATTATATAATCTTCTACATAATCTATATAAAGTTAATGAACACTTGGCACTAAATTAATTACTTTATAATATTCAGGATTAAAAGATTAAGGTGCAAATTGTATATTATAAGACAGTTTATAATATTTGTTGTCAGACTATTATTTTATGTCTCCCAAATAAAGTGGGGGTTCATAAATTGGTATGGAGCTGGGAATCTGTCTGTATGGATGTATGTCACAAAGTTTGTCTGAACTTGTTCTCCTTAACCTAAATTTGGTAGTACATATTGTATAATTATTGCAATGAAACTTCATATTAGTCCTAAATGATATCCAAGCCTAGTTGTGCATATTGTCAGGAACATTTTGGTTGGATGGTTATAGGTTGAATTATTGCCCTTTGATGGTCATAAGTCTTTGTGTCAAAAAACAATTTAGTTTAAAATTTGCATTTTGTAAGTTATTTTTGTCATGCTCATTCTGTTTTGAAGTTTACATACCCTTCTAGCTGTACACATTAACTTAAAGTACTCAGTGACTCTATCCGTCGGTTTAATTCTCTGCTCAGAAAATGAAGAAATTAAATTAATAAAAAAAAAATCTTAAGTCTGGATTATTTATGTTCCATGGGGTACAATTGCAACTCTGTGCATGTCAAAAACTGTCATATTCAACAAGTGATACTTGTGTATGGTGTGGATACAGTATGATCACCCTATCCTTATTTACTGTTGAAACCTGTTATCAATAGAGGGTGGAGTTTTACGAAACATCGACAATTTTAACACCTGTTTAAGATTTATAAACTTTGTTTGCATTTCATAAAAAAGTTTCTAAAAACTAATTTTTAAGCCAAATTAGCTCTTACATGTGATAGATCAATCAGCTGATGGGCTGACCCCTTGGCTGACTTATCAGGTGTCATATTGCATACCTCAGTATCGAGTGTCATATTATTTACCTCAGATTATTTAAGTTTGATCCCCAACCGAGCCACTATCAAAAGTCAAGCGGGTATCTTACCTCTCTCCCCCAAGCTTTGGAATTAAAGGGGATGTATCCGTATCTTATGTATTCTTAAAATTGCAATTTTAACTATTATTATTTGTTTATATTCTATTCGCAAAAAATGCTGAAGAATTATAAACTATACCTAAAATTGTACATATCATTTATTCAAAATGTTTTTAAAACTTTGTTAATGCTTTTATGATATTGGTTAAATATGGACACATCTGCTTTAAGTATAAGGCCATTATAAAGAAATCCTTTGACTACCAGAACTATTTTTTTCTTAATTAAAAAACTTTATATCTAAGGGATAATTTTGACTAAATTCTTTGTTTTATTAAAAATGATTGTGATATTTCTGACTATTGTTTAACCAACATTTCAAGTTTGTTCCGTACATTTTAAGGTCATCCTGCAGTTAAGTATATTCAGTTTATTTGCACAAATTTCCCATTTTGAAGTTGGAAAATCCATTAAATCAGATCATCGTATGTTACATTACCATAACATTTGCATGTTGATGCTCTAAGCTATACATAAATAATTTACCCTGCATTCATTTTAAACACTACATTTTCACACAAAATCTGAAAATTTTGACTTAGTCATGATTTGTTATTAAGTTTTGAACAATTTTTATTTTGGGCTGGTTCCCTGGGTTGTGAATTTATTGGTTCAGTACCTTTATATATATGTACTACATGCTGGTTCCTGGTGTAACAAATGGGCGTATCCTAAGTATGAATTTGAAATACTTTCCTAAATTTAGATTCAAGCAGTCAGCTTACCTAATGTGCAATTATACCCTGTACCCATTTAACAAATAACATCTCATCTCTAAGATTAAATTCCCCTATCTGGCTGTCATGCTATAATTGGTAGACCTCTTGAAAGAACTAAATTGGCTTTGACAATGTGGGGGATCTATTCGTGGCTTTGGCTGCTGAAGTTCTGCTCTTCCATATATTATAGTGCCAGAGAGAGATACTGATTTGTGCTGGTCCTGCTTGGTCTGTCTGCGTGCTTGGCTGGATGTCATAACCATTGGCCAGATTTCAGTGAAATGAAACTTCACCTTGTACATGCCCAGTTGTGCATATTGTCAGAAATGTTTGGTAATGGCCCTCAATGCCTAACTTACCATTCCTTCTGATTATAGGTGGTCAGTGGTGAATGATTTAAATTCAAGCAAAACTGGTTAAATCAGCAGATTTGTTAAAAACATAATTAGAATTTAGTCCCCATTATAAAAAAGTTCTTTTATGAAACTGAGGCGACCTTGTGCTATGTATAGTCCAGTTAGGATATTGTGACAGTGACGTTGCAGTTTATGTGTACGCAAACAATCACAACCATTGTCTAAACAGGTAGAGCGAATACAGTATGTTAGTTTAGCATTGAAATTATAGTTGTTTGTACAGTATAAGCCTTTATAATTGGTTTTACACCGTTATAGTGGACTCGACCGCTGCGTCACTGGATTTTTATCCTGACTGGACTATAGATTCGATCTTAATCACTGCAAGTATTTGTTTGAAAATCACAACCAGTATTTGTTTAACGAAAGTATATGATTGATAGATATGCAATAATACACTTAAACAATCCTATGTTTTTTATCATTGATTAGTGTAGTATTGACATTTTCGAGTGTCTGTCTATATTTATACAAAATTATAGCCTACAAGCTTTTCCATTGTCGATTATGTTCAATTCTTTTTGATGATCGATGAAATTTGATGGGTGTGTGCAAACTTATTAACAAGTACTTTTGTTACAGCCCATCTCAATATCTGCTTGGATTTGTTGTTGATTGATCAATCAAACCTGTGTTAGTGGTCACCTGATTTAAACAAGCACCTGTTTGTTACAGCCACAAATTATGTTTCCATTCACTGCGGTTAAGCTGCATGATGCATTATAAGCAAACATTTTATGAAATCCTGATTGTCTTTAATAGAATATTGTACCACACAGACAATCCAAAGCCACAGAGAACCGGCAGCAGTGCCTAGCCACCCACAAAAGAGTCAGAAATAGAACAAACCATATCCTTAGAAATAGATATTTCAAGCAAGCCAATATTATACTCACCTTGCAATGAATAACGTACTGCAGACTTTGAATTTCACGCACAGGCCTCAACAAACAAGTTTAAAAGCACTCGTCCTGCAATATAGACAAAGAAGAAAACCCCAAACTCTCACTGGTCCTGCTATATAAATAAAGAAGGAAAATATTGTGCAGGACGAGCGGACGAGTGAATTTATTGAGGCCTGACGCATAATTAACTATTAAGGGGAGGTAAGTATGAATGATAAGCCATTGGACATTATTGATTCTTTAGACAGGTGGTTCCTTAATCCAGGTCTGATCGCTAACACAGGGTTTGTCGATATTTCTTACCTGTATTGACTTGCTAAAGATTTCTATGTCACAGTTTTGAAATGTCAATAAAAATATTAGTACAACTTAATCCTTTTGAAGGAAATAATGTCAACCTAAGATTTTTGTTTTTCTCTGTATTTTTATCTGAAGTATAGACATTGGGTAATAGTTCAAATGTCATTTGTTAATGATATAATCATATAAACTATATTTGAATTTTTGAACTATTACCCGATATCATCTTCGCCCTATTATAGTTCTGCAATATTCGCTGCAGACATTTAAAGTACTTTGTCTAGGAGCAAATTGACTTTGGTTACAGCGTGCTAGAGGACTGAGCTGATCATCGATAGATTCTCCAATACATTGCCGTGTAGTCTGTGTAAATGGATTTTATGACGATCATAATAACAAAACCATGTGACTCAGCGTTATAATTGTAACCTCGATTTTGTCATGTATAATGGTTTGCTGATCCATACAACTAATCGTATGATCGTAAGGATAATTCACAACAGATTCTTAGTTAATAATATACCAATGATTTTCTGACATTTCATGATCGTGGATCATTTTCATGTTTCATTTGTTACTGTAATTTTGTTGGATGATGTCACTGGGTTTATTTTGTGCTGCAGTGCGGATAATTATTATATTTTCTGTCATGTGTCGTGTTGGGATTTACGGTGATTCTTGTATTAAAACTTTATGTAATTGAATTTTAATTGAACTTTTAGTAGTGAATTGAATGTTTAATTTTAATCTGAAGGTAAGTGTATATTGTCACAGTTTAAGTAATTAAATTTAAAACTATTTACTAGATTTTCTGTCGGCTAGTATAGATCTGTCATAATGTGGTCAACTTCAATACTGTTATAATTTTATTTTTTGACTTTATTATTTTGTAAGTTTTCGGAATTTTCATGTCCATTCAACTAAAATGAATATGTCTGCCAAAGAATTTCCTTTAAAGGGTAATAATATCTTGTTGGACTCTTTCAGGCCCCGTGGTATTAAAGCAACATACGTTAAAATTGATATGAACCTCAAACTTTCAACAACAACAATCTCAAAATATGAATCACAAACTAAAATTTCTTGTTATAAAATACCCCTAATAGGGGATCACAATAAGAAATTCTGCCAGAACAATAAACAAATCCTAGTTTACCATCTTCCATTATATGAAGGACTAGGTGCCTGCTGTTTGGGGGTGACCTTTACCTGTAACATATCCCACTTCTGACACCAATTAAGTAGACTAGGGGATAAAAATCTCAAAGAGTGATCGAGAATCAAACCTGGACTGCCAGGGTGACAAGCAGACACTCATTGCCAAAGGGTTACACTACACTTTTGACGAAGATAAAAGATAAAAAAAGGTGTCTGCTATTTGGAGGTGACCTTTAACTGTGGCATTTAGCATGACTGTATCTTCACCTGTACTCTACTAGTACTCTGGGTTACAGACAAAACTATGGGAACATGTTCCAATATATTCAGTGAAACTATTGGAACATGATCCAATATATTCAGTGATTTACGACTGTTTTACCTCTCTGGTAATGTGTTGTTCCTCATTCTATACACATCTGTATTTCTTCTCAGTGATCTTATCATTTACTATTGTCATAAAACTGTTTTATACTATTACTGATGATATTCCAAAATTCATGACGGATAACTCTTACTGTTCTGAAGTGTATAAGAGAGTTCTCTCCCTTTCACATGCCTTTTTGACGGATACATATTTCAGGAAAAATAACTCCTACCTAACTGCTGTGTATTTGAGTTGTCCCCCTTTCTGTGTATGTGACTAAAGTACATTTCAGAACTCTGTATTTGAGTTGTCCCCCTTTCTGTGTATGTGACTAAAGTACATTTCAGGACTCTGTGTATTTGAGTTGTCCCCCTTTCTGTGTATGTGACTAAAGAACATTTCAGAACTCTGTGTATTTGAGTTGTCCCCTTTCTGTGTATGTAACTAAAGAACATTTCAGAACTCTGTGTATTTGAGTTGTCCCCCTTTCTGTGTATGTGACTAAAGTACATTTCGGAACTCATGAAAGATAACTCCAGCTTTACTGAAGTGTTTTGTCTTGTCTCCCTTTGAACACTTTGTCTAATTATACAGATTACTTCCCTTTGTTGATTTAGGCATAACTTTAATCTGATGATTTCAATTGAAATATTTAGGGTCATGAAATCCTCTTTATGTTTCGTGTGTAAATAAGTGTTGCTTCAGTAAAAGAGTTAACATCCCTATATTTGCAAACTGTCACAGAGTTGTTGATCTTTATTTTAGGTACTGAGTCATTGATTCCTTTAAACATTGTGGCAGTTTATTCTTCTGCAGAGTTACGACCCTTGTTTGAACACTAGGTTTAAGTGGCAATTTTACATTGTTTGTGTTTTATTGTCAATCATCATAACTTAGATGTTTACAGGCAATAAAACCTAAAAATAGTGTACAAAATATCACCAACTACACCTTAATGTTGATACATTGTATTCGAGTATTGAAAATGTTTCTTCAACCATGCGTTCAACACTTAATATTCTTAACCTGCATATAAATTCTTACATCTAACATCTACATAATGTATAGAAACAGATACATGTATTATTCATGTAGAGGAAATGCGTATTTTGTAACTTTCTCAATTGAATCGATGACATTTTGTCTTCAGCTAAATGTTTTACATAAAGTATTCAGCCATGTATAAACTTAGAGAGAGGCAGAAATGCACCAAGATCAGTATTATGACAGGAGTTATGTAATACACAGACTTCCTCAATGTTTCTCTTGTTAAAGGCCAAAAATCTGTCCGACAGGAAATATACAGGGTGTTAATAAAGTTCTATCTCAATGTTTTTAGCCTCAATAGTTTATTTTTCTGAGGTCAGAAGAATGTAAAATGTTCAGGTTAAATTCCTGAGGGTTCTACCCTTGTTCTAATCTTTCTGTCATTAAATGAAGCTATTAGAGTAAGAAATTAAAATTGTACACTGCTTAAATAGCTGAGATAAAATTTAGTATGAATTTAAATTTTGAGAACCAACTTTTTTAACACCCTGTACATATCCCACTTCTGACACCAATAAAGTTATCCCAAGGAGTGATCTTGGATCAAACCCAGACCTCCAGTGTGATAAGCAGACACTCTAACTATATTTTCAAAAGGTTACGCTACACTTTCGACATATTACAAATTTATAGCTCCTCATCCCAGGATTATAAGGTGATAATTGTATTATAAAATTACTTCAAAAAGATAAAGAAATAAAGACAATATGACAAATGGTTGAATCACAAGTTAAAAAATTCAGCTATAGTTTATACTAGTTATGTTTATTCAAGGGAGGTTGCTACTCATGATTGTAAAAGGGAGGTTGCAACTCTAGATTGTGAAAGGGAGGTTGATGCTGTAGTCGCACAGTAGATAAAATCTTGTGTAATGGTACATCAGCTATAATTGAATTTTAATTGTCTAATTTTAGATGCCTCATCAATTGGACGACGACGGGATAGTTCTGATGACAGTACCCAGGGTCCTCGCGTCGGTGTGAGACGTGTATCGTCATCAAGACTTGCAAGGGAATCTAGAGAGGACAAATATAAAGGGAGCGAACTTGAGGTAGACTTAAAATATTTGTATCCCAGAGTTGTTTCCCTTTGTTATATTAACTCCATTAATATGTTTATTACAAGTATGCATTGAATAATAATTATTATAATACTCACTGTTAACAAGCTGTTGTGGTATAGTAGAAAACATTTGGCCCGGCATTCATAAATATTCATGCTTATCTGTCATCCAATCAGATTTTAACCAGTCAAACATTCTTACGGTACAATAAGAAAAACACATGAAGATTAATTAGCGCCTGGTAAAATGTTACGAACTATACTATATACATGTACTGAAATCCCATCTGCATATATATATATTCCAGTGTAACCAGAGTTCAGAATTCAATGCATGCAGATTCGTGAAATAGTCAATCATTTGTAGTCAATCTTAAATGATAGTCAATCAGTTGTAGTCAATCAGAACTTATTATAGTCAATCAGTTTGATTTAGTCAATCAGTTTGATTTAATCAATCCGTTTGATAAAGTCAATCAGTTTGATTTAGTCAATCAGTTTAATATAGTCAATCAGTTTGATTTGATCAATCAGTTTGATTTAGTCAATCAGTTCTAGAAATGTGTTTGTGAGGATTGGAAGTTTTGCTAGTTTGTTGAAATGTTTGACTGTTGTAATTAGAGAAATGTTAATAATGTTATTGCTATCTAGTTATTATTATTAATAACCTGCATTATTTTGTTATTAAATAATTCACCTCTAGTAAAAATAATTTTACTTCGCTTGATCAATCAGTGTATAGACCTCATTAAATGTGGCAAAAATATTCTATACAGTCAACCGAGTGGGTTAAAGATCATCTGCAAACAATGACCACTTATAATTAAAAAAAACTTATCCGCAAAAGATAACAAAAATTGGACAGGGAAGGAACAAAAATTGGACAGGGAAGGCAGAACTCAACATATAAACAACACAGACCAGTATTAAACAGCACGACTGCCCAACAAGTGTGTTTTGCATTAAACCATTGTGCAATGATTTTGAACTGTTTAAGAGACAAATACCATCTGTTACCATGGATGGTCTCTACAGACTGGGTTCGGCTGTATTTGAGAAAACCAGGTATTTTCCATAATTGATTATTGCAATTAGTAATCAGCACCACATCTAATGATGTCTGTATGTTATAATGTGTTCATTCTCTTCAAAGTAATGCAGGTTTTCAGAGTTGATTTTTTTGTTGATTTGCTGTTAGATTTAATGCGTGTGTTTGTGTGCATCATTTATATTCTGTAACATTTTGATGCTGTAACAATATTCATAGTCTTACTCGATCCAACATAACCTTTGCACATGTTGGTCTGTCTGTCTGTCAGTAGACCAAATGGTTCCATACAATAACTCGAGAACGCTTTGCCCTAGGATCTTCAAACATTACATAGAGGTTGGTCGTCAACAGTAGATAACCCTGATCGATTTTGAAGTCAGTATGTCAAGGTCACTGTGACTAAGCTTAACCATTTCTGACTATTGGACTGCCATTGGGGCATACATGTTTTACAAACATCTCTTGTTATTCTTCCCTTGGGACAAACTGTATGCCCTGGGAAAGTTCTTGGTGGGGGAGATTTCTGTGAGAAACCATTCTTTTAAAGAAAGTACACCTGGCTGTGGAGGTCAAGGTCTCCCCGTAATATTTGTCCTCCGGCATTTAAGGCAAACAAAAGTTCATGTTGCAATAGAATGACAGATATTCTTCACTTAACATAAAGAGGAGCTGACTGCATGGGAATAATATTTAACATATAGGGGAGATCACTGGGAATATAATCTAAATTTAAGTGGAGATTACTTTGCAGGGTATGAATATTGTTCTATCCAGGGGTTGGTATCAAACTATTGGTTCTTTACAAAATAGTTACAGTAGTTTTATGTTAACTCATGGATATTTTATTAGCATCATCTGTTGTATGTTGTGTTGTTTATTTGCCAGTTGCCTAACTTGTGTGCATTTTGTTTTGTTTCACGTTTTAACAGGTATTTGATGCGTTGAAGAAACACGACCTTGAAATTTCATTAACAAAACGTGGAACCAGTCCGAGTCCATCATCTACTGAGAACCAATCCAAGCATGTCATTAACACTGATCATAAGCATGTGAATAACATAGACTCACCTCGTACCGTGAACAAGTCTGTCTTGGACAGCCACTCTGTTCTACCATCACGATTTGCTTTACCGTCCAAAGTAAGTCACATGGTCCCTTTGTATACTAAAATGTGCTAATCATACATACATGTAACATTATATTAGGCTTAAAGCAAAATTATATTGTTTGTGTCCCCTTCCTTGGCCCATTTAATTTAGGGGTGATTAGGTAGGTATACTGCGCCCAGGATGATGAGAAAGGCGGAAAAAATTGGTTTATTCCACATAATTATGTGAATTAATCAGATGTGCAAGATTTATCAGTGATGTTTTGAGTACAATACTGACCTTAGAAAATTATGTTCACTGTAGTAATTTGCAAACCACTTTCGCAACAGTTGACCAAACCGATTCATCAAATTATCCTCTATAGGATTTTTTTTACAGAAATAAATTTTGTGTATTTTCCCCCGAACCCCCCCCCCCCCAAAACTATCTGATTTTCTCAAAAATTTTCCGGTAGGAGCAAATTTCGTAGCGGGAGGGGAAACAAACAGTATTTTGTTACAGGGGTGTGAATTAATGTATCTATGGAATAAAGGGTTAACAATATTTCTACCAATAAGAAATATCACCTATTCATATGCAAAGTGCCCACCGGCAGTCTATTGGATGAATTAACGATAAAAACCTACCATTCACCAATTGTTTGCTCTTCGGTGGGCACATTTGCGTATAAATACATTGGTAAAAAAATGGATCTCTCCTATTAGGTGCACATTATCTGATAAGCAAATTGTCAGGAATAAATTGGATAAATGGATTGTTCTCAAAACCCAGTATAGAGATGGTGAACACTAATTAGCTAGTCAGTTATCAGGAAAACGAAGGTTAATGTATTATGTGTCTAATGGAGTAATGGGTTAATGCTGTATAATAGTAACCTAGTACATGATTAACAGGGATGTATTAAGCCTCATGTTCATATATCCATGTATTATCACAATTTATATACCATCATGTATTATATGATAATACTCACATCTGGTAATTATATTATGAATGATATAACATATGTTCCAGCAATCATACATATAATATAAGCATTAAGCAGGATATTACAGCTGATTTACTTATATCCTACCCTGTCATACCTATATATTTATTCATCTGTTTATTTGCTAAAATATTCCATTTATCAGGGTTTTATTTTTGCTCAAACCTAAGCCCCATTAATTGTGACAAATTTCTGAAGTACTAGACTGTATCCTGAATGGTTTGGTTTCAATTTACAGAGTATAAATTAGTCAACTTCCAGTTATAATTGAAAGAAGTCAAACACATTGAATTGTATAGTCTCCAAATAAGTCATACAGTGACCAGAAGTTACTGATGCTTTTGCTCGCAAGTCATACAAGTTGAATAATAATGTATAGTCTCCCAATAACAATAAGTCATTTGGCGATTAGGTTTATACGCTGTGAATGCAATCTGTACCTGGAGCATGTTAGGTCAATCCTTCTGTGACATTGGCTACTGTGTCAGAGTCATGTTCTCCACATGTTGAGAAACTAACAGGTTGCTTTAGGAAGAGCATGTTCGTGCACTGGTTGATAATTAATTCCAGGAAACTCAGGTGATAGGTCGTCTTCCTGCCATGCATGTATAAAAAATGGTTGCTGAACCAGCATGAAACCCAATGAAAAATGTAGATAAAAGTAAAATTCAATATAAAACTAGTTATTCCTCAGATCCAGTTAAGGAACCATTTCAGTACTTATATTGCTCCAAACCCCCAAATGATAAATTTTTACAACCATTATTTTCTTACAAATGTATGAGCTTGTTAATATAACATGCTTATAATGAAGTGTTTTCCTCCAATCTATAAAACGATTATCACCCTCATCAAAGAAACATGGTAACCATTTGTTTATAAAAAGAAAATTATAGAAAAACAGTACATTAAAACTCAGTAGTAGTTTATATAGGTGTTGCTAGATTACTAGATTTGACAAAAAAAACATTTTGGCTGAATTCCCAAATTTCAATTTAATAGCTTTATGTATCAAAACATACTTTCTGGGTCATATTAATAGCCAGTATAATAGTTTCCTTGTTCTCTGTAGTCAAAATTATTCACACTTATCACGATCAATCAAATCTTAATTAAGCAAGCACCTGTCATCAGCAGCCAATTAATATTAATATATAGCTGAAATATCTGATATCATACTAGGTACACATCTGTTTTAAAAAGCCAACCCTATTTTGATGCATGTCATACTTACTGGCTGCTTTGTACTGTGTAGACTATTGAATGCCTTTAAGAAAGTCCATTCACCAAAGGTGGTCTGTGAGAAAAATGTACGGAAAATTGCTTTCTCTAGAATTAATGTTAGCTTGTGATTCTATATATAGACCAAGAATTAGAATTGGTAACAGTGGAAACTCCCTAATCTATACCCTTAAAAGAGTGCCATACACTATAATAATAAATGAACACCCCCATCCTATCCAGAATCCTCTCTTATCCAAACATTTTTGTCAGCCCAAAGGGTTTTCCGATTAAGGAGTTTCCATTGAATATAGTGTACAGCATAATTATAGACTATTGTATTTCCGGTTGTTCGTTTAGTACAAAGATTTGTAGTTTATTGCCAGGAATTGCCGTTATGATGTAGACTGACAGATTAGATGCAATCATATATTAGTACAAAAAGTTCTCACTAAGAGAGAAAAAAAAAGATAAAAATGAAATAAGTTTTTGAAATAAGTTTTTCTTGCTATAATTTCTCCACACCCGAGATGTTATCATGCATTTCTGTTTATATTATGATGTAAATAACACAGTGCTATCATTATACAGGTGTCGGCAGCCATAACACGTTTGACTGAATCAAGCGAGAGAGAGACTTCACCTCAAACATCTAAAGCCGAGGAACAACATACACCTCGTCGTATCAGAAGGGGAAATAACTTCTCACAACTTTTACAGAAATTTTCCGGCTCTGAAGCATCAAGTTCTGAAAAATCAGATTCCGAATCCCCAAGGCGGAATAAAACATTCTTGAAAAGACAAGAAGCGTGTCATGTGAGTTCAGGAAGCAGTAGTGAGACTCGAAGAACACCTGAAAGAACTCAAAGTTTGAAAATTCGAAACACAGAATCACCAGAAATGGAGAAAAATTCAGTGAGCTCAGTTCAAAGGTCCTCTAGTTTTAAATCTGACTTCATGAAAAGGAAGTTTAGTCCTGAGCCTGTGGAGCGTCGGCGTTTGCCGGCAACTCCAACTGAGCAGTCTGATAAACCTTCAGCGGAATTAGCTAAAGTTTTAAATAAAAGAAGTGAGATTGTTGCTAAGCAGCAGGAGGATGGTGATGTTGTAGAACGTCAAAAAATTCATGATGGAAAAGTTGAAAAATCAGACAAATTTTCTGCCGCTAATAATGACGATGTTATTGCTGATTCTGAAGTTTTAAAAATGTTACGCTCTAGGCGGAAGGAAACAGATTCCTCGATCGAACAATCATCTGTCTCAGAAAATGAAACACAGTCTCAACAAACACAGTCTACAGAAACTGTTAGTGCCTTAAACTTACCATCAGAATCTCAGATCATGTCTCATTCTCATCAACCATCCAATGTTGATGCAACAAACACTGGGAGAGTGCAATCTCAAATCTCATTTGAAAGTAAAGTTACCATGGAAACATCTAAAGAACCTAAAGTTACCATGGAAACATCTAAAGAACCCAAAGTTTCCATGAATGTACCTAAAGAACCCAAAGTTACCATGGATGTATCTAAAGAACCCAAAGTTTCTATTGATTCATCTAAAACAGTTAGGGAAGAACCAAAAGTTTCTGTTGTTACATCTATAACAGTTAAGGAAGTACAGAAAACTTCCATTGATACATTTAAAGAACCCAAAGTTTCCAATGATATATCTCAAACAGTTAGGGAAGAACCCAAAGTCCCTGTGGCATCCAAGGTTGTGTCAGTAAGTGCCAAATCTGAAACACAAGTCCCTAAACTAGATCTCGCTTCCATTGATACCAGTTTAAATGTTTTGCGATCAGTGACTAATGATTTAGATGACACAAAGACTGGTTCGAATCTGTCACATGACCGGTTAAACGCAGATCTCTCACATTTAAAGGTCACCTCGCCGACACAAGTTGCACAATTCATCAAAAGTGTTGAAACTGAAAGTCATAAAAAAGTTGAGTCAGTAAAAGCGTTAGAAAGTGCTCCTGAAGTAACCCAACCTCCTTTAATTGCTAAAACTAAAGTAATGGAACCTAAAGTTATGAAAGTAATGGAAAATAAAATTGAATCCAAAGTGCAATCAGCAGTGGAAAGTGTTCCGAGACCTCGGTCACCAACATCATCCCCCCATGGAAGTATAGATATCACAAACAAAACTGAAATTATGAGAAAGATCTCAACGCGTGATCGAACACCAGAACGGCAAGCTCCTAAACGTACAGGACCAATCAAAGTGATGAGCCAGCTGCATGCAGAGACTGGTAAGTGTTGGGACATATGGTTTGTAGTTAATTTTGTTATTATATAAATAAAGGGAACATGTTAGGTCAGTTTGGAATCAGGAAATCGGTACCAACTTAAAGTCTTTTTATTATGCCCCCTATCGATAAATGGGGAGGCATATAGTGATTCACCTGTCCGTCCGTTCGTCCGTCCGTCCTGGTTAACCCAAATTGACAGTTTCTTCTAGCATTATTATGGCTTGCTACAAAGATTCCATACTTGCATGGATGTTGTTTATGAACACTCTCCACACGCCTGTATCATCTGACCTCATTTTGACCTTCACCTTGACCTAATTTTGGACTTATTGAAGGGCCAAATTCTTGGTTAACCCAAATTGACCTTTTCTTCTAGCATTAATATGGCTTGCTACAAAGCTTCATACTTGCATGGATGTTGTATATGAACACTCTCCACACACCTGTATCATTTGACACCATTTCGACCTTCACCTTGTCCTAATTTGGACTTAGACTTAAGCATCTAATTCTTGGTTAACCCAAATTGACAGTTTCGTTTTACATCATGCCCATCATGGCGTTGCCTTAAAACTTGGCATATTTGTTTACCATCATAAGCCCCTTACATTATCAAAGCCATGTAACACTATCCAACATTATTACAGAACTATGGCCCCTGATTGACTTAGCTTTTTATGGGCAAGGCTTCCATGGGGGCATAAGCGTTTATTGAACGCAGTCTTGTTTCACACATGCATCCCTTCAACAGAATGTACATTTTCTCTTGATCAATGAGTTGTAAGTTGGCTGTACACTTCATTGGTCGTATTTTAGTGAAACTTTGTATGAATTATCAGTAACAAGTATAGTTGTGCATATCTTTGGTGTACAAAACCTGAATAGGTCTGTGCAGAATGTTTTTGGAAAGTGACTGACACTTAAGAGCCGTGTCGACATGTGAAATCAAACTTGACGATGGTGGTGAGTGAATTGTAGGATTTGCAGCATTATACCATTTCATTATAAATATGCCTATACTTTTTGTTAATGAAAATGTTTTACTACAGGTCCAATGCTGAAGAGAACTGAATCAGTGGGCCGATCCGAGTCCGAGAGACCAAAAGGAATTTTAAAACGTACTCCGTCTCTCAAACAAACAGGTGTTAATGTTGACCCAGAACTAGCAGAGGTTCTGAAATCTCGACGACAACGTCACGAGGAGGTCGATGAGGAAGAAGAGAATAGAAAACTTACAGCGGAGGAGGAAATACAGATGGCAAGGTAAGTGTGAACAATCTGTGTGGTTTCTGGGTCCTTAAATTTTGTTGTCAATGGTGACCATACCAATTTATCCGTTTCCTTAGACTCTGTTGTTATAGATGACCATACTAAGTTTTCTGTTTCCTTAGATTCTGTTGTCAAGGGTGATGATATTAAGTTTTTCGTTTCCTTAGATTCTGTTGTCAAGGGCGATGATATTAAGTTTTTCGTTTCCGTAGATTCTTTTGTCAAGGGTGATGGTGTTAAGTTTTTTTGTTTCCTTAGATTCTGTTGTCAAGGGTGATGGTGTTAAGTTTTTTGTTTCCTTAGATTCTGTTGTCAAGTGTGATGATATTAAGTTTTTCGTTTCCTTAGATTCTGTTGTCAAGGGTGATGGTGTTAAGTTTTTTGTTTCCTTAGATTTTTATGTTCTTAAAGACAGGAGGCTGAGCTGTACTGGTGTATCGAAGGTTTCTGAACTTTTCATAATTCTAATAAATCATGATCTCTTAATGTTTCATATTGCACTCAGTTATTCTGATTTATGAACCATAATGATTGATATTTCAGTATTCTAAATTTTTCAGACCAAAAAAACAACTTTTGCCAGTGGTTTATTTCAATCAAAATGTTTGCTGTCAAAGCTGCTTTCAACTCTACCTGAAGTTTTTTCAAACAAACAAAATCATTCTTGCACTGGATATTGTATAATAAATATAAAGCGTGTCTGTCAAAGCCAATTTATTCAGGTATCTGCTAGAATTTTTTCTAAATTTTCTTGATTTTTTTCTAAATTTCTAAATTTCATGACACATCTAAAAATACTTGTTTTCCTTCCATTTACTATTTATCAAGGTTATCAGTCTATAAAATCAGAGATTTTGAGGTAATTCTGTCTGACAGTGGGATATTGGTGATATTATATCTATACTGCAAGGTGGAAACACAGGATTCTTTCATGTACTCAAACTTTATCATGCAGGAAATGTCTGGGAACATACTGATAAACAATTTGTTCCAATTAATAGGAGAAGGATACTTTTCCTGGTAAGTTATTGCTGCCATGTTGGAGTCTTTGCCATCAGGATCACCACAACCAGTTGGAGGTTTTGAAATTTTAATAAAATAATCACCCAGACCAAGTTTTCATAAAATAAGAGATTTTTGAAGTTTTCATACAAGAAATTGTACAATGTTTTTATTTAGTACAATTGCGCTTGAGATTTCTGTTTGATATGCTTTGGGCAATTAGCCGGGCCTAGTTAGATCATCAAATGACCATGCACTGTATTATAACCGAAAAATGGTTGAAAAAAGGCATAAATGGAACAAAACAAAACCAATTCAGCTAGCCACCTGTGAACATAACATGCAGTATTATAAAAGATGGAAGAATAAAATGAAAATGTTGGAGAAATTGTTTTGGTTCTTTTGCAATGATTTATAAAATTTTCTCACACAGCTGTTTCTGCTTTTATCTGCACATGTAGTTCTCAAAATAGCATTGACTGTCGGCTACATTAAAGGTGAAAACTGCCAATAAACAATGTTTTGACTCATAATTTCAATAAACTGATTTACCCTAGAAATAGATACTGAAATATACTCTCATAGATTTTATTGTATATTTGTTAGTGTTTGTGTTTTCTCCAGTACTTTGATTCTGTTTGATTGTTTTTGCGATGATGAAAGACAGTATTTCAGGCATCTGGTTTACTTGTAGTATCAATGATTTAGGCAAGTCAGTCGGATTGTTCTCACGTTTTCCTTAGATTTCAAAAAGCTATTGCATGTTTCTGTTAATCTTGGGCCCATTTGTTTATAAAGCTCCGAAAAATGTGCACAAAATTGTGCATCTTCTGCCTAAATTGCATTATGGGTAGTCTTAACTTGCACGATGGTGCATTATGGGTAGTTTTAATTTGCACTATGGTGCATTATGGGTAATCTTAATTTGCACTATGGTGCATTATGGGTAATCTTAATTTGCTCTATGGTGCATTATTGTTAGTTTTAATTTGCACTATGGTGCATTATGGGTAGTTTTAATTTGCACTATGGTGCATTATGGGTAATCTTAATTTGCACTATGGTAATTTTGATACTGTATTGTGGGTAATGATAGTAATGTATTAGGGGTATTCTAATGCTTTATGGGAGATTTTTATGAATTAAGGATATATCTGACATTACATTGCATTATGGGAATTGTATTATACAAACTGCATTATGGGATATTTTCATGCATTATGTTGCATTTTGGGTAATGCAATGCATTCTGGGAGTGAAATTTGTAATAATTCTGATTGTCTGTCTAGTGAGGTACAGACGTCTGTCTGGTTGCACATGGTAACAATTTACCGGTTACGCTAATTGATGCGTACAATATATGCCATCATCTGTCAGCAGACACATACATATCTTTTCATCATAATTATCTTCCTCAGATCTACATCCCCAGATAATCTAGTGCATCATCAGTTTATACATTTACTGACCAAACTTTCATGTATTCATTACCCTGGTAGATTACAATATATGCAGGTATGGGGGAGGAGGGATGTTATATTCTTACCCGTGTCTTGCTATTAATTGGTACATGGATACCTTTTTGTTCGCAGCTGCTCTCGGTTGATTGTGTTTACTTTCGTATAATTGTAACAATAAATGCTCACATTCCCACACTCGCATCTATAATCAAACTTGCTATAATATATTCTAGGCTTAATTAGTCCTGGATTGGGAGGTGAGGGGTATGACAGACGGTTGGCCAGCCCCTCCAGCTAGTTAAATCCTGGATAGCCTTCCCTACCTGCTTAGCGCCTGTGCTTTAAACCCTTTACATCATACACACCAACATTATTCATATAAGAAATGAGCTAGAATGTGTGCCCTTTATCTTTGTGCAGCTTTATAGGACAAATGTAAAGAATGATCTCCCTTGATAATGTGCCATGTTTAGTCCATTACAATCATTGGATTGTCTCCCCTCTGTACTCGTTATTAGATTAAAATTGGTGATGATCATGAGATGGGGGTATGAATTGAGGTAACCATGGAGTAAAGGGATAAGGATATGATCCTAATTCAGGGGCTGTAACAAATGTGATCAGAAAAAAGGGGTTTTCTCTTAAATCAGAATGGCTGGCCCTTTAATAAGTCTTTTACTATATGAATAACTAGTTATGGTGTTTAAAAGATTTCTGTTGTTTTTGTTGTTTCAATATTCACGTAGGTAGTTTCTCCAGATGAATCATTATGTAATAAAAATAGTTATAATATGATGTGTATGTACAAATGTATTGTTTCTGAATGTTGGCTGATAGATCGGTGATTTCCTGCGTATAATGGTGGTTACAACATGATCAGTAATATATCGACAGTAACCTTGGCTACCAGCCAGTCTTATAATCTCCAAGGTTGCCGTCAGGTTACCTATACTATGGTACCAGAGCAGCATATTACATAGTTACCATAACTATATCATTACCCCACCCACACCTGTTTATCATGTTCATAAAATCTGACCTTACAATTTCGTTGTGTTAATGATATAAGCTGCATCAATGATCATGTTATCTTGGCTTATATCAAACAGTAATATTATATTAATTATAAAAATGGCATAAATGATTTTACCTCATGTCAATAATGCAGTATGGTGTAGTGATCACCCATATCTCATATCTGATTGCTTGACTGATCATGATCAAATAATTATTAAATGAGCCAATACACAAGAAAAAACGATCGCTGAAATTTAATATTTTAGTAATTTCAAGTCTCGAGCCAGCACTAAAATTATGAACTGTGTTATATTATTAGGCCAAGTGGATGAACCAGTGGGTGACATATTGCCACTTTAAGAATGAATATTAATAAACAACATATCATTAACACTCCAACATGCTGTTCTAACAGGACTTATATGTATCACAGACTGGGCTTGTCTTAAATTGTGTTGCCTCTCTTATGGAATTCATTATTTATTATTGCAATTTGGGTCACCTTTGGTCATGCAGTGATGTAACACGTGTGAAGTTGTCTCATGGGTCTTTCAGTGAAAAATGACAAATGTTTAGGTCTCCTTTGGTCTGACACCGATATGACAAGAGCTATTTTAGACCTCCTTTGGTCTTGCGCCAATATGACAAGAGTCATTTCGGACCTACTTTGGTCTTGCGCCGATATGACAAGAGCCATTTTGGATATCCTTTGGTCTGACACAAATATGACAAGAGCAATATTGGATACCCTTTGGTCTTACACTGATATAACAAGAGCCATTTCGGACCTACTTTGGTCTTGCGCCGATATGACAAGAGCCGTTTTGGACCTACTTTGGTCTTACACTGATATGACAAGAGCCATTTTAGACCTCATTTGAGTAATATGTCAAAACAATTGTGTCTCCTTTCATTATACAGTGATACCACAAGGGCAATGTTCACAGTGAGCAGTTCCCACAGGGTTGTTCTTCAGGATTGACAAGGGCAATGTTCACATTGAGCAGTTCCCACAGGGTTGTTCTTCAGGATTGACAAGGGCAATGTTCACATTGAGCAGTTACCACAGGGTTGTTCTTCAGGATTGACAAGGGCAATGTTCACATTGAGCAGTTCCCACAGGGTTGTTCTTCAGGATTGACAAGGGCAATGTTCACAGTGAGCAGTTCCCACAGGGTTGTTTTCTTCAGGATTGACGAGAGCAATGTTCACAGTGAGCAGTTCCCACAGGGTTGTTCTTCAGGATTGACAAGGGCAATGTTCACAGTGAGCAGTTCCCACAGGGTTGTTTTTTGGAATTGACAGGAGCAGTGTTGTGCGTCCTTTAATCCATTACAGGAAAGTGGTTCAGCAATTTGACATTGAGAGTAAAGTTCTCATAAACATAAGGTTCTTTATCAATAAAAAAAGATTTGTCTGTCAATATGTAAGAATAAGAAGTAGTCATCTTTGATACCTCCTTGGGCAAGGTGCCATCCTAGTTTGGCATCAGCAACATTATGTAGACTGTTACTATAAATAGCATCAGTTACCTGTAACATTGTATATATCACTGTAAGTTGGTAGGTTTGCTTGTTTACATGTCTTCGATCGCAGAAATTAGGCTGCCAGTGCTTATAACTTCTTGCATTTTATACTCATTGATATATTTTGGATTTATTGTGTTTTCTTAGAAAGTTTGTGAACATTTTGGTGAGTTTATTGGCTGGAGATGTTGGTGTTTTTCTGGATATTTATATATACATATGTGATTTATAGTGTATCAGTGTGTTGATATTAGGTTACCTAAGATAAGGGTACACATGTTTATATACTCTCTGGTGTTGGTAGGTTTGTAACTGTATGTTTGTGTGTATGTTTGTGTGTACGCTATATAATGCTTTATACATGCTGTGAAATATTATAGTATGTTGTTTTACGATGAATGTTGATGAAGTAAGAACACAATTGCTACTTAGGCTGTAACATATTCTTCCATGACATACATAATACTATTTTTATGTTGTTTTGTGAGCAACAGTGTTTCTGTTGTTAAACATTTGATCATTTACAGATTTTGGCAAGAGTATTTATTGTAGGATACTTGGACATTATTATCTCCCCTGGCTGTTACGTTCCCTTGAGACACTATTTGACTGTTATTCAGAGGTTGTTGTTTGGAAGCTAGGTCAAACTGGTTGCTACAGTACTACATGTATTTTATTGTTTGAAATTTAGTAATGTAGTTGAAAAGGGGTTGTTGTTATTGTATGCAGATTGCACTCATTGCATGACATGTACCTAATAGTGTCATGAATACATGTTGTTTAAACAGGCAACTTAAACTTAAATTATGATTTAAATATTATGTTCTATAAAGAAGTTGGTCAGTCTTAATTGGTTGAACTTAAAATTATCTGTTGAAGGTGGTTTTTCTAGCACATTAGTCAACAAAACAAGATATTAAGTGGAATAACTCTAGGATAATTGTGAGAGGAGTTGTGGCCCCTTAACTTGAAATGTTTGGTGTTAAAGTTTATATAAAGGCAAAGGTATCATGTTAGATTCTTGTATGATAGTGGTGTTACACTTACGGCCTTGACCAACAACAAAACACTGAGCCATAAGGAGATTCCTAGGTTTTTAGCAACATTTTCCAGACATGCCCACATACCAACTGCACATGTCACTATCTATAAAATGAATTGTTCAGTGTAACACTAAAGGTCTCGACTAACTCCCGAAGACTGGGATGTTGGGCGATTCCTTGGGTTTGAGCAACATTTTCCAGACATTCCCAGATACCTGCCACATGTGGTCATTATATATAAAAGCTTTGCTCATTATAAACCATTGACCACCAACTACTTAGTTGAGGTTAATAGATCAAAGGTCTGCTTCAAGCATATCTCCATGATGTCTTAGCTGTATTTACCTGTGTTTGTAGTGTTAAATCAAGCTAGATATATCTCCCAACAGCAAAATAATGAAAATATACCTGACTATTAGTTCTCACTTTGAATTTTGAAATGGTCTTATTATTAAGGAGGCCGTTCAGTGTGGTTTTACTGTATGCATATTAATGTGAATACTATACAGTATGTGTGCCAGTATGTTGGCATCTCCAGTAAATGCACCACTGAGATTTGTTTGTCATCTAGCCAGGAAAAATAATTATAACAGAATGATTATGAACCTGTGTACATTTACCTCATTATCACCAAATTGTTCACTTATACTTGATGATTATTGTATTCACACGATCCTTCAGCCTGACATATCAACATGGTTAGTTTATCATCTGGAATGGGTCGTGTTTTACATGTGGAAGCCAAAATCAAGGAAAAGTAACTCTAGCTATCCTTCTCAATGAAAATATTCCTTGATTGTCTCCCTTTGTGAAATTGATGGGTAGTTTGTCTTTAATAGTGTACTGTGTTATCACTAGCCAGGTGCAGTATTTTGCAATGGTTATCTCAAAGATATGAAAGGAAATGACTTTCCATGCAGTTTATGTGTAAAATATGAATCATAATGAATGACTGTGTGTCTGATTATGACTAATCCTTACAAAAACCTTATCACATACATTTCGTGCATAGAATCTTCATGTTACTATGAATGTTACTGAAACTGTTGGGGATCCACGTCAACGTTTGTCATAGTCTTAGACATGATGTCAAGTTTATAAAGATACATAATATTTTCTATTTTGATCAAGCATTTCAAATCTCCAATGTTTTCTCTCTTTAATTACCTCCCTTTACTTGTTAGATGCGCAACATCTACCGGTATTAATTAATAAAATTGCCTGATGTTGTCTATTCAGTAATATTCAGAGAGAAAGCCTCTGTATTGCCTCCCTTAATTTATGATTTATCTTTTTTCACCATGGACAGGAATGTTCTGTATTGTCTCCCTTTGTTTGAAAGATTACCTCCCTTATTTCAGAGAAAAAACATTTATTGTCTTCCTTTATTGATGAATCACCTCCCTTTATTTCAGAGAAGAAGCCCAGACTAAGAATGAAGAAAGAGAAATATCTGTTGCTGAAAGAATCTTTCAGATGCACACAAAGATAGAGGAAGTGAAATCATGTCCTATTACTCCAAAAGCATACTCAGGCTTCACCACACCAAGATCAGCTCTACAGAGGTAAGCACTGATCAATTATTTGTGTTCATTACTTATTGCTGACCCAATCTTCTCCAATCAACCACTTGCTTGTCTTGAGATTACTCAACCTAATAATTCTTCAAAGTTTGGCTTATTGAAAGTTATATCCAGTACTGTAGTTATGCACCAAAGTATGGCACACAGCTGTGTACTGAACACAAATAAAAAGGAAAAGAAATAAGCAAAAAAAATATGCAAAACATCATGAAAGTACCACAAAACGCGATAACCATTCCCAATTTGCCCAAAGGTTTGAAGCTGTGTAAAGGAGGAATCCAACTTTTAGTCCCATTCAATATTGATCTTACTTGACTTAAGGATAAGGACAACCAATCAGATCACAACATATCAAACTCTTGGTCAGTAACAGGCGATATAATTGGCTAGCCTTATTCTTCAATTGACTATAGCAATTATTCTTGGAAAGATTGCTTGTTGAAGGCTTTCATGTTGATTAAATTGATTATGTGACCATGTGTTATATCTAATTATTGTAGAAAGATAATCTTATTATTGGCCATCTGAAATCTTGATGAATGTCTGGCCACTAGTTAATCATCCAGCTTCAGACAATGTCATATAGGATGATAATGACCAAACCATTTTTCTTGGAATAAATTATTAACTAGAATTAACTTCACTGACAACTTATCCACATAAATGGAGACAAGATGACTATAGTCAATGTCACATAAGATAACATTTAACTTGGCTCACTTGGAATTGAACTGAATTATTGTAACTTCGTAAAAAACGGTGAAAATGACAATCTAGCTTTGAATCAAATCAAAATATAACAGGCAGTAAAGATTATGTGCTGTTCTACCATATTTCAATCAAAGTTGATTCATTTATCTATTGGTTGTATTTGAATAATCTTGTCTGTAGATGATCGTATCACTAAGTGTAATAAATCTGTCATTACCTATATTTGAGGATTTAAAGATTGGAGTTTTGAAGAGACAATTTATAACCTAGTGTCAAAAGTCCCTATCTGTTTCCAATGTGTACCTTTCATCTGTTTATTAGTGTTTTTAAATAGACTATTTTTATTTACATTATTTTTGATGACTTATTCTGCCAGGTTTTTAAAATCCTACTCAAGCCTACGCCCACCTAAATATTGTCTGTGACCTTCATAGCTAACTACGTGATAAAACTTGACAGCCGGAATTCGATTATATTTTAAAAAAAAAAATTCAAGTGGCAGCTTAGATTTGTTACCTTTATGTGATAAAAGAATGATTGTTTGGATGTAAACTCTATTTATTCTCAGTTTTATTCGCACAATTTTTGTCATTGTAGAGTTGTGCTGCTATTCTGCAATTTAATCAGCATTCCATATCACATTTCTGGATATTTAAGACCACTTTCTGGTAGTTTTTTATCTTTCTTGTAATTTCTCAAGTTTGTGGTCATTCATTGAATATTCCTCATCTTTGTGGTGAATCAACATACTTGGTGTCCATTCCTCATCGTAAATTTCATCATTTCACCTCTTTGTGGCGTTTCAGCATCTTTGCTTCTATTCTTTATCATTTGGTTGAATTATTTACCTCAATTATATGACTGATTCAATTTACATTTTCAGGTCTGGTAATATAACTCCACGGGGTCAGTTTAGTTTTGACGAAGGAAGTGTTAAGGAACCCAGCTTGTCTGGTTCTCAGCTTATTGAGCGTCTATCAAGTCTCGAAGGGCGCCAGTCTAGTATATCTGAAAAGCGTCAGAAGTTTGTTCAACGTCGTCGAGCTGACGATGCTAGAACTCGTACTCAACCTGTGACGCTTCAAGAAATACAGCTTGCAGATAGGTAAGTCATGGAGGTAGTACATACACAGAAAGTCTGCTTCATAATAAAAAAGTTGACTGAAATATTGTTGACAAGATGGTGAAAAAAAGGAACTCCATTGAATCAGTCATGAGTTGCCAGTTTATGGATATTTCAATATGGCTGTTTAAAGCAGGACTGGTGCTATTTCATACAAATAAAAATTATACTAACAAAATTTAAAAATGGCTAAGTGTGCTTATATAACAATATCAGCTGGCTGCATAATTTATGTTTCCCCCCCCCCCCCCCCCAATTTTTCATGATGAGATGTATTGCTTTGCACATGAGTCTTGTTTCATTAACTCTAGTAAGGTTTCTTCTGTGATACAGAGTATGCAGTTAAATATTAACAATGAAATCAGATATTGTGAAGATGTGACACACCTGGCTTGTCTGTTGAAAGGACTTAAAAAAATTTTCATTGGCTGTTTTCAAGTTTTCAATTTCTCAACTTCTTGATGCTTTCACTCATCCTTGCAATAAGAGACCTACTGACTCATATACCTTCATGACAGAATTAATTTACTATCTTAAGTTCAGTTAAGGCCATTATAAACTTATTGCTAGAATTTCATTCAATTTACTTATAATTGAAATGGAGGATTTTATTTGTTTAAAAAATGCATAAATTTTTGTTCTAATTTGAGATTTGAAACTGTTTTATACACTTGTACTATTGTAAATAAAACAAAAACTGTCAAGTTGCATGAAATCTTAAATGGAGTCCGATAGGGGAATTGAAATAATAAATAAACTGGGTTAGGAAGGTGTGGTCATAGCCAACTTGAGATTCAAACTCACAACCTCCCTGGTTAAATAAATCTTCTATACGGCCCACCTCTCTTCAAGACCTATGTAATCAGGGGTCCTACACTTTGCGGAATATAATCTGGAAGTCCTGATTTGCATTTGAAAGGATTATGTTTTCAAGTTATTGAATTGACAAAGTTGTGGTCATTTGAAGTTCCATAATCTGAATTTTAACAATAAAACAACGTTAAAAGGTGTAAGGATGTTTGCTAATGGCAGATGAAACAGACTTGTGACTTGGTTTCAGGATAGAGCATTATGCCTCAGTAGGACCCCTATGTAATGTATAGGTCTTTAATGCTTACAGGTCTGCCTACTGTCATTAAAACTGTTAGTAGTCCTGTATAAATCTATCCACACTTGGTGTATGTGACTGTTATACTGTATATACTAACCATGGTTTATGTGATGTTGATCAAGAAATTGCCCTAGGCTGAACAACAACTTGCAGTAAACTTAGTGACTATGTAACTTCTGCACCTAAGTCTGATCTATCATTGTATAACTTTCAAGGGAACTAACTGTTCTAAACAATACTGGGTATTTATCCAACTTTAATATAATTGCAAGCAGTTAGTTGCTTGTGGAAGAGGGGTTTATTCCTGTAAACTTAACTTGGAAAATTGTTTATGATAGATCTCAAATATCTTTCTAATGTTTTTTGGTTTGTTTAATATGCGTTTTATGATATTTTTAAAAGGAAGTTGCTCCATTTTACTTAAATCCTACAAGGAAAGTTACTCCTGCTAACAGACAATTTAATCTTCCACATGGGAAGTAACTCCATTTAACAAACAATGGCCTTCCAAAAAGGGAAGTTACTCCGTTTTACCAATCATTCTCAAGGGAAGTAACTCCAGTTTTACCAAACATTCTGCAAGGGAAGCAACTCCATTTGACAATTCAATATGGCCTTCCACATGGGAGAGTAACTCTATTTATTCAACAATTTGCACATAAGTGTGTGATTCACCTACTTGAAAGATCTATACACATGTATTACAATAAAACTAGCTGACAAAACAAGCCTCTCATTTTGATAAATGCTGTTTAAAATAGAAAGATCGCTGCTGTGTTAGGTTTCCCACAATGTTGTAATGAATATTATTTCATGGTTGATGTAGCCATGTCAACTGTACAAGTGTGTTTGACAAGTTAGGTGTGAAATTTCTCCGTAAATTACAAAATAACAGTATTACGTAGACATTTATGTTGATATGTCAATGTACCTTATGGAAACTGACCAGCATACTGACCTCTGGTCAAGGACCAATGTTCTGGCTGAGAGAAATGACAGAGGATATTTTGTGTCTGTCATACTAGTTTAGGAAAAATGATACTCTAAGCATATTCTAGATTTGATTTCTATAATAGATACTGACTGCTGGTCAAGAACCAATGTTTTAGCTATCGTAGCTGAGACAAATGACGGATAATTTTCTGTTTGTCATACTAGTTTAAATAAATGCAACTAAGCATATTCTAGGAAGGAAGAGTTGATCATTTCTATAATAAGTGATATTTCCTGTATCATGTTATCGTGTGAATTGTTGTGACTTGAGTATCGGCGGTCATCTAGTGTAGTGTATTAACATAACACTGAAATTTTATATGTTTGATATTCATTTCTATATGTAAATGAAATGTAACAATGGATTACCTGGTTCAAGGAAATGATCGTTCGATGCTGACAAGGAAAAATCTGTATTAAAATGTGTTTAATTGATACAAGACTCTATACCTAGTAGTGGTGTATATAAAATAGGCTCTGTTAATAAATTTTTCCAGGACTCATTTTAATAAACAAAAGTTTGTATCAGTTGACAACTTGTGAAACGTCCGCTATGTATTTAAAAGTGGTGTTTAAACCATATTAGAATCTAGTTGTGTTTAACGAATCATTCAATTATGGGTTGGAAAGGTGTTCTAGTGAAATCATCGTATGGTGTTTTTATTGTTCTGAGACATTTATTCCTGGGACTCTATTGGACTGGGAAAGTTTTAATCAAACTAATCACATGGTTGTTAAAAATGTTGATAAAATCTCTTGGAATTATTATGAGTTGGATTTTATTTCTGTTGTAAGTATAAAACTAAGAAAATTCAGTTGTTATAAATAAAAGGGGACAGTAGTTAATAGGAATACTAGTATTCTGTTTTTGATTCGAGGGTCATGGACCCACCACTGGGTACTGTTTTATCAAAGCACTTACGGAAAGAATAAAGTTACGCATAAATTTAAATTCTTCATAATTCTTGAACAATTACATATTAGGAACATATAATTATGTGGTTTAAAGGAATGTATTTACTGAAACATCATTCATATTACAGACCCCCTCACTACAACTTGCAAATGTTAAAGAATAACAGGGTTTTAATTTGAGCGCTCTTATTATCATACTATCTTAAGTGCTTTGATAAAACACTACCCTGATCCCTTCGGCTGTTATGCTCTCCCCCCCCCCCATTGGCGAACAGCATCTTTTAGGGGTATGTGTGAGATGCATAAGTGGGATGCATTAGTATCATAAATCGTTTCATGTTTCATTAGTTTTCTGTGTGTGACACCAACTTCGTTTTAACATTGAAAACTAGTCTAAATGAAGAAAACTAAGTTAGATTTAATGTACTAGTTATTCACCTTAAACACTTGTAAACTGACTACTGTATATTGAGACTGCAAAACTGAAACTGATGCACTACATGTTAAGCTGAAAATGTACAAATCCAAGATACTGTCTCACTTGTGTTTGTTGTCTTTTCAATGAAGCAGTCACTTGTCTAAAGAAGCCTATATTATCAAATTATATATAAAATAAACTATCCATTATAGACATGAATATGTACCATTTAGCTACATTTATTTGAGCTAAAAGAAAGTTGGTTTCAGATTTTTTGTATTTATGAAAAAAATGGCAGACCGACCTAATGATGTTCAGTCTGATAAAATGGATTCTAACTATTTGATATTCTCTTATCTTTCAGTTTGGAAACAGTAAAGAAGTTCCGTTCCGAGGTCATCCAGAAAGCTTCTTCTAATGTGTTTGAAGCTCTTCAGAGGGAGGAGAGTAAGGCAGCATCCAAGAAGACCGAATATCCACAACCATTGAGAGTTGAACGACGACCGAGAAATCAGCGTCATAAAACTCTCCCGGTAACGGCCGAGGAGTTAAAAGCCATACCAGAAGGGGAGACAACTGGAACGATGAATTCATTAAAGAAGAAATTCGATATTTATGGTCCTCGGGATTCGAAGGCCGATTCTGGTATTCTGAGTGGATCTGATGGTGACTTTGTTGTGCAAGAAACTGAAAGTTGGCGAAGTTTAAGCATCGAGGAAAATATTGGAGAAGATGACCCAGTTAAACTCAGTGTATCGGCGAAAGCCTCGATGTTTTTACAGATACAAGAATCACTCAAAGAGCGAAAAGACAAGAAAACTGCCAGTGGTGCTAAACGGTACATTGATCGTAAAAAGCGTGAACGATCAAGAACTTTACCGATCACGGAAGATGAAGTGAAACTTGCGGCGGAGATCGCCGACAAGGAAGAAGAAGAAAAGAAGAAGGAGGAAGCAAAGGTCATTGTTCATCATATCGTCGTGGAAACTGGCGAAAAAATGGAAGAAGAGGACACTGATGAATTGTCAAAGTAAGTTTTGTTGTTGTTGTTTATTGACGATATACTGTAATTTAAGATAAAACAGTCAAACTTGTCTTTACAAATCAACCGAGAGAACAGGGAAATTTGGTCTTTCTCGATTGGTCTTCGTAGACAGGTGCTCTCTCTATTAATGGTTGTTAAAGATAAAACAGTCATAACCTATTTGAACAGTTAACACTGGTCTTTACAGACAGGTAGTCTTATTGATACTTCATTGAAAATGGTCTGATAGGAGATGAAATTTGTGGTCTTTGTCAACAGGACCTGGTGGTCTCTCTTAACAGTTAAAATATCATTGAAATGGTCTAATGGGAGATAGAATCAGTGGCTTTTGACAGGTTTTGTTTCAGTAGTCTTTGTTCACAGGTGGTCATTTAAACACAGGTTTGACTGTATTTAATTCATTCTCAACTATTATATTGTCTGCCTCTACAAAAACAATGACTTCAGGTCATTACTCAACTAAAATTTCTCATGACACATAGTCACATACATATAGGCAATGAGCGTATACTCATATATTAGAAGACTGCCCTACATAAGATGTGAAATATAGGTTGAAAAATGTGTTTTTTTGTTAGCTAATTTACTGTGACCAACTGACTGTGGTGTTGTGTACAGTGTAACATTATTTATAATAGAATGTAATACTTGAAGGTTTAACCACCATCTGTGGTAATGGACAAAAATTATATCCCAACAGTTGATATCACATTAGACCTGACGCTAAACTTGTTGTATGGATACCTGATAGTTTTTAACCAGATTTTTATAAGGTGTCTAATTTCATGTCACCTAGAGCTGATGATAGTGACCTGACCTGAATTACCTGCAGGCTGTTCCATTATTGTTTGGGTACTATATGAAGCAATACATTTATCATACTAAATGCTTATATTTCAATCCTTGAAAATAAGGTCTTATAATTATTTGTTTTGTGAGGTGTTCATAATTTGAGTGAGGTACACAATGCAATGAGAATACAAATTTCAATATACAGGATTTCTATTAAGAATGCATGCCTTGGATGTCAATATTCAATCTTTTTTATTTCTAGATAGTTCCTACAATTACAAGATTTACCTCCCTTGTTTTAGAATGTCGGCCATTTCGATCAGCAAATCTGACAACTACCCACCTACTGGTTGCCTTTCAAAATGCAAAATTCAAATCACAAAAAGACAAAACTAAAACTCAAATTTCTAATCAAGGGAGATAAATGCTGTATATACGGATATGGGAACAGTATTATTTATGTATACTTTTCTTACTTTATATATAAAAGATTTGCATGCCTATTTTGAACTAATCACTTACTTAAACGTTATACTGGGGATATTGTAAGACCTTTTTGGTATTTATTGGATATTTAGCTAGGACGTAGATCTTATTTGGGTGTATGTCCAATTTCTGGTGTAAGCCAACATTTACGTTGACCGGGCTTTTTCTTGCACACACTAGCTGATATACAGCCAAACCTTCCCATCTTAAACAGCCAGTTCAAGGGATATGTCAACTGTATGGCTGCTAAAAGTGAGTGGCCGTTTAAATATGGATGTGTTTGATATAAAAATGTGTCATTGTAAGTTGACAATAATAATTGCTTTATGCAGGCAGCTCAGAGCTCATACTTATCATAATGAGGCCCTACTATATACAAAATACTTAAAACGTTGAGGCCCTACTTTATACGAAATTATAATTATTTATAATTTTGAGGCCCTCACAATGTAATTGCTATATTTATCGTGATGAGGCCCTACTATACACAAAATTATAATTATTTATTATTTTGAGGCCCCCACCATGTATTTGATGTTTTTTACTAAAACATGCATGATATAACTGACCACATATATATCCTTGTTTTACAGTAGTAGAAAGCAAGAGTAAGTTATAGAAGTTGTGTGTTTGTTGATGTAAAACTCAAACATTCGAAAATGTTAGCACTTTGATGTTTGTGTGATATCTCTAAATGTTGTCATTAAAAACCATGTCTTGTAGAAACTGGGAATATATCAAAATGATATTAACAAACCAGACAGCAGGCGCGCTAAATCTATCAGTTGACAAACATTGATTCGGACTAACAAAAAATCCTGTTTTTTTCTATGAGACAAAGAGGAACATTCACTCCTTTTACCAATTCGGACTGACAATTATTAACTTTATAATTAAGTTTAAAAACTTTGCGGACTGCCTGAGACAGGGAATGCATCGTTTAAAAGAAAAAGCAGAGCGCAATTGAAAGGCACACAAAATTACATGCACTTTGGATGGCCAACTTAGAATTTGGTTTGCTGCCTGAAAAGGCTTTTCAAATCCCAAGTCTCGTTGGAAAACATTTACCTTAATTAAGCAATCAGTACCCAGGCAAGTATTACATCAAATGTAATAGACATTATGCCACAGCAGTGAGCCCCTTTGCCATATTGTTTGTCTAAGTTGTTTGTCGAAGTCTTTCAAGCAAATTCATATGATCACAAGCTTAAAATTTACTGTTGAAATATATTTAAAGGCAATTGATTGACAACAGGCATAATTTCAATGGTGGCAGTTTAATACATATGAATTGATTATATAGAAATGGTCAAAAGGGTACTGGGTATCTGTGTGTTGTAACATCCTGTTTCTGTTAGACATGGTTTTGATAAATGTTTTGATTTTATTAGGTTTAGTA
The DNA here is from genome assembly GCA_947247005.1 of Spisula solida. NCBI lineage: Eukaryota > Metazoa > Mollusca > Bivalvia > Venerida > Mactridae > Spisula > Spisula solida. The sequence goes on from OX365961.1 coordinate 12,039,256, forward strand.
TCTGTAGTGTTGTGTTTTATTTTGCTTTTTTCTTGTCATTCGCACATATTGATGTAACTTACACACTTTAAACTTACACTTTTAAACATGGTATATATAGTAATAGTTTAAAGCCTCAGAAGACTGTAGAAAGCCAAAGTCGTTGTTGCACACCCAGATTGTGGAAAGCTAAGTTTGTTAAGATGCCCATGGTGTTTGTTGGAAACCCAGCCAGATTGCAGAAAGCCAAGTTTGTCAGAGCCCAGTCTGTTGGAAACCCTGTCATACTGACAGTTAAGCCAAGTCTGTTGAATGCCAAGTCTATGGGAAAGTAAAAGTCTGTTGAAAGCCAAGTTAGTTAAGCCCAGTTTGTTGAAAGACTGGAGTCTTATGGAAGCCAATAAAAGCCATTTTGTTTGTTTTTGGTATCACTGATTGATGATTATATAAAACACTGAGTGCACAGTGACACCAACGTGGTGTATATTGGAAAGTGGTTACAATTGCTGTTGACTAGACTAGTTTGCAAAAAGCACCTTATGGTACACTTGTGCATTGTGATGATCACTCAGAGAATGTACAAATATGTTACGCATGGTGTCTTATGGGACTACTTGGTGTATCTACTGTAAACTATCAAGGTTTCACGACTCCAGATTGGAATACTCAGATTATTCAAATTCATCCACTTAATTCATTGATCATTGTTTTGATTTTTTGTTTGCTATGTATGTAGATTAGTTGATAACATACATGTAGTTATACAATATTGAGTATATAAATCACATCATCTTACTATTGTCTCAGCACATTGTTTATATACATGTAACTAATTAATTGCTAATTATCTAACATTGTCTCTAGAGGCATAGAGGTTAATTATAAACATCATAGTGAGTGAGCAAGCTTGATTCTTGATTGATTAACTAATATGCCGAGCGCTGTATGTTAAACTGCTCTTAGTGTGTATTAGTTAATAATCACATGATTGATTGATTGATTGATTGATTGATTGATTGATTGATTGATTGATTGATTGATTGATTGATTGATTGATTGATTGATTGATTGATTGATTGATTGATTGATTGATTGATTGATTGATTGATTGATTGATTGATTGATTGATTGATTGATTGACTATTTTGTCTCCTTTTTGAAGATCTAAGTTTTTCTTATCGCAAAGTTAGAAAGTTCTTATGCCTCTTCAGAATTTATATCTTTGTACATTATACAGATCTTAATTTAGTACTTTGAACTACTATTCTTTGTAACAATTTAACCCTTTACTTTATACACACAACAGTATTCTGTTTATGAAGATTTAAGCTAGATTTTATACACATCTCATGTGCAGCTTTTTGGAACAATTATCAAGAATAATCTCCCTTGATAAGGTCTCATGTAAAATCAAGTTTTGTTATTTGATTGTCTTCCCTGATTACTCCATATTGGAAATTTAGTGGCAATGGGCTTTGGTTTAAATAGACATGATTCAATGTACTATGGAATATGGAATAAATGGTTTATTAGGTTTTCTGATTAAAAAAATCATGTTGGCAATTTTGTGGGCTGGAGTCCACTTATATTGTGTTGCCTACAGGTAGGCTAGTAGATAATTTTGCAACCTTTATTGGTATAATTATTTTGTAAATTGAATATATTATTTGCTGTCAATAATTTATGAATATATGAAAATATGTATGAATCGTGTATAACTAGTTTACTGATAAATTGTTTACGAAGAAAATGTATTCTGTGATCTGAGTCTTAATTAAAAACTAGCTTCTGATTGATCAGTTCTGAACACAGTCTTTAAATTGACCAATAATAAGGCTGCATTCTGTGACAATCTTTAAATTGACCAATGACAAAGCTGTATTTTGAGCATTTGAACTTAAGAAAAAACACTGCAAATAATTCAAGTATCGATGAAATTTAAAAACAAAACAAACAAGAACACTTTTATTTGTAAGCTTATCTCAAATATCAGAAAAAAATTAGAATATGAAAAAAAAGGCTGTAAAAGTGTGTTTACTCTGATGTTTATATGAAAGGTGTTGACCTGTGCAATATATTCCAGTATGTTTGACTTATAATGATCTTGTTTAAAACAAAACGTCATTCAGATAATTTATAAACCCGTGAACTTTGATAAGCTAGAGGTTGTTACTTGAGATAATTCAAGTTAGTTTATATATTATGATATATAGCAGGGTTGTAAACTAATGATTTATTACAAGTAACGTTAAAATATCTCATAATGTTAAAACTAGTAATTGTCTTTAAATTTGTGGAATTCAAGGGCTAATAGCTTATGAACAAGGACTCCAAACAAGAATCTTTAAACTACTAGTTTTCTTCAAATTTACAAATTTTTAGGGCAGATAACTCATGGTCAAGGACCTGTGATTTTTTGGGCATAATTCTGTTTCTTACATGATATGTACTCATTTTTAGTGTCCTTATAATACAAAGTTTGAACAAAAAGTATTTTTAGGAAATTTTAGCCCCATATCTGCAGTATTTGTCCCTTTAAGTGTAGTCCTAAATGAATTGGCAGTAAGCGTAGCTATGGTCAAGACACTTAACAGCTATGTTTATCACATATTATGTAAACTATTGCACCTAGGGCTTTTTCTGGAACCAAATATCAGTAGAGTTGTCCCTATTGTTTGAAAAAAAATTTTAGGTTACATTTCCACAATTCTAGTTAATGTTACGCTAATTATATGAAGAAATAGGATAAATGATTGTATTATTTATTTAAGTCGTTACGGTAATTATTCTACTTAGTCATTTTCACTAATTGATCATGTGACCCTGACCAGTTAGGTTATAATGATATAGGACAATTTATGACCGCATACAGCCAACTTGACGTCAATGTTGTCAGCACACACACCATATTGGCGTCACTTTATCATTAAAGCAAGTAAAAAAGTAGCTCGTATTTTCCTTAATCAATAAAGTATGATATTCATGTACAGATGAACTTTTCCAACTTTTGCCAATTCACTTTTTTGAGCAACAATTCTTTGACATCTACCTTAATCCAGCATTAAAAGATAGGGCTCTGGAAACAGTGTAATTTTTTTAAAAAAATGGTGTCTACCTCCCTTAAGCCAGCATTAAAAGGTAGGTGTCAAGTAGCATTTAAATTGTTTAAAAAATGGTGTCTAACCACCTTAAGCCAGCATTGTAAAGTAAGATTACAGCGTGTGAGTTTGTCCTTCAGGGGACTTAAAACTAGGATTTTATACAGTGTGGGAGGGGGGACGTAAAACTAGGATTTGTACAAGCGTGGGAGGGGGACATAAAACCAGCTATACATTTTACTTAGCTTTTATTATGTTCACTGATCACTGATTTAGAATACATTTTAACATTCAGTATGCATTAGTGAACAATTTTCTATCAGTAAGTAAAATGTTGAATGTTGAAAGATAGATTTTGTTGAGTGAGAGATTAAGATAAATGAATCTAATGTAACACATGCTATACTTTGTGAATTTTGATGACAGTTTGCATAAACAATGACGTTGGAGTAAAATATTAGTATGATAGTTGTTGTTGTTGTTGTTGTTGTTGATGTCAGTGCAGCACATGCATGGATTCTATAGGTGTGGATTTTATAATGGTGCTAAAATGGATGATTGTTAATTGAATAAAGTGTTGCTCAACTTTAAGATTATATTCTAAATTATACCAGCTACAACTTTAATAATGGATACCATCTCATCAGGTAAAGTCTGCTTTAATATCTGCTGATAAGCCTTACATCATCTTAACCAATATAGCTAAACCTAATTTATTTAACTAGGTTGGATAAGGGGCTGTGGGGAGCCCTATCCTGGTTATTAGACTTGCAAATTAGGTTGAAAAAGTTTGCCAGTGTTTGCAAGTAAGATAGGTAAGAGTCATGAAAGCTTACAATGAATGTTGCAATATTTGTTGTTATATTATACCTGGGATCCTTTCCTACGGATACAAGTTTCTGCAGAGTTACCACCCTTAGTTCAATAGTTGAAACTCCCTGCAGTCCAAATCTAGTGAAAAGTTATCCAGGATTTCTGATGATTTACATTTAGCAGTGAAATGTTGTATTTTGGGGATTATATTCATGCAGATATCATGCAAGGTTGTATAGAATTTAGTTCAGTGGGTGTTGAAATACTGTTGAAAAAAACTGGTAAAATGAACATTATGCTCATGTAGATGAAGTAAGTTGAACACAGATACGGTTATTGATGATACATAGATTTTATAAAGATGAGTTTAAATTAGGGTGTCAAAAAATACGTATTTAGCCCTGAGTTTAAATGAATAAGTCAAGGACTGTGAAAAAAGGGTGGTTTTCACTTTGTAAAATGGATGAGTTTTAGATCGAAGATTTTTAGAAATTTTATAAAAAAAACTAAATTGATCTGTAAAGTGAATAAAATGACTGTTATTATATAACATTTGTATCAGTATCTAGGTGTTCAGCTTATGGGTCACCAAGGTCAGTGACTATAACTGAACAGTATAAAGTAATTGACCATTATCACTTGAATATATTGCTTAAGGACAAGTTTACTCATCTTGTGAAATTGTTAAATTGAAAAAAAGTACAATCAAGGATAAGGAATGTAAATTAAAGTCATCGCGAAGAAAGTTGTATACTTTCTTTTTTTTTTTATTCAATTTTGTATACTTTCTGCTTGTGTTTTGAATGAGGGATTGTAATCATAAATGATAATGCATGGTACTCGGATTTACCTTCATTTCATCATTCAATAATAAACAAACAAACATGACAGGTCCATGAAAAACTAAAATTCTTCTTCTTGATGAAATTATGGATAAGTTAATGCCCCTTAATTGTTAATGTAGAGTTATTTGCACCTTACTGGTATATTACCTAGGCCTTTGTTTGATTTTCATTAAACTTATCAATCGGATGTGTGTGTTTAGATGTAATTTTAAAACAGTTATTTTGTTAAAATACACATACCATTGGTTTTACTGTCTAAGGTTTTAACCTCATGAATATTATTGAAAGATATATTGTTTTATGGTGAAGGTACGCCACTATAACATTACCTTTGACTTGCCCACAAAAGGGTCAAGTATGATTTAAAACACTGATACAGTTGATCCAGGGTGGTTCTAACGACATCTGAAGATTTCATTAACTTAAACTTTTCTCACTGATTTGATAAAAATATGATAACATCTGGTCACAAACATGAATATCAAACATTTAGACTGTAATAGATTTTGCCTTGGGGAAACTAAAGTTAGTTGTTTTCCATGTATTCAAAGTGATTGATATGATAATATTATAAGGTAAGAATGAATAAGTTTTGTTTAAATTGATGAAATAGGGCATGCTTAACTCCGATGGCAGTTGATTCACTTTCTACGGTTCATGTACATGTATATTGTTTATTAGTCACAACCTTGTGATACCATTAAAGTCTTTAAAAATGGTACTGGTATTTACCTTCCTTGCCCGATGAGCCGGCCTCATCCTAGTCTGTTCCAAGTAGATTGCCCAGTGTCAGGATAATGTAACTGGGTAGTCTCCAAAGACATCAATATTGTTGACCAAGACTACCCAAAGACATCAATATTGTTGATCAAGACTACCCAAAGACATCAATATTGTTGACCAAGACTACCCAAAGATGTCAATATTGTTGACCAAGACTTCCCAAAGACATCAATATTGTTGACCAAGACTACCCAAAGACATCAAAATTGTTGACCAAGACTACCCAAAGACATCAATATTGTTGATCAAGACTACCCAAAGACATCAATATTGTTGACCAAGACTACCCAAAGACATCAATATTGTTGACCAAGACTACCCAAATACATCAATATTGTTGACCAAGACTAGTAACCCAAAGGCATCAATATTGTTGACCATTTGGACTTCAAAAACCATAAAATATTATTAAAAAAATATTTAAGTTGATGATCTCGTCTTCTGAGTTTTAACTGTTAGGCTTAAAATTTTAAACGTTTATGAACATTAACTCAATAACTGTATAGAAATACACCTGTCCACATCATAAGATTGATAAGAAACTACGTGTAATGCACATATTCATCTAGCGCTAATCAAATTTAACCAAGTGATCATTGAATTACTTCAATGTTCAGATAGTGTATATACATATTTATAATAATATTTTGTCGCTTTAAATAGTCAGAGGAGATAACCTGTGCATAATTCATGTAACGATGACTGATATGAACCAAACAACTTTATATAAACCATACACGTATTAATTACTGTTGTATACGATATTAACCGGCCTTATACCTGCACATTATAAACATGCAGTATTAAAGGTATAGTATTTTGACAAGTATGGAATTATTTGCGTAAAACGCTCGTGCGAGATAATTGAAGTTATTTTCGGATCTTAATAAAGTCTTCCTTGTTTGGCTATGATTGCTTTTTTGCTGGATTTTGAAAATATTTTGTGACAGTAATTAATAAGCGTCGGGTATAACGGTTCAAGTCAATAACTTGTTTGGGGATTTTTTAAGATTGATCAGTGTCTATACATAATAATGTAACAATGTAGTTTTTTTCACTGGATATTTTTGTCACAGGTTGGTCTACATTTTCATTTTTGTGTATATAAAAATATAACATAATATTATGTGTGCTGTTAACAAAATGTTCAATATGCTGTTATTTGTTGTTGTTGTTGTAATTTATTGTTGTTGTTATCAAAGTTTGGCTGTTTATGGTCGTTATTACTAAATTATTGATTACATTATGATTATGATGTGGATAAATGTGTACTTCTGTTAATATTGATTCAAGGTGTGATTAGATCTAGGGCACATTTCGGTTAGACATTACAAAATAGTATGCATATTGTATGACAGAAAATATAGGGGAAGTGCACTCTGTCTCACTGGCCTGCTATCAGGACCCTTGTCAACCATGTTCCTATAACCAATGGTTGAACAGTTATTCCACAAAACTGGTTAAACCTGCTTATTGACCGTGTTGGCCATGGTTCTATGACCAAATGGTTGAACAGTCATTCCACACCATATGGTCCAGCTATGGTGTGAAACCGCCCTATGACCATGGTGCTTTGACCTATGGTTGAACATGTTTCACAAATCTGGTTTAATGTTAGCCTACCATGGTGTGAAACCTAGTATGGCCGTGATAGCCATGGTTATGTTTGCACATGATCAATCAAGGTCACATGTTGCAGGGTGCAAATGGCACAATGGTCAAAATCATGCAGTACTTAGATTCAATTATTCTCAGTTATTGTCAGAAATTGACTTGGGTTGGTATTCAGTATTGATCTTACTAAATTAAATTAAAGAATAAGGATAGCTAATCATATCGCCTGTTACTGACTATAATATGGTGTGATCTGATTGGTTGTCCTTATCCTTAAGTCAAGTAAGATCAATATTGAATACCACTATATATAATTGCTCTTCCTAGTTTACTTTCCTTTCAAATATTATTTAAGTTCAAACAAATATATGATTACAGATGGCCTAATGAATGAAAAATCATGAATTGTATTGTACATTAGTATGTTGCTGAACAATGTAAATGAACTGAATGTTCAACTCCAACAAATGTTTCAAACATTGAACTTTAAATTGCATTGTGACTTTTTATTGAACTTTTGTACACTTGTTTCAGGCAAAGTTTGAAAGATAAAGTGAAGTTATTTACATCCATCGAGGAAGATAAGAAAGTTGCTGCACAGAAAAAGGGTCTGCCCCCTCCACCGAGAAGAAAGAACCGTAAACTTGCCTCACGCTTTGCCACCCAGGTATATAAATCACATGAAATTCCGTTGTCATGTTTATTAATATCTAGGTCAATATTATGAATCTCAACTAAGTACCAACAATATTTGAGTAAGGTCAGCTGAGTGCCATAAAAAATGATGTAACTGAAAATCATTTAAAAAACTGCATAACATCCGATGAATAACACATTTTAAATCATGATCATGAGAAATTACATGAAATTATGCTGTCATATTTATTAATATCTAAGTCAATTTTATGAATGTAGGTCAGTGCTGTCAATAATGTGCAATAAATAATGATATGTGAACAGTTTTATGAGAAAACATTGTTAGTTCACAGTGATAAATTAACTTTGTTATTACATGCATGAATATGCTTGATTTCATGCGAGGCTTAACTCTGCCTCGCTGAGGTTCTGGGCTCAATTCCTGGGTTAAGTTCTTGTTACATATTGGCTGCAGTTAGCCTTCTCCACATGTGGAGAAGTTGTCAGTTACTTGTAGAAGTGCAATTTAGTTCCGGTTGATAACTTGTTCCATGCAAAACTGGTCAGTTCAACTGGTTACCCTACGTTACTGAAACAAGTTCATGAATAAAACAGCACTTAACACAACAAAATACCGGCTGTTCATAAATACAAGGCAACCAGATTAGGTCAATTGTGCGCTAATATAAATAATATATGACAGAAAATCTGTTAAAAAACTGGATAAAACCCTAAGTGAATTACAAAATATGATCATGAAAATGTCACATATTGTTGTAAGGTTTTATGACTGTGGTTATTGATTATGGAATTCAGAGAAATTAAATACTAGTCATGTATTAATATTGTTATATTCAGGGTAGCAATACTACATGGTTTTTGGCTACAAATCCAAGTAGAAATTTGTAAACATTGGAACACAAGTATTTTATTTCTTCAACTATTTTATTTCTTCAACTATTTGTATAAAATATACGCCACCCTAACAGGGGAAAATTATTTGCTTTCCATGAAATACAGGATCTTTTTCAGCTGCTTACCGTTTTTTCCAGTACCCTGTGAAACCTGTATTTTCCATGGTTTCTCTGGGTGTTGGACAAAACGGCACAGCTGCTGAAAAGGATCTTGTATTTCATGAAAAGCAAATAATTTACCCCTTAGGGTGGCTATATTTGTAATCCAATGTTTACAAATTTTCTACTTGGAATTGTAGCCAAAAACCATGTGGTATTGCTACATTGATATTAATATGTTATTCAACGTTTTTATGGAATAATTTTTTATAACGGTTGTAACATCCTGGTGGATGGTAATTTATGTTTGTCAACATTTGGTATGCTAACATTATGTCATTCAGGTGAATAAAAGGAGTATAAAACATGATAGCTCAGTCGTAGGAGGAATGTATGATATACATATGATAAAATATCATACTCATCATTAAAGAAACGCAATCCGAATAACTTTGCACTATTGAATTACGGTGTTTTTCACTTTTGAGTTTTTCAAATTTGGTGTGTTTCATAGAAAATGTGGCAGAATAATTATGGCTTCTTTAAATTATTTGAAAATAGTAAATTTTGAAAGTTAAAATGTAATCTAAAAGACAATTTTCTGAACAGAATTTTCATAATAAATTTTGACATGATGTATAAAGTTGTGTTTTCTTTTATTATCAGTATATATGATAAATAATATTTATTTCATACTTTTACCCCAGGATGAGTGACTGTTGTATTATATGACATTCTTGCAGTATAAGGACGATAAAAAAACCTGAGCGATTTCGTAATATTTTGTGGTAAAGAATTATTGTGTTACGTTTGGTGAATCTTTATTCAAAAGTTTGCTCTTGTGGATGTTTATTTTTATACTTTTCTTAACTCAGGATATAAAGTTTTAATCATTTACAAACAAATTTGTGATACATTGTTGAATTTAAGGCATAGTATGGGTATTCACAGTGTATAAACAAGTCAACTTCCGGTTATCGCAATAAGGAGTATATGTTGAATTATAGAGACTTGCAATAAGTTGTACAGTGATAGGAAATCACCGGATGTTTTAATCACAATAAGTCATACAAGTTGAATTGTATAGTATCCCAAGAAGTCATACAGTGATTTGGTTTATTCGCGGTGGTATTGGTTCATATTTCAGTTGCAACAATTCATGGGTGTATATCGTCACCTTAGAGAAATAGCTTTGTACGTACACAAAAGTTTTGTGAGAAAACCAGAAAAATCTCTCTAAAAACTACTCATTTGTAACCTTACGAAAAAGAGATTTTTCGGGTTTTTTCTAAGACTTCTAATTTTCCTGAAAATAGGTTAAATAGGTTTGTAAGCAAGGTGCACCTAGATGCAGATGTCGAAATATGTCTCATAGTTGTATGGCCATGATATATACAATTTGTTCTTCCTTAGAAGGCCTTATACTAAATGGTTCCATTACAATTTTATAAGAGAAATGGCAGTTAAGGTGTTATATTTTGAAAATATTTTATTACAAATGTATGACTATATTTCAGCCTGTCACATATGAAGAGGTTGAGAAGGCGGCCAAGATTTCACCGCTAGCATGTAGCCTGGTGAAGCCGCCGGACCCGGAAATCCTGTCTGGACTGTCTGTGAAGGCTCAACGTGAGTTAATGACCCAGCATGCACAGCAGGCACTCTCACAGCCAAGTTCTCGTGCAGGATCCAGGACTCCCTCTCGTGCTACGTCCATCAGTGACCTCAGCGGCACCGTCATTAATCAAGGTAAGAGTTATTACGTCACATGAGAAATTCAGTGTTTCATTTAGGTTTTGAAAACTGTGAGTCCCTTCCCACTGAAGTCAATGAGTACCACTAAAGCTTCTTACAAACATTTTAAAAAAATTATACTTATTTATTTGAGGTCGATTGTCAAACAAGTTTTTCCAACTTATATTTATCACTCTCGATGCCTCATTCCTGATGTTATCCATCGCCACAGGGGTATGAGAGAGGAAAAGCCAGTTTCCCTTTTTATACCGAGCGTCTAGCAAGGGAATTTCTGGTACCATTTTTATTTCGTCTTTGATATGACGCGGACAGGGATTGAACCCGGGATCTCCCGCAATCGAAGCGGACGCTCTACCACTAGGCTATCAAGGAGGCTGTATTACAAAAATCTCAAAAGCATTATACCTATATTATATTATGGGTCTTGAAACTTTGAATTAAATCTCCAGGGTCATATAATCAATGTTGATGTTCCACAACATGTGAAAGGGTAACCTAATACTAGTCAAGCAAAAATGATTAGGTGAATCTGCCGTTATATACAGCTGACACATTGTTGAGAATTATATAAGCCTTTAAGGGGCATGCCCTGGAACTGAAGTGTCTGGAATAGCAATCAAATTGGTATCATTTTAATACCTAAGTCAAATAATGGAAACCCTGTAAAAAGCTGCGAAATATCCCGCTAGTCTAAAAAAAAATTTTTCGAGAACTAAATATCGTTGGCGTCAATATATTCAAATCGATATACAAAATATTGAAGCACGCGTTATAGAGTAGATTTTAAGTCAAATTCTTCTTTGACTTTTCGGTAATACATTTAGTTGGTTTTACAAGTGATAAACACAATTTGGTTGTATGCAAACCAAGACACTCCAGTTTCTGGGCATGCCCCTTTAAGAAAGAACTGTAGTGGGAAATACAGAGATACCATGAAATATAACAGATACATCGAAAACAACAAACTTCCTCCTGGTTTTTCCTGTGACAAAAAAGTATATCAAATTTAAACACATTGTCTTAAATGTAACTATTTACAATGCATTTTCACATAATTTTCTTATTGGCTCCATCTTTGTAATTCACTATGAAGTCTTTGTGTCCTTTTATACACTTTCATCAAGGTTTCACTGAATCCCATAAAATATTACAATTAATACATCATGTACAGTTTTAATGGCTTCATTTTCCTGACATTTGCAAACATGTGTTTTGTACATTTATATCTAAATGTATGTAAAACATACGTATTGTGTTAGTGGAACCTTGCTAAACAAAGCTTAAGTCAAACTCACATATTCAAAACCCTGTCTAAAATTAACAAGTATAGTTATGCCAGTCTGGCATGTGGTATTATTATGTCTCCACATAAATACTTGGTACCCAACCTAGTTGTGCATATTGTCAGGAATTTTAGGTCCGATGATTTTTGCCAAAGTTATGGCCCTTTGTTTGAGACATACATATTTGGTGTCAAAACCCCTTTGAGTTAGTCTTCTATATACCTCAATAAATGGACTCTAGAAAACTGGCCTACCGATCTAAGTTGATCAAAGCAGTAACATTGATCTCAAATGTATGGTCTTCAAGTGAAGTTTTACTGTATGCTTCTAAACATATTCCAACCCAACATTTACATTTCCTTTTTCAGATTCTTTAACAGTCTCTAACACGGACTTGAACACTAATTACACACTATTAGATACTGAAATTTCATCAGAAAGTGTTCGACCATCTGATATCAGGTCGAAAGGATTTGAAATCAAACGAACTGAAGAAAAGCATTCCTCACAAACTACTGAAAAAGTTCAAATCAGTAACTTAGACTCTAAAAAGAAGAATATTCTGAAATCTCAACTAGAACAGAAACTTTCATTACTTCACGGTGCTCCAAAGGGAATGCTTAGACCTAATTCAGACATTGTTCCTACAATTAGTGATATTAATAAAGTGTTAAAGAAAGAAAGTTCAATGGAAAGTGAGATTAAAACAACGGAAGTTAAAGGAATATTGAAAAAGGAAGGAAGCTTTGAAACTAAAAAAATGGAAGGTGAACCAAAAAGTGCAATAAAGACATCGGAATTAAATTCAGACAGTGTGGTGGAAACTGAAAGTGATGATAATATTCTAGAAGGTGGGGTGGATTCATCGGGTGATAATTTAGATAGTGATGAAGGATTACTGGACGATAAAACTTCGGAATATATTGACACGCCGGTTAAACGTCGGGAGAATAAGGCCAGGCGGAGATTTAACAGAGACAGGCAATTGGAACACGAAAGGTGAGTGAAGATTTTATTTAATTTTCAGATATCTACATGTAAAATTTGCTGTCGATCTGGGGTGAAATTCAGCATCTGTGTCTGTTTCACATTTTTGATCTAATTCTATCTTTAAAAGTTTGTCAATCTGAATTTCCCAGGCCAAGTATACAAGCCAGAGTTTCAGATTTCAATGAAACTCTACAATCTATACTTGATACCTTTATTGACAAGAATTTTAGGTCAGATGCTGTTACCTATAGCTATGGCCCTTTGTGACAAACATAAGTTTCTAGTTTCTGCCTAGCTTGACATTTCATCCAGTTCTTTTGGTATTGTTCTTATATTGTTGGTATATAGGTCTGTCTTATCATAGTTATACGGCTGTGGTTAAACCTTGGGCACGAATCATTGGTTTTAACTTGATAACTTTAATTTCATCAGAGGTCTGTGTGGTCATAACATCTTGTTCAAAGTGTCTGTAATGTGAATCACACTGTGGTTTAAATTAGGTGGTGCTTTGGTTTGTAAACAAAATATGCAGTAAATAATGTAGGGGCTTGTCTGTCCCCTTTTCCACAAATACTGGTGAATTATTTTTGCTTAAAAAGAAGGATTGTCTAAATTCTGTCATTCTTACTAAGGCCACCCATTGGTTGCTCAACATAAATAAGGTTGGTTTATGGGAATTGAGGTTGGTCTACGTGGTTTAATATTTCAGTAAAATAAAAACAATTTTTATGTCCAAATATAGGTCACTATTTGTGTGTTTGTATTTTATCTAATGTAGAGAAAATTCAGAATGAAGTGGGCGATTGTAATAATAGTGTTTTATTACAAACCTTTGTGACGGGTAATTTATCCATTGATAAGAGAATTTTTATTTGCTTGGTTCAATAAAAAATTGCCCTCAATTTCTGTGTAATCATAGCCTGGCATACTTAAAGGGCCAATATAAAACATATTGAAGAGCAATTCCGGGTCATTTTAAAGCTATGTTATCATCAAATACATAAATGAGTGTATGATGACATTTGAGTGAGCAATTTTTGTACCACATTCTTATTACTTTAAATCTATCAATTTCATAGGTTACTTTGTGTAACTACGTTAAAGCACATAAGCAAATTTAATTGATACATTGAAAAACAATCTTCATAAAATTAAAATGTTCTTATTTTTATGAGATAAAAACTGATACAGCCAGCAACCTGTGGGTTCGAAGAAGGAAATAAAGGCAACACATTTGAATTAAATCATTTCTAGACATTGAAACCTATCATGAATGAGATGTGAAGCTTAATAATTATAAGTAGTTTATATGTATGTAGACTTTGGTCTGTTTGTAAATTACTATTCAACAAATCAACAATATTTGAATGTGTGACATTTTGACTTCCTGGATGTTCACTTTTATGTTCTGAATAACGAGACTCATGTGGTTTCACAAGCCTTGTTTCGGACATGTCGTTAACTGGTTAGTAATCTGGAACGTTGTCAACTCACTGTAGGACAATTTGAGACTGTTTTTCAAGAAAATCGGAAAAAGTCATGTTGACCAAACTGAAGTTGAAAATTTTTGTTTTTCCATAAGTAAAGAATAGTTTTTAACAGTTTTCTCTAAACATTGATTTTGTACTTACAACTTTCTAATTCTAAGTCAGCAATATGTTTATTTGGCGATGGACTTAATTGTTTATGCCAATAAATAATTTGATTTCACTTGACTTGACTTGACATGTTTAAGTACTGGTTAGTAAATGAGTCAATGATGGTGATTTATACTATAAATAAACAGTCATCTTCTTCAGTAGTTGAGTGGTTTAGACTTCCGCTTTGGGAGCAATTGGTTAGATGTTTGAAACCCATACAAGGGCCCATTCAATGGCTGTTGGTTTCTGTATGCCAACCTGTAAGGTCTGGAGCCTGGCACTACAGTCATGTGGCATTGAATCTGGCATGTTCACTTTTATGTTCTGAATAATGAAACTCATGTGGTTTCACAAGCCTTGTTTCGGACATGTCGTTAACTGGTTAGTAATCTGGAACGTTGTCAACTCACTGTAGGACAATTTGAGACTGTTTTTCAAGAAAATCGGAAAAAGTCATGCCAACCTGTAAGGTCTGGAGCCTGGCACTACAGTCATGTGGCATTGAATCTGGCATGTTAAGTAAAAGTGCTTAGACAAACTCATTGACTTGAATGCAGGTGTCTGCAGTGGTTGTTCCAGATGTTGTCAGCGCACCTTCCCTATTTTTCATCAGCTGGAACTGTAAGGTTTGAGTGCAAAAATGTTGCCACTCTGTTTTAATTAAGTGGATTTATAAGTTTGTATTGTTGTCCACTTTTCTGATTTTTATATAAAATTGTGATGTTTTTCAATTCTTTTATTTCTATAAAAAGGCTTCCTTTAAAGTTTACGTCCATGTTTTTCTTGTTATACCAGTATATTTCACTGACAAAGTTTCACAGTAGCTAGACAATGTGGTATTATACTCTGTTCTATTGTTATACTATAGATTTTTACTGTGATTATTTTATGAAGTAGCAAAGATTGCACTCTTCCTTCCTGTTTGAACTTTGACCTTGACAGTTGAAGAGTAATTTTGAAGTAGTTAAACAGTGTAGCAATACCATGTGGTTTTTGACTACAGTTCCAAGTAGAAATGTGTAAACATTGGAACGCAAATGTAGCCATAAGTATTTTATTTCTTCATCAATTTCTATGAAATATTTGCCACGCTAAGGGGAACATAATTTGCTTTCAATGAAATATAAAGTCTTTTTCAGCGGCTTTACCGTTTTGTACTTTACCCTGTGAAACCGTGGAACTTGTAGGTTTCACAGGGTAATGGAAGAATCGGTAAAGCTGCTGAAAAAGGTCTTATCTTTCATGTAAAGAAAATAATGTCCCCCTTAGCGTGGCGTATATTTCACAGAAATCGATGAAGAAATATAATACTTATGGCTATTTTATTTTCCAACGTTTACAAATTTCTTCTTGTAACTGTAGCCAAAAGTCACGTGGTATTGCTACACTGTTAAAGGAAGTGATAGTTATACCAATTTTGTCCTAATTGACATACTTGATCATGTTGTACTGGGTCAACATTTTAATAGTGTGTGTTCTAATTCCAAATATTAAACTGCATTTGAGTTGGATTCCAGTTGTGGCTGGTCATTATAGTTCATCCATGAAAATTTGGCAGCATTATGATTTTCCTCCACATGTGGTGGATTAATGCTAGCTCCCGGTGGAAGTGTTAAAGTGAGTATTGGTTAGAACACAGTCCACTGGGTCTAGACAACAGGGATGGTATTCAATCTTGATCTTTCTTGACTTAAGGATAAGGGCAACCAATCAGATCACACCATATTAAACTTGGTCAGTAACAGGCAATATAATTGGCTATCGTTATTCTCTTGTTAGTCCCCTACCGGTTTTTGGTATGTGGATAGGGGGCAATAAGGGGATTATGCACATCTAAAAATATTTTGATTCTGATAAAAATTGTGGTTGCTATGGCAACAGAAACATTGAAAATGGCTGCAAACCGGTAGGGGACTTCTGTATTGCTTGCAATTCTTAATTACTTGTTATATAAGATCAATATTGAATTCCACCCCTGATCTAGCAAGTTTGACTTACAATACTTAAGTTCACTTCTTATATCAATTGTTATTTTGTCAGTAATAGAACCTTTAACTTAATTACTCCAAAATTGAAACTGTTACCAGCAGCCTGGGTGAAGTTTTAAGTATATACAATGTGCCATTGACATCTTTAACTTCAGTCCACTCTCATTTCCTACTGTATAGTTGATATCATATTAAGGAGTTAATTTCAATTAAAGGTCAATGTGTGCTTTAAGCATTACCGATTAATTACTGATATGTAATCTTGACTGTGACAGGGAATTGACTGGGAATTCGTCGAGTGGTAGAGATAAGGAAACTTTTTAGTGTATCGTGACCATATTTAGCATGGTGTGTTAAATTTGGTTTGGTGTGTATTTGGGAGAATTTGAATAAAAGTTGTGGAAAACATAACTCTGCGGATAATGCATTGGATAATGAAACAGATTGAATTGGTTATTGACTAAAGTGCTGAGATATTATCCTGATCCTATATTTACCGTCTATTAGCATCATTTAACAGCTGATTTCATGTCTATATTTAACCTCGGGTTGTATATTTTATAAGGAATAAGCACAAAGTGAAATACTTGCACACATCTAAGGGACTGATATTGCACGATTGCTCGGGGAAAGTGATATATTCAACACAAGAACTTACAAAACATACTAATATATTCATGCACCAGTGATTTTTCTTGAACAAAATTAAACGACCTGTGCCTTTAAATTTGGGAAATTTAGCGCAATTTGGGAATTGGTAAAAAAGATTGTTTTGTTTAAAATTGTTCATAAATTGCTATTTTCTACTGATAATACTCTTATTTATATGAGACAATGACTCTTGCAAGTTTGAAAATCTGTTGTTTTGACTTTAAAACAGCTATACTGTAGTTGCTTTGAAACCAGGGAGCACAAAAGGGGGAAAATATGCATACTTTTTGGGAAAAAAATTAGGTTTTTTTGGAAAAAATGGAGTTTATTTTGCTAGGGAAAGGGGCCTGTATTCGGCCCCAAAAATAGCCAAAAAAAATCACTGTGCACAATAGCTAGGAACAGGTCAATATCTCTGTACTGTAATATATATTATATACTTAGTAGTGGTTATATATACTTGACTTAAAGCTACATTCCTTTGAAAAATATATATATCATACCAAACAATGAGGAAGTGGACTAAGTGTAAACCGGATATGTTTAGGAAATTACGGCAAGATTTGGACGGCTGGATTTATTTGATAATCAGTGTGACTGAGTATCGAGTCTTTGCAGTTGTGGTGTTACATGATATTATCCTGATCTATATTGTTGTGCTGTGTTTTGTGCAAATTTTGCGGAAAATTATGTTTTTGTGATAACGTGAATGATTATGGATGTTTGTTTATAAATGGATGATTAACTGAATAAGGAAATGCGCTGCACAATGTTTTCTTAGAATGCTGTTGTCATGGTAATGCGGACAACTGATTGTTTTATGGAAATAATAAAATCTGAGATTGTTCTACGTAAATGGTAAAAGTTGGATCATGATTTGCGATAAAGATGTTGACAGTAAGAATTGTATCAATGTTTGAATACGAGTCTGGGAGAAAAGAATGAAGATTTAAGATCAACGAAGTACAAGGTTTTGATAGGCTGGATTATTAATTGGGAATAAATTAATTACAATATTGCAGAAGGTTTTTTTTTCGACTTTGATGGAGGGAGGAATTATGATTGTTGTGTAGGATTATTGCATTAATTGTTGTTTTTGCCATGGTAACATGTTGCAGTAATTGAAGTATGAAATCTGTCCATTGTGTTAGTGTAATTCAATTATTCGTTGATTAACTGAAGTTACAATTTAGGAAACGAGAGCTAATGTGCTTTATTGAATAGAACTGTCAGCAGTTTACTGATTTAAGATTATATTCTGATTATTGATGATAGTGAACATTTAGATATTATATATGTGTAGAATACTTGGAATTGCATAAATGTGCGGTACAGTTGAATTGCATAATTTGACGTCATAATTTTATAGTGCCTGCTTGGTTGATCTGTCTGTGGGCTAGTATCACTGTCATGTTGTTGGTTCGTCCGTCTGTCTGGTTGAATCATCGCATGCTGTCAACTTGAATTTGTGAATGATTTGACGGATTACTGTTAAACTTGAGATACAAAAAAGTAATCAAAGTTATAGGCTGATGAAACAGAATAATTATATGAAACTGTATATGATGGTGAATATAGACAACTGATGCTTGTTTAGGAAATAAGGATAAACTCATCATTGGCGTTGATTGATTAGGAAAGAATGTACGTTTCAGCGATACTAAATCGAATCCGTCGAAAGGAACTTGGAGACCGAGAACGTCCTAGATCCTGTATTATAGGAGACTTTAGGTTTGTGTATTATATATATGAATGGTTGACATATTTCAAAAAGATTTTTTTTTTTAGTAAAATTGTTAGAAAAACTTACAATGTTCTTACATGCACACACTGTTTTAACATCATGCTGTTTTGCTTCTATATTTAAAAGTATGTAGCATAAATTTTCCATTTACATTGCTCTTGCTGAATAGAAAATAATTCTGGTCCCTGCACTCAGGTAACTGTTTTGAGTCAGGCATATTATTTTTGATCATTCAAGGGAAGTAACTCAAATTGTAAGTTGTAACGTATGGATTGTCTTTCTTTGTTTGGTTGAGGCTATAAATGCTGGTTTGTGGTTAATATGTTTTGTATGTCAATAATTCAGACGAAAAGGGTTTTTATTATGGTTGTACAGATTGAAATCAAGGTTCATTACATCCTGCAATGGATTCATTAAAGATTATCTCACTGCATAATATATATGTGTGGAAATTGTATATTAAATTCAAACAATTTGCGAACACATTGTGTGCGAAAAGAAAATTTGGATAACCCTCATATAATACTTTATGAATTTATAATACAAATTGTATATTTGTGTATTAAATAATACAAATTATGTATTAAACATAATTATATTTATTTTGCAACGATAATTGGATTTTGGGGTCGAATATGTTCGGGTACGAAACCATTGAGTATGAATAATTTCGGGTACAAATTAGACGAAAAAGTCAAAGGTATTCCGATGCAACTTCCTCCAGCTTCTGCCATCGGAAAAGAGCAGCCGATTTGATATTTATTTATCAGTTTTGCTTGCACTCAAAGAAATAAACGGAATAGACCGGGGTAACTTTAGCCCAATCTAAATGAACGGAGACAACAACCTGATTACAGCAAAAGATACAACAATTTATCCGTAATAATGTGTGTAATCGGATTAAAATCATCTGAATGACATGCCCTACGGACACAATTGTGATTATCAATGATGTTAATTGGGGCCCAATTAACAAAAGACAAACTGAAGCGTGAACAAACAATGATTTATGACGAGGTATCAAACCTGTCACTACAGAAAAACAGTGATTTACAATTTTTTGGTCGCTTAATGCAATTTTACTAATGAATTATAGTGCTTAAACAGTGGTCGCTGGTCGCGTAAGACAAAAGTCGCTTAATACAATAGACAAATAGAGCAAATATGGTCGGGAGGATTTGAAACCGGTTGTTTAAGACAAAGGTCGCTTAATACGCGTGGTCGCTAGTACAAGTTGGACTGTAGTTCATAAATCACTCTATCGTGGTGGTATGGGTTGTGGCGCGGTATCAGAAATGGCGCACCTGAGATTAGTGGTCTTTTCTTGAGTTTAAGACCCAAAATGACATACATTTCCAGTATATTTTTGGAAGGATGTATGGTTTTGGTCTGTAATGCAAATAAACAATGTTCAAAATAAAATTTGGTGCTTTTAGAACTCGAAAGGTATGCTGTACCCATATTTGTTGTTATTTTCTTATGTCACTTTATTCCTCAAATATCGTAATCCCACAAATTTGTAAAATGAAATTTTAACTTCAAATTTTTTTTTGTAAAGAGCACTGGCATCCATGTTAACACCATGTAACATGATTAAAATGTCCTACACACTGTCAAACACAGGAAATGGTGTCCAGAAGGATGTAACTTTCTTATTAAGAAAAACTGAAAAAACTAGTCAAAATCTGAAATAATATGTTTGAAAATTTTGTTAATATTAACTGTCAATGATATTTTCGGCATTCCCAAGTCAAGTTGGTGACAGATCAGACTATGCAGATGCCATGAATGGTTCTTACATGACAGTAATAGATGATTTAACACTTGTTTGGACATCTTCAAGTTGTCTTGGTGACTCAAAAAGTATAATGGCAATTAGTAACCAGTGCAATTCTGTCTCGTTACTAATTATTGATTTATTATCTAAGAAGAAGTAAACCAACTAAGCTAACTATTATATAAAAATGGACTTTATAGCCATAAAATAAAATTGGAAAACAACTGCATCATGAATCCTTTTATTTTTTTACCATTAGGGACCTACAGGATAGGTGCGCCATTTCATATCACGCTGACCTGACATAATAAGCCGAGTGTGTCCTCATTATAATGGTCATACAACATGCATTGATGGAATTGACTATTGATATTTAGTGTCAACATGTTCCCATTGAATTGCCCTATCATTGCTCAATCACTTTAATTATGAACGTTTTATATTTATAACAAAATAACGACGTAAACTGTTAAGTGCGCCATTTCCAATACCACGGGGATATAACATTTTCGGTCTGTAATAAGACTTTAGTGTCTTAATGCAAATTACTCCTTATTTGGTGTCATCATGAGTTCAACTCATCCTGCAATCTGAGCAGGTGAGAGCTAAATTGTTAAATCTTCATCCCAATTTCTATCCACTTAGAACATTTTCGTTCTTACCCCTAGATTTATCCAAACAAGTGATTTTAAGGGTTTTAACTATCAAAACATTAAACAGTGGGTTTACACGCCATGTGGTTTATCTGTGTTGGTTAAATTGGCCATGTAAATTGGTATTGCATCGACTGCTTTTCCATTTACCTGAGTCATTTCTATACACTAATTACACCTGTATATTTGTTATCAGAGTTAAACAACCACTCACATTGGTTCATTTTCAAATCAAGATTGCAAGATATTTAAATGTTTGAAATTTTCTAAAAGGAGAAATTTGTTACAATTTGAGTGCTCAATTTTGTGAATAATACTTTTGTGAAGGATTTAAACTTCTTAAACATTTAAAGCTCTGACATTGTGTGATAAATCATCCTAGATTGTATTGTGTTTGGAGTCGTCTGGTTAAAAGTGTAATAGTATTCGGATGATAATATTTTGGACAAATTTTAGTGGAAGTGTTTAATATTAAAAATTTAATGCCAGCGAGTATAAAATTTATTTGATGAGCGCAATGAAGCGAGGATATTCAAGTGTATCTAGTGATGACCAGGAAAATAGAAGCCCTTTTTCTGAGGGGTCACCATTCGTATTTTGGCAGAAAAGTGAGAAGAAGTATGTATGGTTTATAACTGATTTGTGCCAGTTTATTAGCTTGTCTATTCGAAAAAAAAAATTATGTTGTTGTGGCGGGATAGTGAGCATGTGCAAGTGTGTCTGCGTTGGTTTGTTTTTTGTCAGAGTCATTTTCTCGTATCCACTTGAAACTCAACATAATTATTCAGCATCACAAGGGGAGTCCCTGGAGTTGGTAACCCTGTGACGAGCAATGGTACTATCAAGTAGGAAGAAGTCAAGTGTCCAGCACTTGTAGGCGGTGCTCTTATTTTTAAAAGCATTCACATGATGCTGTTAGTTTACTTAGCTTGGGTTGTTTGTGTTCTATCATCTTGTTGCTCAGTCTCGCAACATTTGCAAGGCATCTATAAAGAATTCACTGTTGTATGCTAATTTTAGGTGTCAGCCAATGTAAACTGTAGTTTTACAAGTGATTGACCAAGTAGTCATTGTCCAAGGAATATTTGGAATTGTTATTCTGTTTCTGTATGGTGAACTTACTTGAAACAGCGTTTAAGATAAGTTTGTGAAGACTTTTGTTTCTCTATCATCAGTGATTTGGTTGGAACTGACTGGACATGATTAGATGTAGTCCAGTAATCTAGACGTGATGAATACTGAGTTACTTTGATGATTGGCAGTATCCATTGAAGACGAAAGTCCAAATGTTAAAAAACAAACCGAAAGTCATATTTGTAGGACTAGATTAGATCATGTAACATATTATGGTTTTCTATTTAAAGTAATTGCTATAATACATTGATTTGTTAAGTATATGAATCGTATCGTTGTTGTCCAACTGTACATAAACTACAGATGTAGTATAGGATCTACAGTTGTAGTATAGATTGTTGAAATATGCCAACATCATAATGAGATGATCACAACAATATGTCTTGTGTACTATCTTCTAAGTGAGACGATCACAGCAATATGTCTTGTGTATTATCGTCTAAGTGAGATGATCACAGCAATATGTCTTGTGTATTATCGTCTAAGGGAAATGATCACAGCAATATGTCTTGTGTATTGTCAACTAAGTGAGATGATGACAGCAATATGTCTTGTGTGTCTAAGTGAGATGATCACATCAATATGTCTTGTGTATTATCGTCTAAGTGAGATGATCACAACAATATGTCTTGTGTATTATCGTCTTAAGTGAGATGATCACAACAATATGTCTTGTGTATTATCGTCTTAAGTGAGATGATCACAACAATATGTCTTGTGTATTATCGTCTTAAGTGAGATGATCACAACAATATGTCTTGTGTATTATCGTCTTAAGTGAGATGATCACAACAATATGTCTTGTGTATTATCGTCTTAGTTAAATGATCACAACAATATATCTTGTGTATTATCGTCTAAGTGAGATGATCACAACAATATGTCTTGCATATTATAGTCTAAGTGATCACCAATCTGTACTTCGCTATGATGATCACTCATCATGTAATATAATCTGTACTCATATAGAAGGTCACTCATCACATAGTACCATCTATTCTTTACTTTGATCTAGAATGTGGTTGTCTGGTTTGATTCCTTATCATTTCTCTATCCTTTATCTGAAATACTTGGGAGGTTCCAAGAGTATAGACACAAACTGGATTCCACCTCAGTTCATTAGTTATACTTTATTTCAATATGATACTTCATATAAAATATTAAGAATTGTATATATGGAATTGCATTTAAATATACATCGTGTATCATTCCCTATTTCAGATATAAAACACAGCCAGCCGAGGTCGGTGTAGACAGTCCGGACTCATCTAAAGCAAAGAAGAAATATGTTGGTCGACATCTTACACAGCCGGTTACACCGGACGAGAAGAAAGAAGCCGAGATTGCCACCGATATTCCAGAAATCTCAAAATCTGGGTCCGGATCGTCTGGTTCCATCAATGACAGGTAGGGTCAAACATCAGTCTTGGTCGTCCGGTTCCATCAATGACATATACGGTAAAACTTCAAAATCCGGGTCGTTTGGTTCCATCAATGACATGTACGGTAAAACCTCTATAATAGGAGATATCATGTTTGTATACAGGGGTACGGTATATTACGGAGATAATGACTTGATCCTAACCTTTATGCATGAATATATATTACTGGGTAGTTACTTTGAATCTATCCATCCACGAGCAAATCATGCAACATCAGTCCTTAAGACTTGTGTTTGTATTGCACCTCGAGCATCTTCATGATACTATCTGCTTGTGAAAACATACAATCGGGATATGAATACAGACAAGATATCAGCTGTTATATAATGCCAATAGAAGGTCGAGGATTAGGTCAAATTCTCAGAACTATATGCATATTAAATGTGCCCACCAGCTAGCTATTGATGTACAAGAAAGTGGAGGTCCTGCACTCGTAGGTGGCGGTCTTGATGAAACTGGATCAGAAAGATTGTGTGTATGATGCGACTACCATTTCCTGGAACTAGGCAATGTTAGAAACTAGGTCACTAGGGTAAATAAAAAAAATATATATGAACTTGTCAACGGCTGCATTTGTTTTGCAAATATGTTCTATTATACTTAAGGTTGATGTATTGTATTCCAGATTAAGTGCCTTGAAAAAGAGCGGAGACGAGGATTGGCGTAAGCGTGTATCTCGTCCTCTCGACCTAGATAAACTGGACCGACGCTCTGCCAGTCCTAGACGCTCTGCGAGTCCTGAACCCATGAGTGTCAAAATGCGAGAGAAGAAAGGTTTAGATATGCCGAGACCTAATAGTATTGCTGACAGAATGTCGTTACTTGGTAATGCTCAAGAAGGGTGGCGAGGTCGTGTCGGCGAGACCGATGTGAAAAAATTCACTATAGAACATAAAATTACTTCTTCAGGTAATAATTTTTTTACTGAAAAAAATACATTTTGCTTTTACACTTTTACAAGAATTTGTCCCCAGATGTTTACATATGTAAATTAGGAATTGAGTTGACCAATGAAAGGGTTTAATTTTGTGATGTAATAACAGGAAGAATATTGCACATCTTTGAATATTAAATAAATATCAGATGCCTGCCTGCGTGACATTGATATTGTCAACCTGAGGGCAGAATGTCACCCTGAGTCGAAGCAACCGTAAAAGAACTAAAATCGATGCAGTTACTTGCCCTTGGAAGACATTCAAAATGTCAGGTCGATCACATGACCTGACAGATTTCGGTCGATCAAGTGTCAAAAAGGTTTGAACTGTCAATGACAATCAAAATATCTGTTTCTGGGTAAGTGAGGTATAATAATGTCAAATCTTGATATGCATGTTTTTTTAAAACATTTTTAGGATTTTGAAATTATATCTATTCCATTCACAGGTCAGACTATAGGGGAGAGTCCACTAGTTGCTAGGTTACGAGGGAAAACTCCACGGAAAGAGAATAGTCGTGGTACGTACTAGAACATTCAGACTTTGATCACATGGTGTGGTGTGCTTCAACCAATCAACTTTCAAATTTAAAAAAAATTGATAGAATTTGCAGGCTATTTTACTCAGTTGTCGGGGTAACAAAATTTGAATGGTATCTACTGGTGTAACAAAAATATTCTAAATATTATTGACCTACCATTTTGACTATAATTATATATACAAAAAAAAGTGTTGTATAATGGTCTGTATACCAATAGTAGTCACATGACCTCAGAATATTTTTGTTACACTGAAGTTGGTTAAGCTAGATGGTGTGGTATAATTTTGATATTTAACTGTCGTGTCCTTCTTCTGTCACAAATAATATAAGTGTTCTTATAATGATTTATATAAATATCATACTATTCAATCAGTAAAATTAATTAATTAATAGTTAATCAATTTCTACAAGTATTTATCAATACTTTTCACTATCATCTAAATTAACATTAAAACCATTCTCTCTAATGTATCAACGCTTCACAAATCGTGATACAATTTGTCGTCTGCTTCACAAATCATGATATATTTTGTTGTCTGCTTCACAAATCATGATATTTTGTCATCTGCTTTACAAATCATGATATATTTTGTGGTCTGCTTCACAAATCATGATATATGTGTCGTCTGCTTCACAAATCATGATATATTGTGTCGTCTGCCTCACAAATCATGATATATTGTGTTGTCTCCTTCACAAATCATGATATTGTGTTGTCTGCATCACAAATCATGATAGATTGCGTTGTCTGCTTCACAAATTATGATATATTGTGTTGCCTGCTTCACAAATCATGATATATTATGTTGTCTGCTTCACAAATCATGATAGATTGTGTTGTCTGCTTCACAAATCATGATATATTGTGTTGTCTCCTTCACAAATCAGGATATTGTGTTGTCTGCCTCACAAATCATGATATATTGTGTTGTCTGCTTCACAAATCATGATATATTATGTTGTCTGCTTCACAAATCATGATATATTGCGTTGTCTCCTTCACAAATCATGATATTGTGTTGTCTGCATCACAAATCATGATAGATTGTGTTGTCTGCTTCACAAATCATGATATATTGTGTTGTCTGCTTCACAAATCATGATATATTATGTTGTCTGCTTCACAAATCATGATATATCGTGTCGTCTGCTTTGCAAATCATGATATATTGTGTCGGCTGCTTCAATCATACAATTGTAATCAGTAAATATATTAAAATTACGGCTTTTGTGTGATCCCATTATTTTTGTCACATTTTGCGTGTTTTTGTCACACGACTGTCACATAATCTGTTGTTAGGAGTGTCGCTTATCGCTTAATGCAAATAGCTTTATGGAGTAATTCATGACAAATTTAATAATGAACATATAATTATGCTTCCAAAACGAAAAACAAACTGTTTTGGACTTTCTTTTCTCATTACAATAATTTCCTTTGGTACAATTCAGGCTCTATACTTTTGATAGCCAATCAAAGAATTGTATCGATCAATTGTATCGATCAATCAGATTTCTCTAAAATCAGGTCCTTCAAAGAAAATGTATCAGATTTCTCCAAAGACAGAATTATCCAATCAGTTTCTTTCTTGTAAAGCTATTTGCATATCATCAACTTTCACATTTCAGCTTTTAAATAATTGGTGCTTTTATAAAATTGCATATGGGAACTTTTTTAAGTGCCATTTAGAATATTGAAGTTATAGTTGCTATAATCTAAGTTTGGAGGACCAGTCTAATATATGCAATCTCTGATTGGTCGGCTTGAGGCATGTGATCAGATGATTAACCAATGACAAGACTGCATTCTTAGACTGGTCTCCATTTTACTCCAGTTTGAGTTACATTTGTAGTTTATTGGATACATTGGGTTTGATTTTGCTAGAATTGGCTTATCAGTAGTTAGGGTAGTGGGTTTAGTAGATATTTTATCACAAAATATATCACATTATGGTTAGGTCAATATCAGGATTTATTGACCTTAGAAATGTCACTATTTTCATCTCTCATGGATATCAGTGAACCATTACCATTATATTTTTTATATAATTTTATTTATGTGGTATAATTTTTTATGGGATTTTATTTTCCAGAAAATATGCAAATAGGAGCACTCTAACCATAACTGTATATTGTGTCTAATACTTCACAATAACATTTGCTTTTCTCTTTTCACAAACATTGTGGCTTGCAGATTCGGAATCTAGCGAAAACTCTGATCTTATTTCGCCCACGTCCCCAACCAAGCCCCTACCCAAGGAGGTCGTGTGTGCAGATATACCTGCTGAAATCCTTGTAGAAGAGAGTAAGTTTGAGAAAATACCAAAGAAAACATACCCCACCCACTATTTTCTTACATCTATACATTGTTGTACTTAATGTATTCTCTATATACCTGTACTGGCATGCGAGGTATTACCGGACAGAAATGGCACAAAAAGCTTCATGTCAAGTTAAAAATCTATTTTTACCCAGAATTTTTGGTGCTGACACATACCTGTGTTCAAGGCCTTCCTAAAAATAGAATTCCCGAAAAATGACGTCACCATAACATCCAAATTTAGGGGCCCAAACAGGGGCACTTTTTACGCTTTTTTCAACGACGTTCAGCAGGTATTACCGGACAGTCGGTTTCAACCATTTTTAACTTAAAATTTGGAAACTTATTATAGGAAATGATTTAAACAGGGTTCGTACTTCCTATTTATGCGAAAATATGTCACGATTTTCGTAATAACAACTTGTGACGCGCCATGTTTTCCCGCCAGGTGGCGTTCTGTGGTAGGTCAGATGCCGTAATATACCGTACATAACATACCGATCAAAAGTCGATTAAAACGATTAAAAATCAACTCAAAGTATTTCAGACTTATGGATAAGATCTTAAAAAGGGTTACTCAACTGATATCCGTTGACAAATTTCGTAATTAACAATATCCTGCTGAAATTAGAGCTGGTATAAATGGAAGAAATTAAATTTAAAAAAAAAAAAGATAAAAATTTTGACGCCGCGAGGAACCGATCGCGGGTCCTCTCGCTTCATAACCAAAGACGTTAACCACTCTGCTATTCACTCTTTACATAAAATGAAGCTAATTAATTTAACCGTATAAAATCAATGACGCACGCGCTCAGCTCGTGTTATTTTGCGCATGCGCACACGATGGTGATTTCCCCAAGCGCCGCTAACGTAAACACGCAGCCGCGCACGACATTTTGGATAAATAGACAATGTTTTGTTAATCTTGAATATTTTTTTTCTTCTAGATTTATTCAAAACACGCTTCTGAGTGATTAGGTACAAATTTCAATACATAGCTCCAGAAAATAAGCGTCTAGGACCAGTTGTCCGGTCATTACTGCTGTCCGGTAATACCTCGCATGCCAGTATAGTTATTTCTACTAAAACTATAATAGTTAAAGCAGTCGGCAAAAGTTTTTGTTGCTAGGCAATAGTCTTCTAGTTTCATTGAGGCCAATAAAAGATGGTGTTTGTCCATTTTTGTCCATGGTAAATGGACATCAATTCCAGAGTGGACATCAATTCAGTTTACCCAATTTCAGTAAAGAACTATTTTGTCTGTTGGTTTTAATATGTCAGTGGTTATATATATAATTATATATACCTTCATGATAAATGTAAAAACAAACATGCATCCACAGTAGCTATCCACTCAAACAGTGCACTAGTCCATGACAACATTTGGATTTCAACTAAGTTTCATTCATTTTTCTGTGCTTAAATATCTAGATCTGTTAAGAAAGTTAATGCTTCAAACGTTTGACATTTTGCTTTTGAATATCTAAAGTATTTTAAAGGTCTGGATCTCTTGATTAGATTTTGCCGACTGCAGATTTACCCAAATATATTCATACTTACTGTACTTATTTATGTATTTTGTAATTTCGACAATATATACCTTCTCTACTTTCTGTTACTCTGTACCCTCTTACCTTTTACTCGATATATTCATTACACTCTCTTGCGAAGAAGAGGGATATATTGCTTTGCACATGTCTGTCGGTTGGTCAGTCATTAGACCAAATGATTTCTGTTCAATGACTACAGAACGCTTGACCCTAGGATCTTCCAATATAACATGGAGGTTGGGCATCTACTGTTGATGACCCCTATTGATTTTGAGGTCAGTAGGTCAAAAGTCTAGGTCACAGTGACCTTTACCGATCCTGAACATTGGGCTGCCTTGGCGGAGGGGCATTCATTTTTTGACAAACATCTCATGTTCACTTTTACTCTAGTTTTAACCTTGACATTGTACAAACATTGTGTTAGTTTATTTTAAATAATAAAAAGATATTGCGTATGTGGTTGACATGATGATTCCGCCTGGAAAGCCTAGTGGTAGAGTGTCCTCTTTGAGTGTGAGAGGTCTCTGGACTCAATCCCATTGCCAGACATATCCCAAAGTCTTATAAATGGGTAAGGGTATACGTCTTCCTTAAGTGGCGCTCTGCATAATTAGTATATAATCCATAATTTCTGAACTGAGCGTCAAACATGGGAAAAATACCAGAACCAGTTTTAGTGACTTTTGTATGTTGCGGCTTTGTGGGAGTTAAAACAGTATTTTTTCTAAAAAACAATGACACAATGAACTATGTATGTACTATGTTGGATATTTGAGGGGTACAAAATGTAAGTATAGGTTCAACTGTTGTTCGTTATCCGTAAATTTAGTGAAACGTAAAATATTAGAATTCTTTATTTGATATAGAAAAAGTAGACAGATGAAATTTATGTATTTTGTGTATTCAACGTGTTATCCTGTATAATTTTCACATTACATGATTGAAAGGGAGAGAACTCATTGATTTACTAAAAACAACTTGTAGGGTAGATAATGCTAGCTTTATGTCCTTGTATGCTTTTGGTTGCGGGTACATAATTAAATTATATGTATAAATATTGATAATTTATTTACTGGAAACCTTTACCATTTTCTGTAGAATTTTTCATTATTCAATTAAATCCTGTGGCTTTTTTTCCTTGCTCCATTCGTTGACAATGGTTTTCTTCCAGCAACAGTAACTGTTGTTGCCCTAAATGTTTCTATATTCTTTGTTGCTTCCTTTCCATTTCTCAATAAATCTGATAAAAATGTTTAGGCAGCACTACGAACATTTTGGTATAAAATAGATTGAAACTCAAACTTGTTAATAAATTTCTTGCAAGTGTTATATGTGATATAATATTTCTAATAACTGATACAAATAACCTTCTGTAAGCTAATGGATCTCTTGCTAGTTAATTCAACTGTACATCCTAATGGACCCAAAAGCCTTTGAAATTAACACTGCTTATAAATCTTATCTTACATACGATCAATTTGATTGGTCATTGATTAGTCATCTTTATTTTCATCGGCTAATAATGGCTTTTTGCATATTTTTGCTAAACTTCTTTTTTTCTGACACAGAACATTATGATCATTGATAATCATTATCGATTAACAATTTTCTGTTTTGCCATGTTAGGTAAGTCAACTTTAACCACCATAGACTCTGTCGAGGAGGAGAGAGGTGGGACTACGGTGTCAGTGCCACAAATGGGGGCGGAGCTTGAACATTTCTTCCACAAGAGAGAAGAGACGGAAGTAAAAGCTCAAGAATTAGAAGTTTCTGTGGATGATTTCAATGAGCTGTTCCTGAATGCCAATGACATGTAGGTTATAATTGTGTCTCCCACAACTTATAGGGGGGGAAAGACCCATAGCCACACTGAGGCACTTGCTTCGGTGAAAATTTGAGATATTGCAAAAATCAGTATGTCTTTGAAGGAAAAAATGCCTAAAATAGACCCTAGAAAATATTTGCCTTGATGGTTTTTGTCTCTGGGATACGGCCCAGTTATCTTGTCTGGAAGGATGTCAAAAAGTATGTCTGTGCTTTTTCTTCTTTTCCATTTGTTGGTTTTCAATCAAATTTTTCTTTTTCCAAATATTTTTCATGGCAATATTTATGGTGAGAATACAGAAGCTTCTTGGCACTATATGAACAATAGCATACAATGTATTGTATCTAATATTAAAACAATAGCACATTTGTTTGCCTGTTTTTTTCATCTCATGTTTACCTGATAATGTCAGACGCAATGATTGACAAATTGAATTGGTACAAAATCTGTGTTCGTACAATCTATAAATTGTCTGTGCGGTCAATATTGTGTATAAAACATACCTGCCACCTTGATGTTTTTACGCGGCTACAAAAGGTTCTTTTATCTATCTTCGTATTATTTGCTCCTAATTTCGAAGCAAAACTTTAGCAAAGGCAAAGTCTCCATTGTTTTGGCGTGTTATTTTATATCAATTGAAGGAATCATTGATATTGAACGTGATTAGTAATCAGTCTGATCATTTTAAATGCGTAGATCAATCTGATTGGTCATTGATTAGTCATCTTGATTTTCATTGGCTAATACTTGCTGACACTGCATCATGTTGTTTGTAATCTTAAATTTGATTGGTCAGTGATTTGTTACATTGATATTCATTGGCTAATTATTGCTAACTGTATAAATACTTTCAGTTGGTTCAGTGTTAACAAATTTACCATTCAGTTATAAAGAAGGATTATTGTTGTTCATGTGATATTGGACAATATTTTCTGGTAATTTGAAAATATTTCGAACTTTTCATTCCTGATCTCTGATCTTCATACAGAAACATATCTGCTCTTTATGATTTGTATATTGCTATTTAAAGAATAGTATTAAATTGCTTCATGTATATCAATTGAGAGATTTTTTCTTGCTGATTTACATGTATTAGAAATTATTTAAGTATTTGTGTTATAATATTAAATAAGAAATTGTAAAATGGTGCCAACATTTACCTATACAAAATTATTATATCTGTAAAGGGGCATGTTGTTGATGCAGATTCTCATTGGCTATTCTTGAAATTATTAGGACTAAAAAGACTAGGTTCAATTTGCCTGCTTGAACATATTTTAAGGTCTGTTTGCCTGTGTGTTGATGGACTAATTTCACTTTCAACCAAAAGTTGAATTTTCTGAAATATTTCATAAAATATAAAAAAAAAATATCATATAACTTGGAATTTATTTTTATTAGGCTTGAAACACAGAGACGAGTAAAGCCAAAGAGAAGATATAATACCAAAAGTAGAAATCCACTAAAAACAATGTCAGCATCTCTAGAGGTCAGAACCGAGTACACGGAGGTCATACACGGCGTCGCCGAGAGGGAACTGAAAAATGTCAAAGTTGCAGCATGTGAGTACTATACTTTTAAATCTTAAAAAAGTAGTATATTTCTCGGGTGAGATCCTAAAAAAATCAAAGTATATAATAATATTATAAATTATATAATCATAATAATTATTTTGTAAAATTTGCCAACCAAATTTTGTTTTGTGCAATTTACAAAATTTCATTTTAAATGGGGGAGAGGAGCATTGGAAAATCACTTTGGGGCTACTATAGAGCCCTAGTGATCAATATTGTATCAAGTAAAGAATTGAGTTTTATGCCCATTTTGATATTACTTTGCTCATGCTGGTCTGTCTGTTGACCAAACCATTTCCATTAAAGAAAGACACGAGACCTTAGGATCAAATTCTACATGGAGTTTGGTAATCAACAGTGTTTGTATCCTATTGATTTTCAGGCTAGTAGGTCAAAGGTCAAGTTTGCCATAACTTTTAACATTACTAACTATTGGACTGCTAAGGGGGCATTTATGCTTTACACATATCTCATGTATTTTTCAGTACAACAGAACTCTGGGTTCGCCGTGGAAGCTCTGGCTGGGTTAGCTAGCAAGGAGAATTTTGCCAAAGTAGAACTACGCAAAACAGATTCCAATGGGGCTGGTACCTCAGGAACTAACACACGCATGGAACCATATCTTCCTCTCATGCTCATACATATCAAAGGTAAGAGTTATCTCTCTTTGTTTCTTGCTATCAGAATTATTACCGGAATAACTTCCCGTGAAATCGGAGGTCATTGGCCAATCTGGCTGTGGAAATAAATTATCGACCATGGCATGCACATAAAGGGGATTTTGGTCGTACATCACACTTAATTGTTAGCGTGCTTGTCGTCTAATGTGGCAACCAGGGATCAAGTACGGGTGAAGGCACTCATATGACTGCCACATTTCAGCAGAAAGCTTACTGGCAAATAAAGGCTATGCTCGGCACAATAGTGAATCGCAGATCACAATCAATCAAAACAATCTGAATAACTGACAAAATATTATCAAAGTTAAAATGATTACACATAATTTTGGTCTTAGTAATATATAAAGGACCCATCATGGAAAAATTGATGCATTTGATAAGGTAAAAAATTATATCAGAATAAAATATTTATTTCCAATTATGGGTCTTTTCGGGGAAATAAATTACAGTTAGGATAATAGTACAAGAAAAAATACATATATGAATCATGTTATATCTGTATATCTCATTCTCGTTCACCAGAGTATTCTTCGTCCGAAACATAGTCTGGAAACTTGACTAACCACTAATGTATGAGGATGGTATATCTTGGTGCTGTGGGAAAAACAGTCTTGTTTGCATGGAAATAATAATATATTACGTATTGTTTCAGGTCGGAGAAAAGTGCAATGTCGTCTTGTAGAACCTAAAGCAGATTCTGTGAACAGTGGGGACTGCTACGTCTTGATTACACCGGATAAAATTATGAATTGGGTCGGTGACTACTGCAATGTGATAGAAAAAGCCAAAGTAAGATATACTCATTGTTTTCTTGTCTTCATGACTTTGCCATTGTTCTTGGTAATACAGTTAAATTCTGCAAGTTAGGCGCAGCAAATGATTAGTTAAATATAAAAGCAGTAAAAGATAGGCAAACAATAATGAGCTCTTTGAAGTGGCCTGTTTGTTCTAAACTTGATATTACGGTTTCTTAAAATTGCAAAAATCTGCATGATTTCAAAATTACATTAGCAGAACTTTACTTTTTTGTGTCGTACCAGCCCTTGTTCTCCTAAACCATTGGTAAGATTTTAATGACACTTCACATGAATACTTGGTACAAAGTCTAGTTGTGTACACTGTCAGGAAGTTTATTATGTGATGAAATCCAATTTTAGTTAGGATGATGATTAAGAATTTTTAAATATGTCTGATAGCTTCCTTAAATTAAGTCTTAATTTGTAAGATTTTGTTTCACTACCATGCAGTGCAAACTAACCGAAGAAAGTTAAAAATTTGTTTGTCAATTCTGTAAATGTTTGTATATGTCTTGATAATAATACTGTTCTTTACAGGCTGCAGACCTCTGTGATTTTGTGAAACAAAAACGTGATCTAGGTTGTAAGCATGCTCGGGAAGTGATGACCATCGAGGAGAAGAAGGGTAACCTGGGTAATGCTCGATATTTCTGGGACCTTCTCGGTGGACACAAGCCATATATGTGTAAGTTGATGATAAAATTATTTTGTTTCAATTTTTGGCACAACTGATATATTTATTAGATTTCCTCCATACAGTATACCATAGATCTTTAATAAGTTTTAAAATCATTGAACTTCATTTATTCTAAACTAACCTGAAGATCATCGAGAATGTGTACACATCTCACATGCAGCTTTCTGGGACAAATATCAAGAATGATCTCCCTTGATTAGTTGTCTTGTTCAGTACATATCTGTAAATTCATTACCTCCCCTTATACTCATTATTAGCAAAAACAATATATAATTTATAAATACAGAAAGCATGTGCATCTTACTGGGTAAAAAAACGATCTAACATTTGACATATTTTGACAAACATTTCTCATGAAAAATGAGATTTTAAACATCATTCAATGACAATTTATTATTTAAACATTCTTCAAACCACTGTTTTAAAGTACAGTACAACCTGTAGAGCAACACCCTTTGGGAGCTGTAAATATTGGCCATTGTGTAGATAGAGGTTGTTGCTCTAAAGAGGTTAATTTTATAGTAATTAAATATCAATGAAGGAAAAAGGTGTTGTGTAGAGAGGTTGTTGCTCTACAGAGAACAGCTCTGGACAGGTAGTTCTGTATTGCATAATTATTTTGGTTGTCTGAAATTCAGGGCCTTTTAGTGTATGCATATTTTGACTTAAACATGTTATAACGTGTCTGTAATTTCCAGCATCCGGTCCGACGGAGGAAGATGAACTGTACGAGACCCACGTCGTGGAAACTAACATGATCTACACACTAGAAAATAACAAACTGGTACCAGTCAAAGACTGCTGGGGGAACCAACCTAAATATGAAATGTTACAGTCCAATCAGGTGAGAGACAAATTTCTATATAAATTGTACAGAAAAATCCCGACAATAAAAAAAGCTAATAGAAAATTGGACACTGCAGGCAGCACTCAACCAGCCGAGCACTGCAAACATCACATACCACAATTGCACGGAACAATGCCCAGCAATGCCACAACCGAACAAGAAAATTAACTTAACCGCTGAAAGCCAAAGTAATGTGTCAAAACGTTGAAATTCCAAGTCCTATCTTTTTGAATGACCTAGTTTCAGCTATATAAAAGCTGAATGCCCTAGTTTCGGAAATAAAAAGGCAGAATGACCTAGTTTCAGTGATATAAAAGCTGACAGTTTTGATATTGAGGTAACGAGGATAAAAGTGAAAATGGATAATAACATTGTTTTATTTAAGTGATGTTTTACTTATTTCAAATGTTAGCTTTCAAAGTTTTGAGTATTTAATTTTGTTTTTATCTGATATCAACAAACTCAATAATAATATTCAAACTTGAGTTGTCAATTGAAAGTCATAAAAACACAGTATTTGTCATTTGGACTGGGACCACTTTCATGCAGAGCTTGCAATTTGTACAATGTTCTTTTTGTGTTTTTCATGATTTGCTATTTTTCTTTTGTTTTGATATGGTTGTATCTTTTTGAAGCTTAAAATTGTTGCAAATAATTAGTAAATGTGTGTTTTGTGTTTGTAGGTATATGTGTTTGACTTTGGTAGTGAGTTATATCTCTGGCAAGGTAAAACGGTGTCACCAAATCACCGGAAAGTTTCATTAAGACTCGCTCAGCAGTTATGGAACCAAGGTTATGACTACAGCCAATGTGAAATCAACCCACTGTCTCCATTACGCAGTAAGTACACTTAAAGTATTTGTATTAATTGTCCTGTCTGTTTTACTATTCAGTATCTTCCATGGATACTCAAAATTCTGGACAAATGTTGAACATTTTCAATGGACACATTTAAGCATGGACAAATGTTGGACATTTTCTTGGGAAACATACGTACAAGCATGAACAAATATTGGACGTTTTCTATGGACACATCTAAGCATGGACAGATTTTGATAATTTTATTTCGACACATTTCAGCATGGACAATTGTTGGACAAATGTTAGACATTTTATATAGACACATCTGAGTATGGACAGATGATGGACATTTTCTAAGCATGATTAAATGTTGTAGACATTTTATATGGACATATCTAAGCATGGTCTAACATTGGACACTTTCTATGGACATGTCTTCACTAATATTCCCATATATTTACAGACGAAGCTGAAGGAGGGTATCCAAATGTTTGTGAGAAGCGACCTGATTGGGCATTATTTGGTAAAGTCAATGAGAACATGGAAACCATCTTGTTCAGAGAGAAGTTTGGTGATTGGCCAGATACTTCAAGGTTAATCAAGGTCAGAGGTCCAGATGACAATGCTGTCAAGGTAAATAGATCTAATTGTTTCATTTGAAAACATTAAAAACTAGGAGAATTCAGAATAGGGTAGTTTAAGCCATTGGTGATTATCTTTGGTTACAGACTCATTTATTGGTAGCATTATTGATTATATTCTCAAAAATTTGTGTTTATAATGTGAGTGTTTGAGACCTCTGGTTCAAGCCAAAGTCGTTAAAATGATGCTAGTGTATCTCCCTTGCTCGGTGTTCAGCATAGTTCCAGGTCACAGTTCCTTATTACTGGTTCACCAGGCCCCGATCTCCCGAAGCATCTCAATCTGAGTTGAGATAAATCTCAAATACTGTCACGTGTCTTTGAGATAATTGTCATGGGAAACAAGACTCTGAAAGTTGGCACCACAAAACAGATACATTGTTCTGAGTTTATTACAGTAAATATTTTGAGCATAAAACTTACGAATGATCTCATATTTATACTCTTGACTTGAGCAAAATCTCAATTTGAGTTGAGATTTCTACTTGAGATGCTTCGGGAGATTGGGGCCAGGTGTCTGGATAATGTAACTAGGTAAGTCTCCATATAACTGTAATACTGTTGAACAATGTGACAACCTGACCTTTGACTATTTCCAGTTTGACCTTGCTGACCTTAAAGCTTACGATGCTAAGTTGATGGTTCCTGTAGATACTAAACCAGTCTCCATGGTTCTAGAAGGTTCCCATGTTGGTCGGGGTACAAAATGGTGAGTCAGATTTATAGGTCACTTTGCCATTGTTTTTATCATCGTGAGTAAAAAGATTTAAACAGAGAGCACAAAACATGAAACAGCCGAGCACAAAACATGAAACAGCCGAAGCCGAGCACAAAACACGAAGCAGCCGAGCACAAAACATGAAACAGCCGAGCACAAAACATGAAACAGCCAAGCACAAAACATGAAACAGCCGAGCACAAAACATGAAACAGCCGAGCACAAAACATGAAACAGCCAAGCACAAAACATGAAACAGCCGAGCACAAAACATGAAACAGCCGAGCACAAAACATGAAACAGCCGAGCACAAAACATGAAACACAAAACATGAAACAGCCGAGCACAAAACATGAAACAGCCGAGCACAAAACATGAAACACAAAACATGAAACAGCCGAGCACAAAACATGAAACAGCCGAGCACAAAACATGAAACACAAAACATGAAACAGCCGAGCACAAAACATGAAACAGCCGAGCACACTAAAAAGGGACAAACTCAAACCACAAGAATGCACCACTTTGCGGCCGCTATGCCCAACACAAAACTGAACAAGAAAACCTATACATAAATTAACTGTTGCATTCAGATGTTGCTTTCAGATGTTAGTCATTGCCTAAAAAATTAGTTATGCCATCACACTTTTTACTAGAAATGGAAAAGTTATATCTATACCAATAAAAAGATTGGGAACCAGTGCAGCAACACAAGCATCTGATTGGTTGATACTGAGCACCGTCTTGATATCGTCCAATCAAAAGGCTGCATTTTGATATTGGCCTGTATGCAATAGCATTAGTTTGGAATTGACCAATTTTTTTGAAGATTTGTTTTACGCCTCGTTTTATGCCTCCACTTGGCTTATACAGTGACTTTGTTCATATCATATTGATGGATTCTATTTTAGGGAGCATGATATGGAAGGTTTTATAAAGGAGCAGGAAATCCAGACCCTTAAAGTACGCATCTGGCATGTATTAGAGTATGAACATTATGAGATAGAGGACCATAGTTACGGTCAGTTCCACGAGGGAGATACGTACGTCGTCAGATGGCAGTATATGATTGTAAATGCTGGTAAGTTCATTTGATGGGTGATCACCGCGAGGTGGCATTGCTTCTAGGGCCCTATTCAAATAGACTGCATCTCAGCTTAGTTTTCTAAAAAAAAATTTACTAGCATTTGTTGACCATTGAATATAAACCCATGAAATTTGCCTGAGTACATGATTGTTGTTGCCCACTTTCACTCATTTATGTTGAAATCGGTACATTTATAACAATATGGGATCAAAATTTAAAGCCTATATAATTTACTAAGTGTATCTGTATTTGTACATTGCAGGTATGAAAAGTCTTAAAGGCAATGCATCCAGATTTTCACAGCTTGGTCGTGAAAGATGTGCTTACTTTTTCTGGCAAGGTAAAAGTTCCACAATCAATGAAAAAGGGGCCTCAGCCCTTATGACTGTGGAGCTGGATGAAGAAAGGGGGCCACAGGTAAGCTTCTATGGTTGTTATAGCGAGAGGTTGTATAAGTAAATTTTGTAGTTCTGTATTTTCTGGTCGCAACTTTAAATTTCATGAGGATATATTACCAAGGATTTGCTAAATTAGGGGCCGAATCTCAGTATTTATTAGATGTTTCATTCTTGGTTAAATCACACAGTTGTCAAAATATATAAGTTTTCAAATTTGAAAGCCAACTGATTCAAAATGTTCAACAGATAAAAAAATAAAACTTTTTAGGTTTTCTGTAGGTAACAATATGCAACAACTTCTTTTTAGCTCACCTGTCACAAAGTGACAAGGTGAGCTTTTGTGATCGCTCTTCGTCCGTCGTCCGTCGTCCGTCCGTCCGTCCGTCCGTCCGTCCACAATTGCTTGTGAACACACTAGAGGTCACAAATTTAGCCTAATCTTTATGAAACTTGGTCACAATGATCATCTCAACAAAATCTAGGCCAAGTTCGATATTGGGTCATCTGGGGTCAAAAACTAGGTCACTAGGTCAAATCATAGAAAAACCTTGTGAACACATTAGAGGTCACAATTTTGACTTAATCTTTATGAAACTTGATCACAATGATCATCTCTATAAAATCTAGGTCAAGTTCGATATTGGGTCATCTGGGGTCAAAAACTAGGTCACTAGGTCAAATCATAGAAAAACCTTGTGAACACATTAGAGGTCACAATTTTGACTTAATCTTTATGAAACTTGATCACAATGATCATCTCTATAAAATCTAGGTCAAGTTCGATATTGGGTCATCTGGGGTCAAAAACTAGGTCACTAGGTCAAATCATAGAAAAACCTTGTGAACACATTAGAGGTCACAATTTTGACTTAATCTTTATGAAACTTGATCACAATGATCATCTCTATAAAATCTAGGTCAAGTTCGATATTGGGTCATCCGGGGTCATAAACTAGGTCACAAGGTCAAATCATAGATAAACCTTGTGTAGTCACTAGAGGTCACAATTTTGGTCTAATATTTATGAAACTTGGTCACAATGATCATCTGAACAGAATCTAGGTCAAGTTCGATATTGGGTCATCAGGGGTCAAAAACTAGGTCACAAGGTCAAATCATAGAAAAACCTTGTGTAGTCACTAGAGGTCACAATTTTGACCTAGTCTTTATGAAACTTGGTCACAATGATCATCTCAACAAAATCTAGGTCAAGTTCGATATTGGGTCATCTGGGGTCAAAAACTAGGTCACAAGGTCAAATCATAGATAAACCTTGTGTAGTCACTAGAGGTCACAATTTTGGTCTAATCTTTATGAGACTTGGTCACAATGATCATCGCAATAAAATATAGGTCAAGTTCGATAATGGGTCATCTGGGGTCAAAAACTAGGTCACAAGGTCAAATAATAGAAAAACCTTGTGTAGTCACTAGAGGTCACAGTTTTAGCATAATCTTTACGAAACTTGGTCACAATGATCTACACAACCAAATCTAGGTCAAGTTTGATATTGGGTCATCCGGGGTCAAAAACTAGGTCACAAGATCAAATCATAGAAAAACCTTGTGTAGTCACTAGAGGTCCCAGTTTTGGCCTGATCTTTACGAAACTTAGTCACAATGATCATAACAACAAAATCGAGGTCGAGTTCGATATTGGGTCATCTGGGGTCAAAAACTAGGTCACAAGGTCAAATCATAGATAAACCTTGCGTAGTCACTAGAGGTCACAATTTTTGTCTAATCTTTATGAAACTTAGTCACAATGATCATCTCAAAAAAATCTAGATCAAGTTCGATATTGGGTCATCTGGGGTCAAAAACTAGGTCACTAGGTCAAATAATAGATAAACCTTGTGTAGTCACTAGAGGTCACAGTTTTGGCCTGATCTTTACGAAACTTGGTCACAATGATCATCTCAACAAAATCTAGGTCAAGTCCGATATTGGTTTATCTGGGGTCAAAAACTAGGTCATTAGGTCAAATCATATAAAAACCTTTTGTAGTCACTAGAGGTCACAATATTTGCCTAATCTGTATAAAACTTGGTCACAATGATCATCTTAAAATCTAGGTTAAATTCGAAAGGTGAGCGACCTAGGGCCCTTTGGGCCCTCTTGTTTCCTCACTGATTCAATATGCTGAACTTCCAGCTTTTTCAGAACTGAAAAATTATCATGACATTTTCACTGACACTTTTCAGGTGCGTGTATCGGAAGGAAAGGAACCGCCATGTTTTCTCAACTTGTTCAAAGGTCACATGATCATTCATATCGGGAAACGTGAGGAGGAGGAGACTAACACGCAGGGACCGTGGAGATTCTACTGTCTACGTAACGAGTACGAGAACGAAATGTGCCTGATTGAAGTACCTAAAGATATAAATAACTTACGTAGTGTGTCATCGTGTCTGTTGTTGAACGTTGTGACGGGTAACCTAATGGTATGGCATGGATGTAAGTCACCAACACATGCTAGGCTACTGGCAAGAAAGGCAGCAGATTTTCTACGAGTACAGTAAGTTATCTACAGCTATACAATATCATAGACTTTCTCCTGGTCTGTTTTAAAAGCACTCAGGGATATCCAAGTGCTAGAAGATTCAGTTGGGGCTTTTTAAACATTTTCAACCACAGCATGTACAGAATGCCATAACACTTCTTTAATTCTCATGAGTATCACTAAAAACACAGAGTTCTCCACCGGGGTTAGCAGTTAGCGATTTTGCTGACTTCTGAAGGATTTACAACAGGCTACATGAATTAGTTTAAAGTTATTATTAGAAATTAATGATCGATTGACATATAAACACACAAACCGCATTTTATGCCCCTAGCTACTACTGACTACTTTGTCACAATCACTGGCTACAGTAAAATAATAAAATTTATGGAGAGCCCTGTTAACACGCTATGATTGGATTTAAAATTGGTGGTAGACAGGTTTTGAGATCTTTGTTGACAGGACCAGTAGTCTTTAACACATGATTCACTGAAAGAATGATCGAACTACTTTAAACCTCGCGAATACTTCCTTTCGCATTTTGCTGATCGTCAGCATATACACCACTACAATTTTTCGCGTTTCTGAGTTTCCCACAATGTCCATATCAATGCTTTTGGCACTGTCGCCGCAATTTAATTTCGCGAAATTCTACCACTCGCAAACTCAGCAAAATTAAACCACGGGAAATAATTCCTACTAGATTTACAGTAACCAAGTGTTGTTTATTTTTCAGATGTCCATTAGAGGTTGGGTTACATGATGGTGTAGATATAGATATCACAGAGATAGAGGAAGGCTCGGAGAGGATCGACTTCTGGAGAACCATGAACGTACATAGAGACGATCGCTCGAAATATCACTGTCTCTTGAATAGTAAGTCTCCCTGTAATTCACTTCAGTGTATTTATCATTCATAATTACCTCCCTTTAATGGTTTATTATGTACCGAATTGGAATTCCACATTGTGTCATTTATTGCGGGTTGAGTATATGGACTTGCTTGAAATAGGGATATGGATGGTTTGTTCTATGTCTGACTCTTGCGTGGGCGGCTAGGCGCTTCCACCATTTCTGTGTGGCTTTGGATTGTCTGTGTGCTACAGTATATATATTATCAAAAATCACTTCATATTGGGAGATCTTTACCTCGCAAATTTTGGTAAGAAGCAGAAAGGTTCTATAATAGATTTTCATGTCGTGAAAGTACTGTACAACCTCTGTAGAGCAACACCCTTTGGGATCTGCAAATATTGGTCGTTGTATAGAGGTTGTTGCTCTACAGAGGTTAAGTTTAAAGTAAATTTAGGGAAATTTTGAAGGTGTTGTTATAGAGAGGTTGTTGCTCTACAGAGGGCTGCTATGGAGTGGTTGTACTGAATATTGATCTGGATTTATTGATCTAAAGTAGACTTAATACACTGTATTTGCTTAGTCTACTATGCATTAAAATTTATTGAGATTTTACTGTATTCTTTTTGCCTTTTTGGTTGGTTAATGGTTTGTAAAACATGTTTTCATTGGCTGAGCACTGGAAAATATGGTTACCCCCATTTACATGTGAATACGAATTGTCTCTAAAGGAATTGGTTGTTGATGATTTTTATAGCTAACATCTGAACTTAATGTATATTTCTGTATTTTACAGATCCTGAGTCTTTCAGTCATACGTTACGTCTCTTCCACATGACGAGTGTATCTGGTGTATTTGAAGCCCAGGAAATCATGAATCCATCCAGAACGCAAGAATTACCTACTAAGTTCCCTGTACTACAGACAGAACTCTACATGGCTCAACAACCAGCATTGTTCCTCATTGACAATGGTCATGAAGTCTATCTGTGGCAGGTATGTGAACATATATTGTATATTTCATTTGACCTATCCTTAGCAAAAACCATTGTCAGGTGGTTTTTGTGTCGCCTGAAAAGGCGACATATAGGTGTTACTTTGGCGGCGGCGGCGTCACAAATTGCTTGTCCGGAGCATAACTTTGTCACCTTAAGTTCAAATGACTCAAGAATTGGTATGCATGTTTCTTGCAATAAGCCGGAGTGCAGTGCGCAAGAACCATAACTCTACCTGTCATAGTTTTTGAATTATTTCCCTTTGATTGATTTTATTAGAGCATTTCTTGTCCGGAGCATAACTTTGTCACCTTACGTTCAAATGACTCTAGATTTGGTATGCATGTTTCTTGCAATAAGCCGAAGTGCAGTGCGCAAGAACCATAACTCTACCTGTCATAGTTTTTGAATTATTTCCCTTTGATTGATTTTATTAGAGCATTTCTTGTCCGGAGCATAACTTTGTCACCTTACGTTCAAATGACTCTAGATTTGGTATGCATGTTTCTTGCAATAAGCCGGAGTGCAGTGCGCAAGAACCATAACTCTACCTGTCATAGTTTTTGAATTATTTCCCTTTGATTGATTTTATTAGAGCATTTCTTGTCCGGAGCATAACTTGGTCACCTTAAGTTCAAATGACTCAAGATTTTGTATGTATGTTTCTTGCAATAAGCA
The DNA here is from genome assembly GCA_947247005.1 of Spisula solida. Taxonomy (NCBI): domain Eukaryota; kingdom Metazoa; phylum Mollusca; class Bivalvia; order Venerida; family Mactridae; genus Spisula; species Spisula solida. The sequence goes on from OX365961.1 coordinate 12,083,529, forward strand.
GAAATGCAGTGCACAAGAACCATAACTGTGCCTTGCATCGTTTTTTAATTATTTCCCTTAGATTGATTTAATTTGAGCATTTCTTGTCCGGAGGATAACTTTGTCACTATGAGGTTGAATGACTTGAAACTTGGTATGCATGTTTCTTACCAAAAGTCCAAGTGCAGTACACAAGAACCGTAAATCTACCTTGTGCCATTTTTCATTTTTTTCCCTTTGATTGATTTTATAAGCATTTCTTGTCCGTGGCATAACTTTGTCACCATAACTATTAATGACTCAAAAATAGGAATGCATGTTTCTTTGCTGTGACATGAAGTGCAGTGCGCAAGAATCATAACTCCCTTCAGATTGATTTTATCAGGACATTTTTTTGTCCAGAGCATCGCTTTGTCGTTTTTAGTTCAGATGACTAGAGAGCTCTTGTGAGTCTGATATGTAGCCCAATACTGGATAGTTTTCCATGACAAATTTGCATTTCGTCAGGCGACACTTGCGACTCACGGAGCTTTTATTTTCTAAGGTAGGGGAAGGTATGGTGCCTTTTCTTTAAATTTGGGGAAAAAAATACAGCAGAAGAAGAAAAAACTTTAATATTAGGGGAGAACTGCATGGATTTCCTGAGGTGCAGACACCTGTTAACATCCCCTGCTATAGAAGGAAAAAAGCCTTGATTCTACTTTGGTCGAAATTGACTCTGCTGCAAGGTCACTGCCTACTTACTTCCGCATAAATGTCCAGGCTGAGCATATAGCCATTTGTCAATGTTAGTCTTTTGCTGTCTTTAGTAGCATGTTTGTTATGTTTAACTTAAGATAAAAAAGAGCATAACAATCAGACTGGGAAGGCAGCACTCAACAGAAATAGCTGAGCAAGAAACGCACAAAAAGCACTCTATACAATTTGCTTGCTCTGCTTGAAAGTGGTTCCGTTAAAATGAAGAACACCGAGTTTTGATCGACTAAACTTAAGTTTTGATTTTCTAAAGTTACACTCGAAATAAAAGCGCAATATAACCAAATTATTGATAACTTAAAGACGGACAGCTTATGTGAAATGAATGTGAAATAACATTAAAATGATACGAGAACCAAATGTCTGCAAAATATTAAAAATGTGATGATATAATATGCGTTCTAGGGTTGGTGGCCTGAAATGATCCGATAAATTCATCCATTTTTCAAACTGATATATTATGTATACTAGGGTTGTAATGATATATGTCTTGTAGGGTTGGTGGCCTGAGATGACCTGATAAATTCATCCATTTCTCAAAACTGATATATTATGTATACTAGGGTTGTAATGATATAATATGTCTTGTAGGGTTGGTGGCCTGAGGGAGATGAGGACCAGGAGAATGTATTGACAGGCTCGGCACAGACAAGGTTTACAGTAGATAGACGATGTGCCATGGAAACAACACTCTCTTATTGTAAAGGTACGCGTAATATATTGTTCATATCATATACCATGTATAACAGGATAAATATGGCCTCATTATCCAACAAAGAATTTCAAAAATTTGCTCTATTAATTAATTCCTCAGATAATTTCAGGGAACTAACTTGTATAATTGAAGACTTTCGGCCAACAAACATGAAAAAAATGAAGGCTAATCTGTTAGATATTCTCAATGATTTTCTTTTGATGTCAGTTTTATCAATGCAACTGAAATTTAGATTTTGTGGGGTAACTTGAAAAATGCTTCCGTAGAGTTCTGATAAGGTAATGTGCAGTTGGTCTCCTTCAGTATTTAATTACTTTAACACCATTTATTTCATTCTTGTACATCATCTGTATCATTACTTGCAGAAATCAATGCTGACAGTCCACCACCAGCTTATATGGTATATGCAGGACTTGAACCTTTATCTTTTACTAACTTGTTCCCATTCTGGACTGTGGACGAGACTGCAAGAGAACTCAACCTTCGGGTAGGTATTTCAAAAAGTTCTCAACTTACATTGATTTGTGATCTTCTTAATACAAACTAAGGCACTGCCTTAAAAGGGGATTTATCCATCCAAAGCTACTTTGTGATCTTAATACAAACTAAGGCACTGCCTATAAAGGGGATTTTTCCATCCAAAGCTACTTTGTGATCTTAATACGAACAAAGGCACTGCCTATAAAGGGGATTTATCCATCCCAAGCTACTTTATGATCTTAATACAAACTAAGGCACTGCCTATAAAGGGGATTTTTCCATCCAAAGCTACTTTGTGATCTTAATACGAACAAAGGCACTGCCTATAAAGGGGATTTATCCATCCAAAGCTACTTTATGATCTTAATACAAACTAAGGCTCTGCCTATAAAGGGGATTTATTCATCCGAAGTTACTTTGTGATCTTAAAACTAAGGCACTGCCTATAAAGGGGATTCATCCATTTGAAGTTTCTTTGTGATCTTCATTCAAACTAAGGCACTGCCTTTACAGGGGTTTAACTTTCCGAAGCTACTTTGTGATCTTAATACAAACTAAGGCACTGCCTATAAAGGGGATTTGTCCATTTGAAGTTATGCTTTTTTAATGCGAAGTTAAGTCCCTTTTGAGAAATTATTTTTTCACTGCCAAACATAAAAATAGGGCCTACCTATTGTGTGGTGAAAATGAGGCCCATATAGATACAGGATGGAAATATTAGGCCCATCTTTGTTGGACCAATATAACATTTTCTATGTTGATTTATAGTATTTCATTCTTTTCACCGTATCAGATTACTCATTGTCACCAGTGCTATTCTGATTATGTTCTTACTGAATTTAAATTTATATATTATGTATTGACATATTGTCTACTGTAACACTGTTTTCTGAAAATCTTTACTAGTTCTTTAAATATACTTTCCTCTTTTCTGATCTTTTTCATTAAAGAATGTACAGGAATAAATCTTACATATATAATTTTACTGTCAAACCTGTGAATACAGGCCTGCTTCTCCAAATGACAAAATAAGAAATTATGCTTATATACATGGCCAATAGTTTGGTATATATGTATGTTATATATGTTGTGTATGGGCCGGTGGCCTAATCATATTTATAAATAAACTGTAAAACTGTAAACTGTAAGATGGTAATGGTTTTTTTTTCATTTTATCCAGTTGACACTCTTCCAGCCTCTGATATATAACATGCCCCTTACAAAAAATATCATGACTCATAAAAATAAGATGTGTTTTTGGAAAATTTCAATAGAATTAACAAAACTATTTAAAGAAACTTCAGAGTGTACCTTTCGTATTTTGTACTTTCGATTTTAACTTTTGATTGTTTTTTGTATTAAAAAATCAATTCTTCTGCCAGATTCATATAGTCCAGCATTGATCCACTTGAGCACAGGGATAGCTAGACATCGTTTAGTGTCAAGCCCTTTAGAAGCAGTCCTGTTTAACAGTTTTGATAATAAGTATATATTATTCGTTTTCTGCAAAACTAATATGTATCTGCTGTTCTACCATTACAAAGGTTTTGCTTCTAAAATCTTTGATATATAAATCTACATATAACTGTTATGTTATGTTAAATTTGTAGTTGGCCATAGAGCAGGATTCGTCCATAAAGATAACACATCAGGTTATTATCTTTCCCTGTATGGGGACAATCAATCCAGATACTGCATTATGTCATTGTAACATACAGTCCATTATCATTCATACTCGTGTCATGTCTGCTGTAGTTACACACATGAAAAACATCACATTATGTGTATTTACAATGTGCTCCAGTTTTTGGGCAAGAATTCAGTAAAAATTTCAGTTCTTATCATTCTGTATCAAAACCATTTCATACAGTTCATAAACCCTGTTCATACATTCTTCTGCTGATTTTAATAGCAGTTTACAATAACATTCCTTAAATCAATTAGCAAATCAAAAACCTTCAAATAAACCTGGGAAAACCAAATGCACTAGATCATTTCGATTTGCTTTATTTATAATTCAGCAATGATTCTAAAAATAACAATATTTCTGGCTAGCTCATTTTACCGGTGCATATTTTGATTGACATTTGTGTATGACAGTGCTGGATCGATTCACTGTTGTTGTACTTTTAAACTTGCTGTTCTTCATCATGATTTGGATTTTGTTTTAATTGATAGCAACATGTACCAAGAAAATCCATTGAAATTTTGGCTTCTAAATGTTCGTCTTAAAACTGGAGTACTTGTAAGCCAATGCATGGATGGTCTGAGATATTTATACTGAGGTTGGAGACCAATCTAAGAACTCGAAGCTACTGATTGGATGATTCTAGACATTGTTTTTGAATTGACCAATGGCAGTGCTCCATTCTGAGACTGATCACCAATCTTGGTTTTATTGACCTGAGCCCTTGATATGGTCATAAATTACATGTTGAGGCATCAAACATCATTATTAATTTTATATGTAAAATGTTTGCATAAATGTATGTAAGCTGACTTATAGTGGTATATCGCAGGAATGTATGTTATATAGGCAGTGGTAGAATTATACATGTATGTTGATTATATTCATGTGATGCCAAGTATATCAAGTAGCAATTAAACTCTGTGTGGAACATTGATATGATGAAATGTTCATGTGTGTAGACTTAATCTATACGTTTAATCTACTATTTACCATATAGACATGTCTGTAAAATAAGATATGTGACCATATGTTACATATTTAACATATTAGCTGTGCATTGTCTATGAATGTATTAAAGGTGTTAATGTCGAAGGCTTTAATTGTTCATGTGAATACAGCTGTTTTGTGAAATTAAGAACTGGTTATCATGTAGTATCAAGAGAAAATTGAGAAAAAAAACTCCAAATCAATGCCTCATTTGAAATGTTGAAATTTAGTAACATTTCTGTCCTGCTAAGTTCATCCTACGTTTCATGTCATTCATGGGCATCAATCATTCATGTAATTGTTGTATTTTGCTTTTGACCACATGCCACCATGCTGTGAAAGCTATTGCCCTTGTTTTATCCTGTAACTCGAGAGTTACCCCAAAGTGGATTAAAACACTGATGGTTTACCTTGAAAAATATTAAAACACAGTTGTATCGTTCTTACAGGATTATCTCCCCTAATGCCAATATTTTTTTCATGAATATTTAACATAATTTGTGACGTCTTGCATTTTCCTATGATGTATCGTGTATCAATTATTTGTCTGCCAAATTTGTATCCTTACAATGTTGGCATGTAGCATGGGAGAAGAGTACATGTATTATACATTTATTCCAGATTTTGTATGATATAAAAAATACAGGATTCAGTTTCTAAGCTTTTGTTGGAAAAATTCCCTTCATTCATGAATACCCTCATGGTGATGGATGCCATCAGGAATGAGGTGTAGAGTGACTCAGAGAGTAGTTAATACAAGTAAAAAAAAATAGTGTCTCCATTGACTTAAAAAAGATTTTATAAACTAAAATGACTATGCATGAAACACACAATGCTTAGAAACCCTGGATCCTGTGAAAGTACAAGGGGTGAAGGTATAACTAGTTCCAATGTCTTGTTGGGATCACTTTCAGTTTCATGCTATTTCTCAGCTATCGCTGAACAGAACTCAATGAAACTTTTTTATAAGGTTTAATTGAAAGCAAATGAACGAACACAAAAAATGACAACTCTTTCGCTAATGGTGCGCTTTATGAACCCTTTTTGCACACTTTTATTACAGCTTTATGGAAAGCTACTCTTATCAAGATATGTATAATGTCTGCATCTTTCTGTTTAATGCTGTTTCACATACATAGGAGCAATTAATGAATCTTGAGGTTTAAGTACAGCTTTCAAAAAAGCTTCGCTAAACCTGTGTTGAAAGGAGCGCGTTGTGTTTAGTACCCAAAGAGGTATGCATAGTGTCTGTAAAGTTTAAACACTAGTTTGCGCTTTCACCCCTTGATATTTTTCTGAATTGATGAAATTCTTGGTGAAGGAGAAATATTAAGTAACCAAGTTTACAGCAAGATGGTAAATTGTATTCTATATTCCTAGGATAACAAATAATTATCATGTTCTTACTTTCTTGCTCTGATTCATGTTTTCTTTCACACATACATGATTGTAGTATTATAATATAATATTATATATTCTTCTATCATTAGATTTTGTTGTTGTAAATGAAATACATATGACATATCATCATTCTGAACTATCTTTTTTATCTGCTTTAAAGTCTTCTCTATACATGATTCATATTATCTGTCACAGTGTATAATGTGGAGTCTTCTCTATACATGATTCATATTATCTGTCACAGTGTATAATGTGGATCTCAGAATTTGCAAATAATCCAAAATTAGACATCTACATCATTTGACATCATTAATGATGCATTGTTTGGATAAATGTTTTTAAGCTCAAAATAATTTTTTGAACTTGCCTTGAAAATTAATGTTACAAAAATTTCACATTTGCAAATTGTGATATTCAGTACCATACATGTATACACTTGTTCATACAAAAATTGCAATTTGCCGGTCCATAGTTTGTGTAGGTGTTATGATTCAAATTGCCTTATCTGTTATGAGCAGGTATATGCAGTAATAGAAATTTCGAGAGATTGAGGCGTGATTTATTTGACATTGAATAAAGGTTGATCATTTTCTGACTGGTTTACTATAATTTTATTACAACAGGATGGTAAAACTGAAGGGGAATTGGTACCAGTCCAAGATTTACTGAAAAAGTTGACAAAAACTCGATACACGTTCGCCGAGTTGCTAGAGACGCCATTACCCGAGGGTGTGGATCCATTGAAACTAGAGTCTTATCTCTCAGATGCTGAGTTTGAGGTAAGTTTAAGTCTGGGCCTGTGTGAATGCTGCTTTGCCATTGGTCAGTTTTACATCATGACCACCTAACCTCTACAGGAGTGGGTAACTCTTATCAAGTATTTTGTCATTTTAACTTGGAAACCGGAAACTCTTCACAAAAGAAGGTGATGCTGCAGCTATCAAGTGATTTGTTATTTTGAATATATATATTGCCTTCAATGATTGTACAATCCAAGCATGGCACCAAGACTAGTAGAATGCACTGTTCAAGGGCAGCTCTTGTTTCCCTGCCAAATTGGCCAATGACTGCTGACTTCGTGGGTAAACATGCTATACAATATTAAACGTAATATTGTTTTTCAGGGAGTACTGGAGTTGACTAGAGATGAGTTCTATGCTTTACCTGCATGGAAACAACAGAAGATGAAACAACAAGTCGGACTGTTCTAACTAACGATATTTACCCGAACAAGAGTGAGAGAGACAAGAAATATCAGTACTTATACTGATCAAGATTTCCTTGTGAAATCTACTGGAATTGACATTAGTACTGTGATTCTGAGATTTCAAAGCAGCGTCACTCAATGTGATGCTGATATACTTCACCATATTGAGCAATGTGGAATGGTTCGCTGTATTTCTGTACAGTACAGCTGATAATGGTGAAGTTTTACAGTGACACAGTCTAGAATTTATAACTCTACCCACCGTAATATCAATAACTGTATATTATCATTAAGATCTCATGTATTCGGTGTGGTGATGTATATATATGGAATAAATATCTTGGTTTTTATATCGTTACCATGGTAACCATTAAAGACATGAAATATAAACATACGATTATAACACATGCAATGTGTAGGGAAAATATGCAATATTGAGACGAGTACCATCGAGTGACGACATTATTTGAAAATATTTGCATTTTTCTATGCCACGTGTCAAGGAGTTTAATGATGTTTGAGGAATGAATGTATTATTGATTGAATGCTGGATAAAAGTGAAGAAAGATGCTGGATGAAGTTTTGATAAAAAAGTGGGTATAGATGTGAGATGTGCGAGCATTGATGTCATGTTTTGTATGACATGGTTGGTGTCATGATTTGTATGACACTGGATGATGTCATGTTTTGTATGACACTGGATGATGTCATGTTTGGTATGACACTGGATGGTGTCATGTTTGGTATGACACTGGATGGTGTCATGTTTTGTATGACACTGGATGGTGTCATGTTTGGTATGACACTGGATGGTGTCATGTTTTGTATGACACTGGATGGTGTCATGTTTTGTATGACACTGGATGGTGTCATGTTTGGTATGACACTGGATGGTGTCATGTTTGGTATGACACTGGATGGTGTCATGTTTGGTATGACACTGGATGGTGTCATGTTTTGTATGACACTGGATGATGTCATGTTTGGTATGACACTGGAGGGTGTCATGTTTTGTATGACACTGGATGATGTCATGTTTGGTATGACACTGGATGGTGTCATGTTTTGTATGACACTGGGTGATGTCATGTTTGGTTTGACACTGGTTGGTGTCATGTTTTGTATGACACAGTGTCATGTTTTGTGTGACACCATCATATGTACCATTCAGAATAAAATGTCTCAAGTTCATTTATTGATAATTAACATCAATGAAGTATTAGGATTGTAACATATCCACATAGACTATAGTAGCTATATTTTTACTCACTTTAGCTAAAGATTTTGTATAAACATCAACAGGTTGAGGTTAGGAAAGAAGCTGTGACCATCCAGCTTACAATATTCCTAAGTAAAATACCAGGACTTGTTATTAAGATTTTGTTGTTGAAAGAATAAAAAATAATTTTGTGGGATTTTTATACTGAGACTAGTTTTGATGATGCAGATTGTTTAAGAATGTTTCATAAACTTTCATTATATCAATTTATTCATCGAAGATTTAGCATAAAACTTTTGTTTGTAGATAAGCAAAATCATTTGTAGAATGTATTTTATAAGCAAGAAAATACTCACCACCTGAGAGACTAACTGTATCAGACACAGTTTTATTGTTTAACTGAAAAAAATTTGATGTGAAACATTTGCTTCTCTTCACTTTATTAGGAAGAATTTGTATAATTAACAATTGTCTGTAATGTTGAAGTATTTTCTCTGACAGTTCAAAATTTTCTCTGTTCTGCTCAAGCATAATTATTGTAGTGTTCAAGTATCGGACATTTTCATGTCCATAAATGTTTCTGTGTGTTCCACTGCCTCCGTCGTGAAGAGTTCAAATTTTCTGTTCCCGTCGTGAAGAGTACAATTTTTACACCTCTCCTGTGTGTTATTTATTCTTTCTGTTGCTTTTTGTCGTACAACTGCGTCATTGTGCAATCAAGGTGCTCATAGTGTCTAAACAGGGACACGTAAATTGTTAAGTGTTATTTTTCTAATATAAAGATCTGTATTTTAAAATTCCACTTCCGAGATTTTGGTGAAGCTGTGTCAAAGTTGATCAGTTAATCATGTTCTGATATAATACATTGTTCAGCTTGTTGTTTATTTATTATTTTGTGCTAATCATCATTTATAAAACACAATTTGATGTCATTTTGTTGTTCTGTAAAAATTGCAATATCTTACAAATATATTTTAAACACAAATGTTTGTGCTGAACTGCTGTGGTTGCTTAGTGCTTGCTATATATATATTTCATATTTCTCTATTTATTATTGAGCAGTTTAGGGTCTTAGCCTTATGTAGCCTATCATTAGACCATAGAACATGTGTATTGTCTTGAATGGCCTTCTACCTGAATCTCCTTTATGACCCTACTACATTAACTCATTGACCAATTGCCTAATCTATAAACTCCGCCTTTGATATAGTATACACACATGTACATGACATACTTATTTCAATTTTATCAAGTTTTATCTGTGATAAAAAAGAAATTTGCCTTAAATATAAAGTTTTTAACAAAATTATGGTCATATTTTTTTTTCTAATTTTGGTTGCTAAGGGTTACTGGATCTCAGTATGTCTGGAAATGATCAGAATTATTATTAAATTATTTTTAAAAAACTTGACTGACATATCATAAAGAATAACATAATCAATGATTGTTTTATTTTGTTTAGTTATATTTTATCAGAGATTTATTTAATATATACTTTTTTCAGTAATCGAATCCCGTGATAGAATTGAACACATGAACTCCACATTTTTCTTATGTTTTTATATGCCAGTTAATGCTTAGTACGCCTGCTTGCTTTCGTATGTATTCAAAATGCTCGCGTAAAGGTTTGATTGTTATAAATATTAAATAGTTCCGTATCAGTTAGAACTAGTAAATGTTAGCTAATCGTCCCTTTGGCGCAACAAGGTTGTATCTCACTATATAGTGTATAGAGAGATACAACCTTGTTGCGCCAAAGGGACGTAATACTTACCAGCAGTGTAGAAGAAAATGAACTAATTGCAATATGGTTTAATTTGTTAGTGTAAAATATGCCTATAAACTTACTGCTATCTGCTACTTGGGGTTTTTAATTTACTATATATGACTCGTGTTAATGAATGACGTATATTTATATCTCGACTTGTTTCTGTTTACTGATTATTTATGCATGATAATTATGAGAGTGTATTGTTTTGTGTATTGTGTTCATATATTTTTCAAATCAAGTGACGGAACGGGAACCATTTTACATGCATATCACTGCTAGGTTGGTTCCCAGGTTTCATCGCTTGTAACTATCTGTTGTTTTTGTCAGAAGAGCCATGTAAGATAAGTTCCGAGGATATCCGCTTGTATAATGTAAAATCGGAAATTTTCGTGAAGTTGAAATTTTGCGATTTCATTATTCTAAGTAGTTTGCGGTGTTAAATGTTCGCAATCATTGAAATTCAGAAAGAACTACTTTCTGTTGTTCAACCACCGTTGATTAGGTTCTCGAACATAAATTTTGCGAACTTACCGGTATTAAATTCGCAAATATATAGTGAAAATTAATCCTTCGCAAAAATTTCTGATTTTACATAAGTAGCTATTTATATAACCTATGATTTTGACACAAGCTTATAATTATTATATTATACATTTTGTACATAATACTGTGTAAAAAAACTTGTAGAGTGAACTAATATCATTGTTACGTACTGTAAATTAGTAGAAATCGTGTACAGTTTTTATTACAGAAAATATGCCAGTGCTTTAACTCTAGCACCATGATGTTACAATCTTCTATGAATAAAATGCCATCATTAAAATAACTCAGTGTTGTTGTATTTATAGTCTCTGCCAAATACATGCCAACTTTGACTTCTTTAAATTTTCCTTTTTCCCTCATACCACAGTCCTGTGGTATAAGTTACTCCCACATACTGCGACACTGTCTGGCCTAGAACCATTGAGACAGGCAGTGGTCCAACTCCATCATTAGTTTTTATATGTACAACAGTTGTTATTTTGTTTGTTCTTTGTTCTTTTCTTCCTTTAAAAATCATTTAATTACTTCTTTTCTTCAATCACCTGGCATACACAAAATCATTATCTGCCGATAATACTCAGAAGAGGAGTTCAGCAGTATCTAGAGATGGATAGTATTTGTGTGTTCAATAGTTTATGGTGAATAAGTAAGCTACTCTCATGGTAATACAGCGATCTTGGTTCGATTCTTGGTCCCAGCAGATTATACCCTTCTATGAAAATTCGACAACAATGTCCATTATTTTCAATGGCCTACGGCCTTCCATATACTGGCATGTCACTCGAGGGACCCATAACCACTATCAAGCTCTCTTAAGATAAATGATAAATCAGGACAATCAATGCTCACGATTCCACCAAGTTCCCACACCATCGCCACGACCAAGACGTTCCCCATGATTGTAACTTTCAAATCGTGGCAATCCTGCCGACAGTAAAAGCAGCATTACCAAGCTGACTGTATTCCTTCCGTCACAATTTCTTTGCCTTTCCGGCCATATTCCAATAATGACCCCCATCCATCACAAATGCTTGGATGGGGAGTCCATTTTCCACCTTATGTGGAGAAGTTGCTGGTTCTATGAAGAAGGGTTATAGTACTGCTTGGGAATAATCCAGGATAATTGCAGGGTTCACCATATCGACATTACAGGATAAAACTGGTTTGCCAAGATTACGGAATCAATGGAGCAACAATGTGCAAGATAGTCCAAGAATACCTTAAAAGATAAGATTTTGTAAAACGTCTTACTTGACACAATATCAACACTATTTTACGACCTCACTAACAATGTTTTTGCCTAAATAATATGTTTAACTTGAAAAATGCATATGGAAGCGGCAGTGTAGAATAAAAAGCAATATTTCAAATATAAAGTAATTTTTAGGATGATTTTTTGCTAAAGATTCAATACAAAAGATGTTTAATGATAATGTGCATTAAATGTTTTATACGTTTTTCATGTTATAAGTTGAAAAAAGAATAATTATATACACTTACACTAAACGGCCGTTACCCCCACACTTGGTAAATTCTGGAAAACAGGTTTTATCATGTCATGTCGATATCGAGAATGCTGCTGCACTATCAAAGCACTTAAGGAAACCTTAAAGTAATGCTCAAATTCTTTAACGGTAAAGGGATCTGTTATATCAACAACGATTCAGTAAATGAATTCAAATTTGTGCGTAACTGATAAGTTTTTCCGCAGGGCACGGTTTTATCAAAGCACTAATGGAAATCTTAAATTTATGCTCAAACTGCTTTAACAACTACAAATTTGGTTCTGGTATGATTTTGTAGGTGCTCATTACTGATTGATTCCTTATTAATGTTGCAGATCCATTTACCACAATTTGTATTTATTAAAGATTAATAAAGAATTTAAATTTGGACGTAAGCTTACGATTTCCGTAAGTGCATTTGATAAAACAGTGCCCTAGCTGGTGCTAATAATCCATCCTTGAAGGGGTATAAAAGAAAAGGAACCAGTTTCCAATGAGATTGCAGGAGGCTAGGGATTCACTCCCATGTCCACATTATCAAAGATGAAATAATAATAGAAGTCAGTAAAAGACATCTGTCCCCATGGAAACCCCATCATCAGTTAAATGAAAGGTCGTGATAAAACAGTACCTTGGTATTAAAGCCTGCACCAAACATGTGGGGTTCTTCTGAGGCATAATGCCAAATTCAGCTGATGAAATTTCAAATTACTATAACTTACCGGTAGCACGGAAATACTGTGTATATCCGTGCCGGTAGTCAATTCTTTGAATTTTTTAATCAAATAACTGTCATTTTTTGCAGAAAAGTTCCGGAATTGTGCAACCCCTGCACACATCGTTCAATGGGTACAAATAAAAACAAACAATGCAGATACTTTCAGCAGCTTGTAATATGCTCCACATAGCATAAAGCCTTACAGCTTTTACCATATTACATGTTTACCCCACCCACTTGTAGTCAGGGTAGACATGTTACCCCACCCACTTGTAGTCAGGGTAGACATAATACCCCACCCACTTGTAGTCAGGGTAGACATTGTAACGTCAAGAAAAGCTAGACATGGTTACATCGAAAATTCCAATCTACAATCACAAAAATGTACATCAGCCTAAAATACCTAACAGACATTAACAGATACATCATAAATATACACGGAACACTAAGCCATGAGGAGCTCCCGAAAACAAATTGATCATCTCATTGGCTTACACATAGGTAGATCAATTTTGCACTCCCCCTCCAAATGACTATAAATGAATTATTTTGTAACAATAATTCTCAGTGCAGTATAATTGTCATATATATTGTGAAGAATTATAATTACTATACAGTTTGATTTCTATGGTATATTATATGTATATACATATATAATAGTTGCATAGCTTAAATACATGATATTCTATACAAATTGTCTATATCTATTTACATGTTTGTATATCCCAACTATGTCCATATGGCACAATAGACATCCAATATGGATCATAAAATATGCAATCAGCTACCTGGTATGAAAGTTAGAAGACTTATATAGATATCAAAGAATAATACACATTAGCCAGTATAATATGAGGTTTCCTAGAGGTGGGTTTGTACAAACACCAACCAATCAAATGACATTCATACATTGGTTGTTGTTTTGCAATACAAAGTTTTAAGTCCGACAGATTTTGTCGAGACATTAACATATTCTGTGATCTTTCTTTGTTTATTGCCGGTGGGTATTTTCAGTAAAATACACATTCCAAGGCATTAAAACAACAGGCAATTGTAACCTATGAAGAGCTCACTGAAGTTTAAAACAGTTTTAGGTCAATATACATGTAATATCAAAATATACATCTGTTTGAAACCTACCATAGTAACATCACAAACATTTTGATTAACACATCTATAGTCTAGTCAGGATAAAAATCCAGTGACGCAGCGGCCGAGTCCACTTATAAAACCAATTATAAAGGCTATATATATGCTTAACTAACGTACTTAACTTCGCTCTACCTGTTTAGACAATGGTTGTGATTTTTGCGTACACATAAACTGCAACGTCACTGTCACAATATCCTAACTGGACTATAGTACATTATAGTGTGCCCACAACAATGAGAAACTGGGAAAATTTGGTATCTTCCATAAAGATGGAATAATCAGAGGTGCACGATTTATCAATGATGTTTTCAGTACAAAACTGACCGTACCTATTTACTTAGGTAATTTGTTAAACCAATTTGCGACAGTTGATAAAATTGATACCTGTTTGAAAACATCACATTATCCTAGGCGTACTATAATGCCACATGAATGTTAATAAAACATTCAATCTGTTTTAAACAATCACATTCATGTCAGATTGATGCATAAAACATCAGGTATTCACTGATAAGCCACTGTATAAAGATGCCATTATCATACATATAAGGTCACTTTGATAGTAAAACAATCATAGATTAATAATTTATAAGTATTATGTAACACTAAACAAAATCAAGTTTTGGCACAAAAAATAGTAATATTGCACATAGGCCAAAGAAAAAGCAGCACAACAGTTGCAAAATATATACGTAATATCATTCTCAAAATACTGAAAAGGGAGGTAATAAGATATTGCAATACTCCAATCTCATTCAGAGTGATCTCCCTTTACACTTAAAGAGAAGTTCAGATAAAGATAAATAAATACCCATTTAATATACATGTATATAATAAAACACTTGAACACATTATCACTCATCCTAATTCATTTAACAAAATATTCACGTTAAAATGTGAAAGTTTCAAAATGCTCATTTAAAAGGTCAAACTTTCCAAAACAGACATAACGACCAAATTTTGGTCACATATCAGTCGTAAACACTTACATAGTGAATCAAACTCTGTTGAAAAAAGGCACACCTAAACTATGGTTATAAAATAGATATTGAAAAAAAAAATATATATATAAAGGGCGCATGATGTCAGAATACAATAAATGATGAAGAAATCTATGATAAAAAGGGGGAGTAACTCTAGTCAGTTTTCATGCAACCTGCCTGGTTATTGCACTTCACTTTAAAAAAGATCTGATTAGAGTTGATGAAGTTAAAGAGGGAGCAACTTATAAGTGATGCACACTGCACTCAGCAGCTGATCAAAAAATATACACTTAGTCTTAAGAAAGATTTTCAAATTATGCTATGATATTTCACTAACTCACTTACTCCAAAATGGTTAAGTAAAAAGCTAAATTATCATAAAACAACATTTATTACAGAAACAAGATATAAAGCTACCAGTATGGATACAAGTACGACAGACATACAGTATGGCGACTAAATAATAAAACGGCAATGATAATTTAACTGTTAGATTCGCATGTTTATGAAGGCAAACTTAAGTCTCGCCGAGGAACTAGGCTAAATCGAAGGCAAACTTAAGTCTCACTGAGGAACTATGCTAAACCAACGGCAAACTTCAGTCTTGCTAAGAAACTATGCTAAACCAAAGGAAAATTCCCTGAAGCAAATTTAAGACTTGCTTTAAAGGACTATTTCGATCAAAAACATTTGACATTTCAAGTCATTGGCTTAAGTAGGACTATGGAAGAAGTTGATGTCAACCTAAAGGTTCTTGACAATTTAGACAACTGCTTGCAAATGATTAACTTTAGAAGGCTCAGTTGATTTTCAGGCACACTTCAATAAGTTGAATATAAACTCATAATAGTTATGTTGTGTGGCCACTGATAGTTGGGGGAGGCGGGGTTACATGAACAATTAACTAACTACATGGACAAAGTGAGGGGAGGGGCCAATTATGGTAATGAAGCAGTTAATTTATTATTGCCACAATCACTACAAATATCACAACCAAAAATGAGGAAAATACAACCTTTGACATTGATACAATAACACTATAAGTACATATAATATGACACACAAACCAGCAGGTAAAGCACAGAGAATTTGACCTGATCCTGACCTTTATGCATGAATATATTACAAGGTTCTTGGGTTAATATATAAATTTCCATGAGCAAATCGTGCAATATCGGTCCTTTAGATTTGTGTTGGTATAATAAACACTTGATAATAAAAGTCTGTTAACGCAACGTTTATTATTGAAAAGTAGGCAACTGTTAAATTATGCTGACGAGTTTAAAGAATCAGGTTGATATGTCCAGACTAACCATTACATGCAGATAATACTGAACACATGTTGAACAGGCGCACAATGCTAATGATAGATACATGAGCAACAGAATAATAATGATTGCTTTATTACATGACATCAAGTTTAAATGAAAGTACAACAGACAGCAATGGAGAACAGAAAAGAAAGGGAGACAACCTTTCTGCTTAAAATCACAAATTTCAAAGGGAGAGAACTTATATACTTCTAAAAATAACAAGTTTCAAAGGGAGAGAACTCTTATGCTTATTAAAATCACAAACTATAAAGGGAGAGAACTTTTATGCTTCTAAAAATTACAAACTTTGAAAGGAGAGAACTTTTTTTCTTCTATTTATGCTCTTCTAAATATAACAAACTTTGAAGGGAGAGAACTTTTATGCTCTTCTAAAAATTATAAACTTTGAAGGGAGAAAACTTTTATGCTCTTCTAAAAATTACAAACTATGAAGGGAGAGAACTTTTATTTCCTCCTAAAAATAACAAATTTCAAAGGGAGAGAACTTTTATGCTTATTAAAATCACAAACTTTGAAGGGAGAGAACTTTTTTGCTTCTAAAAATAACAAACTTTGAAAGGAGAGAACTTTTATGCTCTTCTAAAAACTATTGAAAAAGTATGAAAAATGTCAGAATTAAAAATATCATTCAGATAATCATCATATCATATATTTAGTGTACAGAGAATGTTCATAAAAAATATGTTTGCCAAATCTACAATATTTGCTTTGATAGTTTATCTTTCCCTTGCCAAGATGTTCTTTTTATAGCAAGATGTGCTAACACACATTTGCACAAGACTTTATTGTTGAAGAACATGTGGTGATTTTCAAAGACATATAATCATCTACAGTTTGTGATGCAGATGATAAACCCTGCAGAAATCATTCAGTATACCTATGTGTGGTAGCCTGAGCGATCTGGAGCTGTGCACCGGAACAGAGGTTGTTCAAGGTATATATCCTTATACACCGTATAAAAATACTGTATATACCGCTTCTCAGTTCCGTCAAAGAAATGGTCTGTTTTTATATGGCTCTGACGGAACTGAAAATCAATGTAATGCTCGGACGGAATCAGATGTTATGTATCCTGAGTTCCGTCGGAGTGTTACATCATTTTTCAGTTCTGTCTGAGCCATAAAAAACAGTACAATTCGCTGATGGCACGGAGAAGAGGTTTATCAGGATATATACCGTGTTGTTGCATGTGTTGGAAAAGTGGGCATTAGACAGCGATAGACTCCGTCCATAGTGGATGTTAGGCACTTTGGCTTGTTGATGTTGGTCTGGATAGAAATCTAACTTTCAATCATGACATAAGTTCTGTTTACTGTTCACACTATTGAAAAACTGCAGAAAATCATATCATTCAATACTATGTGGCAGTGGTGTTGATTAGGAATTGTGTACTAGAGCACCATTTTACACAGATGGTCTTTATAGACAAGACGTTTCTCAGGATAGAATACAGTGTTTAGTGAAGCTAGTACAAGAAGTATTAAGTATAAACAGAAGGGACGTATAGGTACGGAAATATGGAGAATAGATTAGCTATTTAAAAACACCAGTTTAGAACCCTTATCTTTGCTCTTCCCATATCATGTATCCAACCACTTGTTTTCCCTAGAACTGTACTGGCAAAGGATCAAATTTTCGTGAAACTATCATAGACACAGTCCAACACATTTATATATAGAAAATTCTCATGTATTTCAAATTTGTATGAATCACCAGGTACCACCAATTTGCCAAACTACAGGTAACGGAATCATTGAAGAAAACAACTAAAATTGTTTTGAAAAAAAATTACATTTTCTATGTAAATGTGTCTATTTCGTAACTTAAATTTACATGTTTTTTTAAATTGTTTATTTTTTCCTGAATGATACAATTACCAAGGTGCCACACAGAAAAAGACTAAATAAAAATGCGCAAAGGTTTTAACACAAAAGCAAACAAAAATGTAGACTTTTTAAAAACAATTAAAAGTCTTTTAAACTTAAATACCATCAGGTGAGACTTGTTGGATGATACTTTGATGCTGGATAACAATAATTGTGGAAGTGTAATGGAATAGAAAGATAAATGATTTATAATAAATAAAAAAAAATGTTATCTCATAAGACAAAGTCATCAATTGTTATTATTATGTGGTTTTTTTTACAAAAATAGCAAAAACATCATACCATAGCATCGAAAAAAACAGGTAAGTGAAAATAGGTACTACAGAATACAAATATTTTCCCACACTATTTTCCTACGATAGGATCTATTGGGATCTAAATATGTTACAAAGCAGATATTCGCCTAATTACCGAAAGAATTACCCAATTATATCGTTGTTAGACGTGCTGCCAGAAATATGCTATTAAATTATGTGAGTTAGTAACACAGGTTTCTCTGTTGTATTACATAATGACTCATTGTCTCTACCATCTAACATCACAAATGTTGGGTGATACATTGGTGCTATTATACTCTCGTGTGTCCATGGATAACATCAGAAACGAGGTGTCGAAAGTGATTAATATAAGTTGAAAAAACTTAATTGTTTCACACCGGAAATCGACCTCAAATAAATTTGTGTAAATTTTTTTTTAAAAATTGGTTGTTCCTTTACAGCAAATAGGAAACATAGTTCTTGCCTTATAGCAGTACTTTAGTACTTTTATCAAAAGTTTTAGATTTAAACTGATACATCAACTGTTTTCAACTGAGTTAAGCAGCAGCAAATATGATTAAATATCAATCAGTGTTTTACTGGTTTTCTCCATGTCTAATTGGCCAATGACCTTTAGCTTTTCTCCCTTGAAGCCGGAGGTCATTGACCAATTAGGTAGAGATAACCTAATGACCAAACACTACGACTGTCTCAGTCAAATACAAAACATTTAAACTCTTCATCACAAACATATCACGAACTCTATAACATAATAAATCAAAGTAATAAATCAAAGTAATAAATCAAAGTATAATAAGTCAATTTTCAAAACATTCCAAACAATTCCAACAATAAATACAATCACACAAGGCAACAAAGTTTAAAAACAACAACAACAACAACAGTGAATAGATCTCATCACCCTGACTACAAAATATTGCAAAATGATCAAAAAAATTAAAAAGAATACATTGTATAAATTTTTGAATAAAAAATGTCAAAATTATTTTGTCGAAAAAATGTCAAAGAACACAAACATTGTTGAACACATCCTTATAACATATAGACATAAATGTACAATAGGCGAAGCTTATGACATCACAATTACTGCAATACGAAACCAATGACATGAAATAATTTAAATTTGAACATTTAAAATCCTAAGAAAAACTGTGACTGGTTGGGTGCTGAACGATTGTAACTCAAGTTGTAGTACTAAGTTTAAGTTACGATTGTTTTTCACCCCATCTTCTTTAAATACCATCAACTTTTAATCAGTACCAATATAGTTCTCAGAAAAAATGAATACATAAAATTTACATAAATGTTGCATAAAATTTTGCATAAATTACATAAATTTTGCATAAATTCTAGCTTTTGATTTTCATTTCTAGAGCCAGTTTTGACCCGGAGCCTGACATTTTTCTCACAGCAGTAAGATCTGACTCGGAGTGGTAAATCTTCTGTAGAATAAGATCAGTAAACATTGAATCTTCTGACGCACATTTACGTAAACCGCTCCGTCGAATCTTTTCCAATCTTTTTGGATCTTGTTCAAATGTAGCAACAAGTTCATGAAAGCTTCTAGGTCGTTCTTCTGTTTCAGCTTCACCACCGAATGATCTGGTTCGACGTCTTACCACACTCTCCCCAGCTCTATCCTGTTCGGTGTCAGACACAGTTCTAGTAAAATCACGATCTACAACAAAAGGTGTTTTCTTACTTTCTGATTTTTTCGCGGTTGGACTTTCATTTTGTCCAGGGTACTTCCACACTGGGTACACAGGTGGTTTACTGGTCGGTGTATCGAGGTTATTGTCGTCTGATGTCATCGATGTCGTCATGTCAACATTCTTTACGTTTGTTTCAACTTTCAATGATCGAAATCTAGCTTTATCATGTCTTTGTTTCACTGATTTTGGCGTTCCACTTTTTGGGGCAGCCTTTGCTGCCATTTTATCTACTTTAGATTCCATTTTTTCCTTTTTGTCAAAATCAAGAAGCAATGCTACAAGATCTGGGGCACTAAGAGAATGTCTTATTTTAGATCCCCTCCCGCGTTCATCATCACTAGAACTGGCATCAACCAGTATACCAGACGACATTTTACGAGCCGTTCGTCGATCATATTTTAAATCCGGGGAACTGTCACTCATCATATCTTGCAAAGAAGCTTTTCTATATTGTTCAAACTTTTCTTTCATTTCTGACACAGAAGGTGGCGGATCTGTTTGTGTTTCTACAGTCTGAGTTTCTACACTTCTAGTTATTGCCGGCATTGACTTCCTATGTTCAATATTCCCACGTTTTCTGAACCTGCCACTACTTTTACTTGGTTGCTTAGCATTTGGTTGCTTAGCAACACTGTTTAATTCACTTTTCAAGGAGGCAGACGTTTTGTTGAGTTCATCCTGATTGTCACTACTAGATGTATCCCGGATGATAGAAGCAGCTAGAACTGGTTTATTAAATTCAGTTGCCATGGAAACAAATTGTGATGATGAAGTAGTGTTTACATTCTTTTTATCTTGTGATGTTCGTGACTGCAGCTGAATGTCGAGGTTTCTAGAAGGCGAAACTAAATTATTACTTTGTTGATATTGACTCCTCTGCTGATTGGACGAATTTGAATTATCTTTCTGACGATTGGATGAATTTGAATTATCTCTTTGCTGATTGGACGAATTTGAATTGTCCAAGTTCAAATACATAACACTTTGTACTGGTTTGCTTGCAGGTTGTCCAACTGTACCCATGGCAACAGATTCAAGTTCCTTTATTGCAGTATTATAACTATCTTGCACAGCCCGTTGCGATGAACTCTCAAGTTTTAACTGATGTCTTGGAGGTTCTTGACGGATCTCGTCGGGTGGACGTTGACTTGAATATTGAGGTGCAGACATACTTGGTAAACTAATATTTGGATCTGAAGCAGAATACCTTGACGACCCCCTGGCAACAGACCTACATTGTTTAGTAACTTCATCTAATAGCACTTGAAATGATTTAGTAATGTCCTCAAATTCATTTTGAGTTTGTCTTTCAATCTCATCTATTTGAGATTTTCTTAAAATTCTAGTGTCTTTAGAAGCGACGACTGGTTTCACAACATTCGTGTTTGTAGAGAGCTGAATGCTTGCCGTGGAACTACTTTTTGCACTATTTTTTCTTTGTAAGTTAGCCTCATATCCTATAGTTTCTTCACGTAATGAAGCGCGGTCCATCAAAGATGGGTCATCTAAATCCAAGCTATCATACATCTTTTCAAGTTCACCTAATGCTTCTTCAAGTTTATTTTTCTTAGCTTTTTCATTTTCGTAGTTTGGAGTAAATTTCACATTAAAATATGTCTGTTCAGTGATTGGAGCAAATTTACGCAAAGCCAACAAAATACTGTCCAATCGCTCTTCATCCGCGGAAACAATTCGAGATTTTATCTGACTGAGTTTAAACTCAACTTCCTGTGCTAAAGACCTCAGATCATCGACCGACTGGTCTAATTCATGAACGTTTGGTTTAGACAGACTACGACTTCGACTAGCACTTGCTGCTTGATTTCCAACGTTACTGCTGAGTATACTATTCAAGGCTTGTTCAGTAAAAGCTTTTTTCTGATTAACATAATGCTCATCCGACGAATCGTTTGCCAATCCAGTGCTTTTCAATTTTTCCGACAACAATTTGGGGTCAAGGTGGTAATTGCCATTAATAATGTATGGAAATTGTGTGAACTCAGGATCAATGTAGGGGATGTTGGCAAGTTGTGGTGGAATTTCAGCCGGTGCCGGTTTCCATGACGATTGGGAGTTGTCATACCCAGGTGTAGCTGTAGAAGATTTATCCACTTCAACACTATTAGCAACTGGTTCTTTTACAAGTCTCTTTGGTTCCCTTGGAAACACAAATGCTTTTGAAGATTTCGTCAATGGAGACTGTAGTGAAAGAGTTGTTGATGAGTTGTCTTCAGAGGTGTCGAAGTTTTTCATTAATTTTGGACTTAATGGTTTCTTCTGTAAAGATGCACGAATGTCCTCCAAGACTTCATCTAAAGCACTAGTGCTAGATTTCTTTTTTGGCTGTGAGTTCAATTTTAATGGCTGAATAGTGGGTGGGGTAAATGTATACTTGCCTTGACCATGACTTGGAGGGTATGTAGAATCGGATAGAGCTCTTTTCTTCTCTCTAGGAGCTTGCAGTTGTGATGTTTTTGTTGCGTAACTCTGTGATGTAACACTGTTTTGATGTGGATTCGGAGACATGAAATTATCAGAGTTTGTAAGTCTAATCATTTGTTGTTCAAAATTTGAACTTGGTTTTGATTTTAAGCTATCCACGCCACCTGTTGCTATTTTTAACAGTTCATCAATTTCATCAAAATTCACTTCCTTAGCAATCTCACCACTTTCTGGTTTTTCGAAAGTCGCAAGACCTTCCAGATCCTTCCAAACTGGATCTTCCGAAAATGGTATCGTCTGTAACGTTCTCGCCTTCACTCGTTCAATACTTACAAGACCCTGCCTACTCTCCATATTAGGGGACCAAAGTTCAGGGGCCACTTTAGGGTCAGGCAGCAAGTGGGGTTTGATTTCTGTCACCGTCGTCTGCTTTGGAGCAGTAGGTGGACCAGTCACTACAGACTTCGTTTCAACAGGAACGTTTCTATAGACTGGTACCCTTCTATCAGGTATCGGTGAGACTTTGATCGCCGGTGATGCCGGTGGAGTTATATGGTCTGATAACTTACGTCTGATCGTTACAGGTGACCGTTGTATGGTTGGTGTCACAGGTTGAATATTCAAGGTCAACTTAGCGGTACCTGATGTAGTCGATGGTTGAACACTAGGTGGTGCTCTTGAAACCGGTGAAGATGCTCGTTTTGTATCCGTTTCACTCATATCAGAATCAAACCTCTTTCTAATATCATTAAAGTTATCTGACACAAGTTCTTTGAGTTCATTAATCTCATCTTCATACCTGGACATTCTCCAAGATTTTCTAATCCCGCTATCGGAATCGATTACCATCGGCGGCCATGACTGTTGCATATTTGACCCTATTTCAGATTCACTTAGTGTAACGTTACTCATACTTTGCGTATACCCAGTATTCTCACTTGGGACCTTACGTCTGCTTGACATACTTGATGCTGATGTTTTATCAATTTGATAATCGGGTATAGTTCTATCAACAAATTGTGTCCCTTTACTTTTGGGCTCACTGACGACACGAAAGACACGGTGAAGATTAGTTTCCGATGAAACCACTTTAGGTTCGAAAAATGAACAACTTGATGGAGCCTGAAAGTTAGAGTCTGATATTGATGTGTTAGATTTAGTCAAGTTTACAGATAGTCTTCCGACACCTGAATTATCTGTAGGACTAACTAAATTCCACAGTTCTCGACGTACTTCAACAGGAGTGTCTGGTATCGCATCCTTAGCATTACTATCACTAAATGATTCGTATTCCTTTATAGTATTCAAAACCTTCCTTCTTTCTTCAATCTCGCCCGGAGTTAACTTTTTCTCCCATTTCTTAATTCTTTCAGACACTTCAATATTGTATTCAACATCCGAGAACATTCCTGTATCCACTGGCGGAACATATCCATTTTCCGTCAGAAGCATTTGTTCTTCAATGTTAGCATTTGGTTGCACATATATTACGTTTCCTGTTTCTTTGTTTAACACAGGGTATGGAGCGTAACCTTTCGGCGCTTGAAATGAATGCGGTGACGGTGTAAACTGAGTATCACATTCGTTTAAATGAGAATCTGATTTAGATATGTCTAGATTTGTCTCATACTGTTTTCGTTGCATGTACGGACTATAGGTAGCGGAACCGGAAGTTGGAATATTCCGACGTTCCGACCTAGGCTGTGGCTGTGGCACTGAATTTGTATAACTAACAACAGGCTGAGGGTACACAGTTGACTTCTGAATCACTCTTGGTTCAACATTTGTCACAGTAGATGTTAGTTTATTCGACACATAAGTTCTTGGATCATGAATTTTAGATCTGAAATCGTCATTTACATGTACTTGTGTACTGTGCACATTTGGTCGCAATGGTTCCCTAAGCACTTGTCTTTGTATAGCTTGATCCACTTGTCTCTGAATAACATTATCCGAGGAATAGTTTTGTAAATTTGTAAAGTTTCCCGACTGACGTTTTAATTTTCCACTTTCAATTTCACTTTCAAGGTACTGAATATTTGACTCAATAAGGTCATCCAATGAATCACTAGAACTATTAGGCGACCTTGGAACAAGTTCGATTTTCTGATCGGCTTTTTTCAATTGTGTTGGTTGACTTGCTTTTACTTCATTAAAATTCCGTAATTTTGGCGATTCACTAGATAATTTTACGCGACCTTGACTGTGTCTTTGTCTATTTGGAACTTCAGGTTCAGGTTTAGATATCCTTTGTTGCACAGGAATATTTTGAACTTGATTGGTTACGTTTTTAGTCACATGATCAAATGCACCATGGTTACCAAGGTTACCGATCTGATGATTTGCATTCACTGAGTGTCGATTTTCCGGCAAGTATTCCGGTAACACATTTGGTAATTTTGGATGTTTTCCAAATTGCGGTACATAATTATTCCCATTGACTTGGTCAACATTAAAATTTTCATCATATTTACTGAGTCGATTTTCATCATATTGTGATAATCGATTACGATCCGTGCCGTTAATGAACTCTTGCGACGCGTTAACTGAACCGTCATGTCTCATTGGCACGATATTAATCCCGCCGTCATAACTTGCGTTATTTCCCATATTAGTACTCATCATAGCTCGTTGCCGTAACCGTGAGATACGAAGCTGCGGTGAACATTCTTCATCGCTCGTCACAGCCATATCTATTCTCTTATTACGATTTTCCTCCATTCTTTGAAACTTAGATTTTTGTCCAGCAGTTAACGAACTGTCCGATTTTCTCGGAAATATGAATAGGTCCCTGTTCTGAGTGGTTTGATATGAACTTGGTCCTCGTTGTTCAATACTTTCCCGTTTCTCAACATTCTGAACAGATCGTCTTTTGTCAGTTTTCGACGATGGTCGTTCAGCACTTTTACGCGATTTTCGAATCATGAGCGGATTTTTAGTCCACCTTTGGTCCGCCATGTCTGAATCTGGTGACTCACTCCCAGAATGCACCACTTTTACTTCATCGTCGTCTGACACATGTCCTGTATACATAGAATGTCTGCCATTGGTTGCTGGTTTGACTTGATTTGTTTTCGTAGTCTCATGCATAGAATTTCTCATTTTTCTACGACCATGAGGCCCTTCACTTCTAGAACGTTTTTTCAACACATTTTCATCGGTTAATCCACTCTTTCTATTATTCCGTTGCAGACGTCTCTCGGCCATTTGTGTAATTCGAGACTTTGGATAGATAGGTGGAGGTATTTCCGAGTCGACGTCGTCTGCTATCAAACTACTTCGACTCTTGTTCGTTAAATCCGAGTTTGACTGGAAGTCATGTGACAAACTCTGCAGACTATGACTGGTCGAAGCAGATGGTATCGGCGGCGGGGGTACATCAGGGGCTTCAGATCTAGTAGGGGTTACAGCCGTTTTCGAATCATCTGCGTCCCCATTCTGAGCCCCACAGTATGTGTTAGTGTTTGGTTTACTAGAGTTATGTCCCTTGTATGCCAAACTTCTTAACTTCTCATCTGCAGTCTGAAAGATACAGAAAACTTATGTTACTTTTGAACAATTTATATACAAAACATTTATCTAAGCAGAACAGAACAGATACTAATTCAGAATTGTACACAGTACATCATCTATTTATCACAAGGAACCTTAGTCTGGCAAATTTCAGAAGAGGGCCTTAGATAATATAAGATAATAGGTGCAACATGTGTTGTGTTTGTATGAGTATAATTTGTATGATTGTGCATATGTAATTGGTACATGTACTTTTTTGTCTACATTGATATAATAAACATACTAACATGACCAGCGATTTTGCCTGTATATACAAAGAACAAATCATAACGTCGTATATCAGCCGATATACAATGAAAAATGACGTCACGTTGTTTTTATGACGTCATGCAGGTAAACAAGTTACATAAACAACATAGATCTCACAAAATAACACTGGCTTAATATATAATTCCGAGTTTATCATGTTAGAATCGAAATAAAATATTCAAAAGCCGTTGTATACCGGCTGTGATACAATGGTTTGTCGTTCTGACGCTTGTTATTAATCACTCAGGCCTACGGCCTTCGTGGTTAATTCCTACGCGTCAGAACTCCAAACCATTGTATAACAGCCGGTATACAACGGTTTTTCATAGTTAAGTTTATTTCTTAAATATAAAGTATAATATGATTAAATTTGAACTACACCAATAAATTAACACTATTAATTACAGTTTCATTCAGACTAGTAAGGAATATTTCAAACAGTATTTCCAGAGACTATAGATATTATCTATAGTTCTCTGGTATTTTGAAGCAAGACATGTCACTCTGCAGAAATAAGATTCCAGCAAAAAACAATAACAACCTTTTTGAGCAAATAATAATTATGCTCATCCTAATGAATCACCAGTCTAATAACATTTTTTTTGCTGGAAAATATTCATAATAAGACATATATACATGCATTACATCACTATTTATGACGTAATGTGAAGACTTTACTGCACATTGCTATGCATTTTATAGTTTCCCTATGCAAGGTACACCTGTTCATCTCTATCAAAGTACTAGACAGATATTCCTTACACACTTCAAACACAATCTCTCATCATCTATGTACATAGAAACAGAATATATCACTTCAAGGCCAAACATAAAAAAATATTCGTTTTAGTGGTATTCCAAGTCAACTTAGGCAAAGGCAATTAATCATGCAAAATACTAATGTTACTGAAAAGCTATTTAAAGGAAATTAAGTTTTTCATCTCTTGAAAAAGACCAAAAAAGGTCAAAGTATTAAGTGATTTAGTAACAAATATTAATGTAATGGTTGGCCTTAAAATCATTTTTGAAATTTTCTTGTTAATCACATTTTTACCCAACACTTAATATACTATATAACACCAACAAACAGTTAAGAACATGTGATAATCAGACAGAGAACACATCTCCTAAGAATATGTGATGTATCAGATAGAGAACACATCTCAAGTACTACCTGTAGACTTATATCCTAACATTTATCACACTTCACGTTCCATGCAAAACTCCATTTCGAAAATCCACCTTATCTTCACTGTCTAGTAAAACTTCACTAAATGCAGTACATGTATATATATAAGTATGTAATATCTATAAGTACCTAATTCCAACATAGGATATATCGACATCAACATTTCTTAAATGAATGGAATTTTGACCTGCTGAGAGAATTTTTAGTGCTTGTGGCTCAGTCCCGGTGGCTTAAGAGGAATGCTAACTCACGCCTGGATTGCTTAGTCAGTATATTGACTGGTTCAAGTTCCCCAGAAGGGCTAACACTACGTAACAGGGTCCCCACTCTGACTGAGAGGCTAGCACAACGTAACACGGTCCCCACTGACTGAGAGGCTAGCACAACGTAACACGGTCCCCACTGACTGAGAGGCTAGCACAACGTAACACGGTCCCCACTGACTGAGAGGCTAGCACAACGTAACACGGTCCCCACTGACTGAGAGGCTAGCACAACGTAACACGGTCCCCACTGACTAAGAGGCTAGCGCAACATAACACAGTCCCCACTGACTATGGGACTAGCAAAACTAGCACGGTCCCCACTAACTGAGAGAATAAAGGGCTAGCAATACATGACTCATGGTCCAAGTTAGCTGAGAGAAGAGATACCATTCAGCTATGACTCCAAAGGGAAGAACTTTACAGACAAATCTCAGTTCAAGTGAGTTGACGTGTTTTAAGAAGATCCAATTAATAAACAATTAAATTATTAATTTAACAAGATCCAGATCAACTTTCACAAGCAGCTAAATTAAACTGTGGGATTTCAATACAATAAATATTACAGCCTTAAGTACATAAGAACCAATTTACTTCATAATGAAATGATATTTTAACTGTTTAATTTGTGATAAAATTAAGCTTTGTGTTCATTAGATTTTAATAGGCACATCTGGTGGGAATGTATTATTATGACTTCATAAAATGCTGGTACTACAGATTCCAACTGAATAGACAGGATGACTGGTATCTTATCACTTATAAAACTATCCTACATATATTTCTATCAAAGCTTTACTTATGTTTTTCTGAGTAAAAGAAAAAATCGGTCTGAATTTATACAACAATTTGAAGAATATGATCTGTTTATAATCTTTGATAAAGCATTTAATCCAACTGAACCAAATAACATAGCTTAAATCCACCACAAACAACCAAATATTGTAACAATTAATATCATTAATAAATAAACAATGGCTTAAATCATTAAATATTTAGAAAGTTTCCTTAATGTAACATATCCACTTTTATGAATGAAATTATCCTGAAGTTTAGACATATTTTAAGCCACAACAACATTTAAGAATTAATGACAACGCATTAGTTTCACTTAAGTCCAATCAAAGACTATGCCATGACACAGAAAATATAACTCCTATTATATGAATAATTTATCAAATTAATTTCCATTAATTATTTCATCCTCACACTGTATTTATTTATATAGAAACCATTTTAAGTACACCACCGATCCCATGCACTGCATTTAGCTCCACCAGACAACAACATATAACACACACAAACACCAGCAGCATGAAAACATGAGACTTATCATACCATCACCTGTAATCATTGATGATAGACTGGCAATAAAATACAGGTGTTACATATTACACACTGTCAAACAAAGTTACCTCCCTTTTGAAAGCATCATTCGGAGTGACCTCCCTTTGATGGTAGATTGGCAATTATAACAGTTATATATTGCACAAAGTGTTAAATATAGTTACTTCCCTTTTGAAACAATTACACAGAGTGACCTCCCCTTAAAACTGTTACACGCAGTGATTTCTCTTTAGAGTAACCTACCTATTTAAACAGTTACACAGAGTGACCTCCCCTTAGAACTGTTACACACAGTGATTTCTCTTTAGAGTGACCTACCTATTTAAACAGTTACACAGAGTGACCTCCCCTTAGAACTGTTACACACAGTGATTTCTTTTTAGAGTGACATTTCTTTTGAAACAGAGTGACCTCCCATGGAAACAGGTACAGGGAGTGACCTCCCTTTGAATCAGTCATATACAGTAAGTGTTAAATATAGTTACTTCCATTTTGAAACAATTACACAGAGTGACCTCCCCTTAAAACCCAGAGTGACCTCCCTTTGAATCAGTCATATACAGTAACCTTTCTTTTGGAAACATTTACAGTAAGTGACGTTCCATCTAATACATTAACACAGAGTGACCTCCCTTTCTATGCATATGTACAGAGTGACCTCCCTTTGAACCATTTATACAGAGTGACCTATCTTTCGAGTCTCAGGCACCAGGACTTGAAGGATATGAATAGGGAAGTTAATGTACCTGGAATGAAGGTGAAGAGTGAAAAGGTTAGTAAAGTGTTTGGTAAGATTCATTTTGACATTTATTATCGACATTGTAAATGATGCCAGGAAAGGCAGGGAATCAGTATGTTTCTACTTGTAAATTTGTGTTAGCTAGGAATGAGCAGAAGAGAAATGTAGTCAGGAAACTGGTCAACACTTAATGTCAGGGAAGGCAGGGGAACCAGTCTGTTTCATACCTGTTGTCAGGGAGCTAATATGAAAGATTGGCAGGGAACCAGTCTGTATCAAACCTGTTGCTAGGGAGCTGATGAGAAATGCTGGCAGGAAACCAGTCTGTATCAAACCTGTTGCTAGGGAGCTGATGAGAAATGCTGGCAGGAAACCAGTCTACACTTAATGTTGCTACGTTTGTACAGATAATCTGCAGATCACAACAGAAGTAGTACCTTGAAATACCTGGATACAGTCCAACATTACACACATATGCCTGGGTACATACGTCTACCGTAAATAGGATGAGAAATATAACATCAGTATTCCATTCAACAGCTGATCCCACAAAAACACATCCAACCTTAAAATCTACTAAATTTGAATTTGAATCTTGATTGAAAACCATTTCCTAAAACTCAAGTTGTTTTCAGACTCTGTTTTTACGAAATTCTTTAACAGCTGGTCAAGGGATATACAGGTACCCAATGTATGTAGCTGGTTGCTTGAAGCTGGTGGCTGTTTAAGAACAACCGTGTATACAAATAGTGGATGGGCATTTAATTCTATTGGCTCAACAGGGAGGTCACTCTGAGTAACTATTTCAATGGGAGGTCACTAAGTGTAAATATTTCAAAGGGAGGTAGCTCTGGGTATTTTTTTTTAATTTGTATTGTTAACAAAGCTAGAATATTTTGAATGTCCAGCCAAAATGAAATTGATTTTCATTGTTGATTTAGATATGCCATTAAGACCAGCAGAACAGCAGAACTGTTCTGTAATTACTTTTATCATAACTATGGATAATGGAAGTACATTTGTAAATTATTAATATTACTTGCATTATTATTATTATGACACCAGTACACACAATCAATGAAAACCATACTCCATAGCTATATAGGTGGTAACACAAACTAAAAGAGAATTGAATTTTTCTTCCCATGATCCCAGTGAGGCAGTCATAGATATATAATAGAAGATTTTGTATATTTGATGATATACACATGTTTGTATCATTTCTGGGCAATCATGCTGTTGCTAAGTAACACAAAATATTACAGAAAGTTTCATGTTGGAGCCACTGACCTTGAGTGGCAATTTACAGTAATTTATCATTTATCCTGACACCTACATACTTCACCGAACTTTCCTTTGGGTTTCTCAACAACTAATCTGTAGCCACTATCAATATGTAACAGTGTGGTACTTCAAAATGAGTTTTTGATGTGGGCATAGATTAGGTGGATTTGGTAAAATTACAATTTTGGAGTTAGAATATTCAATATTCCATCCAAGAAATAAATGAAATTTACTCCCACAATAATACGTGCTGAGGGCCATGATACTTTGTTCACAGGACCTTTTGGCCTTTAAACACAGGTTTAACTGTACCATGAGTAATTTTATAGATTTACCTCAGTAAGACCTGCCTGTCTGGAATACTGACAGATAGCAACAACAAAATACATCCTCTTGCATATCAAACCATACATAGGCAGTATCCAGTCATACATTAACAGTTTTTAAGTAAAGCATTTCAAGACACTTTCTCAGAACTTTTAAGTACACTATTTCAAGACACTTTCTCATGCGACATTCCACAAACTTTTAATGCTTATTATTGCAAAATTAATATTTACTTTCAAAAGTTATATTTTTTTAACTCCAACATTAGAGTCACAAAAAATCAATCTCCAAACACCTTATTACATTAAATAACAGATTAAAACATCATTCTCTATCAATATTTCAAATTACAAAATCCTTATTGACGCAGAAAAACTTCTAAGCATCCTTTTAAAGGACCTTCTCTCCAGATTTTCAAAATGCAAAAAAAAATGTTTCTAAACTTAATTTTAAGAACTTGATTGTTGACAGTGTTATTATTGTAAATCATCTGTATCGTTTTCAATGAAATCATTAAAATATTTTTCAAGAATAAAAGAAATCACTCGCAGAAGAATTTTACACTGTCACCATACATTCAAATCCTCTTAATGTTTTTATACATATTTGTATAACTCTATATCATTTTTTTGTAAAAACTCGTGAACTTTTACACTTCACAATCAATTCTTGATTATCTTGACACATACATATTATTTATCATGACACATTTCACAATTCCAATTAATACATCCAATTAGTTCCATCCTAATTGATACACTAACCGTTAATTAACCGATAATTCCATACATCTGTCAACAAATAGCTGTTGAAAAACCTAAACCAACTAAGTGTCATGTTACTATATTATGGATAAAGCAGTTTCAATGTCCTGACAGTACTGTTCCAAATAAATGCACCCATTGAAGTAACAAACCCAAACAATTTGACCGAAATCTTACACTCCCTCAGCCCCTCCCTCAACACTGCGGTATACCGATACACTGGATATTGCGAGTAAATGAGAAGTTAAGTCATAATGTTGTTCAATACTCTGTACACAAACTAGATAGTTGGCAATACTCGGTACAGTAAAAGTCAATACAGTTTCAATGTATTCTATGGCTATGTAAATATTGGAACTTTTGAGATGCGTGAAGGAATCAGTCGTTTGGAAAATACCGTGGTTGAACTTGCACTTGTTTCCAGTCCAATGTCACTGTGTCCAATGTGCGATATCTGGGGTACGGTATACCGCAGTGCTCAAGCAGAAACTCTGTATCCATCATTCAAATATCTCACGTAAATACCGTTAATACCATAAGCATTATACTGTAGTTTGAAAAGCAAATGTTTCCATACTATCCTCAAAGAACTATACAAAGTTATACAAATTATGACATCACAAAAAATGCAATTTTGACAAATTACTTTAATTGTCAATACATGCATTATGTCATTTAGCAAAATGTCACACATGAAATCTATACTACAAAAGGTCATTCAGATGTTTTGTTCGAATATAGGTTAAACACCACTAAAACATCAGTGAAAAGGATGTGAATATTGATATACAGATGTTTAGCCGGGCAAAAAAGCAGTAACATTTCTTGTCAGTAAAAATGTGTCAAAATTTGATTTTTGAAGTTTATACATCAAACTACAGTCAACTCTCGTTATCTCGAACTCGCTTATATTGAATTTTCCGTTATGTCGAAGTGTTTTTCAAGTCCCGATTTTTCTCCTTCTTTGTCTATATGAAATCTTGAGACCCATCTCAAAGTTTCGGCTCGAATTCGGCTCGAATTTTTCGTAATGTCAATTATTTTTTGGTCCCGATTAACCAATTTGCACTTTAAATCTATTGTTCATCTCGAAGTCGGGTCGAAGTCTCGTATTCGACTAGCGTCGAATGTTTTTCGCACTTCGCCAGTCTGAAATCTTCGATTTACCTGTAATTTTCGCGCCTTCCATTGTTGAACAAATATTTGTTTGCAACAATTTGCGCAAACATGTCATAAAGTTTCGGGTTACGTACTAACATCAATAAACATGTCATCTCGAACAATTGTTTGTAAAAATAATAATTAAAATAAAATGCATTTTCTCGAGGAGGAATACATGTACATAAATATCACAACAAGCAATTCTCACGAATATGTCATTCTTATGACCATAACAATATGGCGGCATAAAATGACAAAAACTGGAAAACTTGCAACTTCGATGCCGAAAATTCTATTTCTGAATTTTCGTTATGTCAAAGTAATTTTCACGAAATTCGAGATAACGAGAGTTGACTGTACATCAAAAGTGAAACAAGTTATAACAACCAATAATTCCGTAGCACAGACTTTTTGGTGTGAGTCGCAAATTTGTCTGCTTACAGAAGTCTGTGAATACTTTTTGAAAAGAATCACTGGGTTTGTCCATAAGAGTCAATGACTATCCTGGCACCCAGAATCTGTGTATTGCATCAGAGGTTGAAAATTCAAGATTCAACCTTGGGATTTGAACCCCAGATCTTTGGCTTACTCAGGTGCATATATGTCTTGTGTCTGGCATTAAATGAATATGCTAAAGGTCAAGCAAGTAAGATATTCTAGTGGTAGCAACTTGAAGTCCACTTGAAGAGCGGGAGGTCCCAGGTTGGATCCCAGGTTGCATCATACCAAATTCCCTTGCTAGAAGCGCAGCATAAATCGCTGGCTTAGAATTAGAAGGTCGCAAGAACAAAATCAATATTTTGAGAAAACAAGAAAACACTGTCTGAAAACTAATCTTTACTTATAGAAAAACAAGCTTTTTAAACTTCAGTTTGGTCAACATGACCACTTCCGATGTTCATGAAAATAGGCTCATAAGAAGCGCCTTGAGATGCAGATTTCAAATATGCACGAGTCTTATAAGGTTGACCCTCTCATTCTAAGCCAGCAAAATGGGAAACTGGCTTCTTTTTTCTTTCATACCCACGAGGCGATGGATAACATCAGGAATGAGGTGTCGAGAGTGATAAATATAAGTTACAAAATCTTGTTTCTCCATCGACCGTAAATAAATGAGTATAAACTAAACAAGGAAGATTTAAGAGTACCATTTTTAACGAGGACAATCTTTCACAAGGTTTATTACGGTATCAGAAACAGGTTTTGTTTGTTTTTTATTCCCTCATTTTTATCAATATTTTTTTCTTATGACAAATAGATCAAGTATCAACACTTGTGTATGACATTTAAATAACTTATTATTGACAAAAATCCATATAACAATGGTATTGAATTATTTCATGGTCATTGACCAATGTTGATGTTATAATATTGTTATTATATTTCTCTAATAACAGATATCAAATTGAGCAATGCTATCAACACTAAATATTGATATTTGTGAATAACTCTAGCATAGTCTGAACAAGTTTTTTTTGTTCCAAATTATTTAAGGCTTCTATAATTTAACCCATTACTTCATGGAGACATATTTCAACAAATCTACCATACTCCATGCAGATGCTGTTATTGGATTTCAAACTACAAAAAAGAGCAAAGTATGTGGAGGTAAACACGGACAAGATTATTCGGGTGGTCTTTGACTATATTCCATAGTCTTCATCAGAGTAGAAAAGTATGATAATAATTGACCGAAAATATATTTTGCAGCACAGTTTATAGTGTCATGTGATTTGGTCTATTTTTAGAATTATCGTCAAAGCGTCTTTTTAATGTCAATATACAGTTTAACCTCCCGAAACGGCACCTCTGAGAAGCGGCAACCTCCGAGAAGCGGCACTTTTATTTCCCCCCGTCACTCTTATTTTAACCTCCGTAGAACGACACCTCCACAGAGCGGCAAACGGCCGTTAAAATTGTTACCTTTTGTATGGTTTACCTCTGAGAAGCGACAGGTGTGTTTTTACAACGGCATATTCACACGTGTTTACATAACTCCATACGATGTTGTTTTCTATTTTTCGCACCTTCGTGGATTATAATAATTATCGCTCATCAGGTAACGTTAGCCACGGGCTCTAGTAAATTAGCGACTGTCTTTGGGATCAGTTCGACAATATGACACAGTAACACCGTACATACCATGCACTTGCTGAGATGCATTAAACTCAATTTTTTTAAATCAAAGTCGTTATTAATAATTTTAAAAATAATTTTATCAATACGCGCTTTTCAATCAGTATATGGAACGAAATTCACGTACATGTTGTGTTAATGGTTAATCACGTCGTCTAAAACTGTCAATTTCAGCATAATTTTTTATGCACTGACCAAGTTACACACGAGAGGTTAACAAATTACCGATCACGTGTGCAAATTGTGTACTGAGCGATATGACGTAATAGAGATTTAAACACTTTGAAGGTAAACTATTCAATTGCATGTGCGTAAAATAATATGAATTCGGTTAATAATGTTGATAGTTGCGTTTAATAGCAATACATACTAGACCCGTGAGTAGTACGCATTTTTGTATCTAATCAATGATCTTAATTAAATAATCCTCAGAATTATATCGCGGCTACGAGTAGATCTAATTTTATGCATTAAATCACAAACAAACGACGTCAATTTAAAATTACTGTGATTATGTACACTCAATATAGTCTATGAACGACATTCTGAAACAATCAACCTCTACAGAGCAACACCTCTGCAGAGCGGCAGTTTTTTCTGTCTCCACCGGATGTCGCTCTACGGAGGTTATACTGTATTTACATGTTTCCAAACTGCGCGAAACCAACCCGTTAAACACATAGAGTGTCCCACATTTTATAATCCAGTTAGGATCTGATGAAAGTGACGTATCTGTTTATGTGTACACAGAAGATTACCACCATTGTCTGAATAGGTAGTGCAAATATAGTTTATTAGTTTAGCATTGAAATAATGGCTGTCTGTTTAAGCCTTTATAATTGGTTTTACACCGTAATAGTGGACCCAACCGTTGCGTCACTGTATTCTTACCCTGACTGGACTATACTCATTCTATAATCGGACAAAGATAAATTGGCCGGGCTAAATATAGTACCAAACCAAACAATATTGTTTACATAATGCACATGAAGTGAACTAATAAGGTATATTAACTTCGCTTCAAAAGCCGATGAGAAAATAGCTCAGTCAGTACAGAGCAAGGTCGAGTAACACCAAACATGTTTTATTATGCGCGAGTTCGAATCCCAGTTTACGACTTTTCGACTAGAAAAATGTAATCTATATATTTACTTTTTTTGTTTGATCTTTTGTAAAGTTCGTAATTTAAAAATGATAAGAAAACGAAATAACCTTGATGATAAAAAAAACACCGCGAGGATTCGAACCTGCGTACAAAAATATAACGCCGGGTACATCATCTATTGACGGATGCGTTACCACTGAGCCACTGGAGCTTTACGACAAATTATTTCAGCATTATCATATGTACCAAATTGGTCGATTAATTAGATGTGAAGGTCATCGTTTGTGTTTATTTACTGGTGCTAAATTTAGCCCGGCCAATTTATGTTTGTCCGACTATAATGGTGTTGTTTGTTTACGTTCGAGCGAGACAGTCCGAAGTGCATCGTGGTCATTCGGTTTTGTCTCTGCCAGATCGGCCAATGTTGAATGACCTCAGACTTTGAGGGAAGAGAAGATATAGTTGTGTGGTACATAGAAACTGTTTTCTGGTTATACTACCTAAGAACAAATACTTTAATAGTCTATATAACACATTCAATTAACTCATTCAATATAACACATTCAATATAACACATTCAATGACACTGTGGAATATAGACAATCAAACATTCTATTTACACCTTGTTAAAGGGATATTAACATGATATGATGCTGATAAGGGAGAATAGAATAGTCTTACTTTATTGCAAGGGGCAGATTGATTAAATACAACTAAGTCCTTGAAAATATTTGACTTCTTGGACTAATAAAAATTTATTCATAGACTTAAATACAGTCAGGTCTCCATACACCAAGCTGTTTGTTCACAGGTAACAAATTTGTCAGTAAGCTCAATTGATACAAAGAATTAACATTTTGAAACATTTCCCCATAAAATGATGTCAGTATATGAAATTTTCAGTATATTGGGTGTTGTTATATTGAGACCCGACAGTACTGGAGTACTAGTAGTGAAAATGTGATAGTTTATACAGTCAAACAAGTGTAAAAGACCACCTGCAAACAAAGACCATTATTTCAAAACCTGTCTGAAAAGACCACCAACATCATCCATCACTTATTAAACTTATTAGACTTATTAAACCTGTTAAGAGAAGACCACATTAAGAGCCAAAATTCACCATATTAACATGTAAAATTCTACTTACTGTAAACCAATTAACTTTCGCAAGTACTAACTTTCATGTTCTGCAGATCATCGGCACATTCGCTATAATTAATTTTCACGTTTTTAAGTTTTCCCGCTATGTCCATTTTAATGATTTTAGCACTTTTGCAGCGACTTAATTTCTTGGAATTCTATCACTTACAATAATTTCTTGGTTTACAGTAAGAGAAATCAACATAACAAACCTTGACTGTTATTACACTATTACTTACGGTACTTACTTATTACATAATATTAACCAATTAGGGTTTAATTTTAGCCAATTATAATTACAATCACATCCTTGACACAAAGAATAACACAAAATTAACTACAGGTCATATATAACCATGAAACCAAGAACATTACCACAATGATTTACAGGTATGTAATAAATATAACTACAAACAATTACTGCCAGTCAGAAACATTTTGCCTCCAAATTTGAAGAGCTTGAAGAGTCTGTTTTATCAAGCTGCTATAATCATGTCTGATAATCTCTATCATTACCTGAGGGTAGATCTACCAGGAGATACTGACATACATCCAGTCATACTGGCTCATCTATCAACAGTAAAAACATTTCTCTACATCAGACAAAGGTACCCTGATTGTAAAGACACAATCATTTACAATCCTACCACTGCCACCAATGTACAATGAAATCTTCCACAAATCCTGCCACTCTCTACACAGTCTCAAACCTGTTTGTAAATACTACCCCAGCAGAAAGGGTCTTTGTTGACAGATGGTCTATCTTTACAAAATAAATATCATTGAAATTGTAAAATAAGGAAGGTTCAACTAATAAAATCATACTCTCATACCTGGCTCTGTTCTATAATTATTATAGTGCGCCCATGATAATGTGATATTTACAAACATTAGGTTTGGTCAACTGTGGCAAAATTGGTTATACAAATCACTTAAATAAACAGATAAGGTCAGTATTGTACTTAAAACATCACTGATAACCGTGCACATAATTGTAATCCACCTTTGTGGAATATACCAAATTTTCTCACCTATCACATTATCCTGGGCGCACTATAGGCTACTCTAATCAGTGTTCAATTGAAGTTTGAACAACAACAAAACCTCTAAAAAAACTTATAATAATTTATACTAATAGAACCATCCGGGTGGGGGGGCCCATATCACACACCTAGCTAATCAGACAATGCCAGTTTAAGAGATTTCTGTATATATAAAATTATATAAACAAACAACATACAAACACACAAACAAACAACATACAAACACGCTAACACATTATTGACATAGAATCCGATCCCCTGGAGGTTGAACAATACAGGCTGCATGTGTTGACTATATAGATATAACATTATGGAGCACATCAAGATAAGAGAAACAGGTTAGACAATGATACAGGTTCTGACATAGTTTATGGTGATTATACATGCAGGTAGCTGACAGTTAACATATACAGGTAGCTTCAGGTAGATACATGTATAATATCATGTACATGGCAGGGGCGTAGCTTAGTCGAAATCAATGTGTAGGCCACGTTATTTTAGGGTGGTTCGGGTGCATGCTCCCCCTGAAATTTTTAATTTCTATATCCCCGCAGCTGCATTCTTAGCTGTTTTCAGACTAAAATACAAGAACTACTACTCTCAATTGAGATAGGGTGAATGCAATCCTATACCCCATACCCCCATTGATTTTAATTGCATTTTTATTTTTTCGAGTTTCTGTGAAAAAGTGTAGGCCGCGGCCTATATGGCCTATAGGAAGTTACGCCCCTGCATGGTATATACAATATAGTACAGTACAAGCCCTCATATCAGTAGAACAACAACCTCTCTATAGCAAAACCTTAAAGACCAACATTGCTGGGTTAAGGTCAGGGAAAGAGAATTTAACAATTTCCTTAAGCAGCTATTTACTATTAATTTAACCTCTGTGGTGCAACACCCTTTAAACAGTGACCAATATTTGCAGCACCCAAAGGGTATAATTTCATGCGTAGGTCATGTACCTAGTACAAATGTGTACAGAATATATAATCAATTACACAGGTCACCTTTGGGATTCTGCATGAAAAACAGGGACCAGTTGCAATGGCGCAGCACTCAATAGCACTTTCCTAGGGCAATAGTAAGTGGTAAATGTACTGGCAAGCAGAAAGACGATTGCCGTCTCTAAGCAAACTATTGAACAGCAAATCCAAAATTGCACCAAAGATGTGGTTAATTGCGTTTGTAGGAAAAGCACTTGGAAGCAGAGTGCTGTGAATTGGTATGTTACAAACCACTGCTTCCTGGTGGAAAGTCATTGAACAGCCATTTGAAGCTAAAGTTTGATATGCAATGACCCTCTGGTTCATTATGTACAGTAATACTTATTACTAATTACTTAATATGGGTACAAAAACTGCACAAAACCTGTCTATAAACAAGCCTTTGATAGAATAATACAGCATATTTGTATCAGTTATTACATGTATATAATTTATCAAATTAGGCTCAGGGAATTCAGCTTCTACTATAATTAAGCTAATAAAATTTATGATCAGTATAATAATAATAATACAAGTGATCACAAACAATCCTGTTCATTTATGATAATTGAAGCTAAGTGGTTGCAACATCAACACTCAGACATCAACATACCGAACCACCAATAATGACAACATTCTGACATAGACTTACACACCAAACAACCCAACAAATAATGACATAATTCACACATCATATATAAATATATAAACATTAAACAAGCACAGTACACAGAGGTTGTCATTGTGAGTGTCCTTGTAAAGGACTAGGACACCCACTTTAAGCACAGTGAGTTGAATATACCAGAACAAAATCTAGGTTTGTGAGTGTTCTTGTAATGGACCAGCCTCCCCGGCTAGTACAGGTAGTTGCATACTGGCAGTAGGG
Organism: Spisula solida; assembly: GCA_947247005.1. NCBI lineage: Eukaryota > Metazoa > Mollusca > Bivalvia > Venerida > Mactridae > Spisula > Spisula solida. Next base: position 12,124,482 of record OX365961.1, read on the forward strand.
GTGGGCCGATGCATCGAAATATCGATACATTGCGATTCCGAGTGTCCCGATAGTATGAATCGATAGTAAAAGTCTCGATCCAATAACTATCGCCGATAGTTAGCTGAACAATCGATAGTTACGATAGTTTCCTATTTATAAATAAAGTTTATTATTAATTTAAAACAACTTCCGTTTTCGTTAAAAAAACTAATTGTAAATAAACACACGCATCAAAACAGCTACAAATTGGCACAATGGACTTATATCGCCTTAATTTTATTAATCTATTTCTGTCCAATTCATTTTAAATTATTTCCACAAATAGTAGATTAGTATGGTGTACAACAAAGTGATATCTTACACAGTGCAAATTGCATTTACAAGTTAATCTTTGGTTTTCAAATCTTGGCAATAACTATTGCAATAGTATCGCAATAGTTTCCAGCAATACAATAGTATCGCAATAGTACTTTCAGCGATAGCAATAGTATTGCAATAGTCAAAATTTGACTCAATAGTCACCCCTAATTGGCAGTGCCAGGAAGTCACCAGTAGAATCTGGGTTTGATCACCAGGTTGTTACAAATCTTCCATGCCATTGGCTCCTGGTATGTCATGAATTGTCAGTAGCCGTTAGGTCAATGGAGAACCTATGTGTCCAAAACAGTGCTGTGATTCCCACAACACCACTACAATCAAAATTGAAGATGATTGTGTAAAGGAAAAAATATTATGTTCTGGCTAAAAGGTTAGTATTAAGAACCTTGTAAACTAGAAATAAAAGAAAATTTAGTGTACAGTGTAAATAACTGGTTGTACTGAGACTCAAGATCAGGCAGTGTGTTAACATTCAGATTGTTAACTTTACTTTAATCTATCAAGTCAGGTAATTATTTCAATCTCTTTATAAATGTCAGATTAAATTACAGACCTTTAACAAGAATTCCAACAACTGCTAGCTATGATATTTCCAGTTACACAAAGGCTGTAGATGTCTACTCAAACACTGTAGACACATCCCCTCCTCTAAGATCCAGTAATAAAACCAAAAAACATTTCATTAACCTGAAGAAGCCATTTAGGTGAAATAGATTATGTATGTAGTTCTCGTTTGGTGGTTATATCATTTAATATAATTATGGTTATAAAACCAACAAAAATTGCTTCTCAAACATTAACTAACCATTTCCCATGCATCAGCAAAGACTCCCAACATGTGAACATGATAATATTATACATACTGGTACAACAAAATCTTTCATTGCACAAATCTGCTTTCTCCACTTCATCATAAAGCTGTGCTTGCTCATAAATCTTTCTCCACCTCAACACCAAACAGGTTCTTTCAACATCACCACGCACAACGTGTTTCCACATTCCCATTATACACCTAGCTCCCTTGATCTCTGATTTGAGAAAGTTATTTAGTTCCTCTACTTTTGTAGGAGCACCTTAGAGCCAATAACTCAATGTCATATCTTTTCTTGCTCATAGTGTAAAGGTGTGCTGGACTCCACACAATACTATTTGCAGACAACCCAAACCCGTAGACAAATAAAACATACTAAGATATTGGTCTCTATATTATAAAAATAAAAAACAAATATTAAGCCATGACTGTACTTTAAATTATAGACATTTTGTACAGCATACCCAGAGGTAACGGCTCAGAGGTCAGATTCGTTCTATAGTCTTATTTGTTTACATTGATGAACATGACTAATAGCCAAAGATCAGTTCTATTCATTGGCATTTCTTTGGCATTTTTAACTAAGTTTCAAAGCTCATTTTCATTCACCTTTGAAATGACTACATGCTCCATTCACATGAAGCAATTTAAACCCAATAACACTCATCAGCCTATCTCTAACACACACATAGACAGAAGCAACATTTGTTAGTTAGTAAACTTCCTGAATGTTTTAAATGACTCATCAGAAGATATAGGTAATTATACAGACTGAATTCTACCTGACACACTCCATGAGATCTATCTAGCTTCTAATGATAAGCTTACCATAAACCTTAATTAACTTTAATTGCAAAGGCCAGAGTTTTTAGGTGAACAGGACTTGTTTGAAATGTTTGCTGAAGGGAAGGCCAAAAGGATCATAGCTTGCTCACCTGTCATTATGTGAATGGAATGCCAAAAGGATCATAGCTTGCTCACCTGTCATTATGTGAAGGGAAGGCCAAAAAGGTCATAGCTTGCTCACCTGCCATTATGTGAAGGGAAGGCCAAAAAGGTCATAGTTTGCTCACCTGTCATTATGTGAAGGGAAGGCCAAAAAAGTCATAGCTTGCTCACCTATCATTATTTGAAGGGAAGGCCAAAAAGGTCATAGCCAGCACACCCGCCATTATGTGAAGGGAAGGCCAAAAAGGTCATAGCTTGCTCACCTGTCATTAGGTGAAGGGAAGGCCAAAAAGGTCATAGCTTGCTCACCTGTCATTATGTGAAGGGAAGGCCAAAAAGGTCATAGCTTGCTCACCTGTCATTATGTGAAGGGAAGGCCAAAAAGGTCATAGCTTGCTCACCTGCCGATATGTGAAGGGAAGGCCAAAAGGGCCATAAGCTTACTCACCTCCCATTATGTGAAAGGAAGGCCTAAAGGAACATAAGCTTGCTCACCTGCCATTGTGTGAAGGGGAATGCCAAAAGGGCCCTAACTTGCTCACCTGCTATTATGTGAAGGGAAGGCCAAAAGGGCCATTCACTCGCTCACCAGCCATTATGTGAAGGGAAGGCCAAAAGGGTCAGAGTTTGCTCTCCTGCCATTACGTGAAGGGAAGGCCAAACCAGTCATAGCTTGCTCACCAGCCATTATGCGAAAGACCTAGGACCCCTAAGGGTCTCTTGCTATTGTACCATTCCCTCATACCAACAGCTAATACATCCAAAAATGTTCCATAAACCCTAAACATAAATAACTGTGGCCTAAGATTACCATAGACCTTAATTAACTTTAATGGCTAGGATTATCTCTAACACAAGATACTCTACAAGAAGTTCCTGATACAAGCACCACCCTGGGAATGCTTCATGCTGCAATTGTGTTTGTTTGAAGATACAGATCAGGGAGAAATCCTGAGTGGCTACTGCATGGGGGTAGAGAACAGGATCAAGATAATGATAAATGGGTAGAAAGAGAGTAATCATGCTAATAAGGAACATGAGGGAGAATCCGGCTCCCATGCCACAACAACAAAACGCCAATCTTGCTCCCGTGCCACAAAACCAACCTATCCCCCTCAATCGTGCCGCAACACCAATCCGGCTCTCATGCCATAATGCCAATCTTGCAACCGTGTCACAATACCAACCTGGACCCCTCGATTGTGCCGCAACACTGATCCGGCTCTCGTGCCATAATACCAGTCTTGCACCTGTGCCACAAAGACGGGACACCTATCAAGTATCAGCATCAACATGATAAAAATGGCAATTCTGCACCAAGGCCACCTTTACAGATCGCAGTTTACGTCTCTTGTCTTTTCATAGTGCCACACCACAACAATGTTACGCCAATCTGGCATTCATACTACAATGACAGAACACCAGTCTAGCAACCAATTGCCACAATGACAGAACACCAATCTAGCAACCAATTGCCACAATGACAGAACACCAATCTAGCAACCAATTGCCACAATGACAGAACACCAGTCTAGCAACCAATTGCCACAATGACAGAACACCAATCTAGCAACCAATTGCCACAATGACAGAACACCAATCTAGCAACCAATTGCCACAATGACAGAACACCAATCTAGCAACCAATTGCCACAATGACAGAACACCAATCTAGCAACCAATTTCCACAATGACAGAACACCAATCTAGCAACCAATTGCGACAATGACAGAACACCAATCTAGCAACCAATTGCCACAATGACAGAACACCAATCTAGCAACCAATTGCGACAATGACAGAACACCAATCTAGCAACCAATTGCCACAATGACAGAACACCAATCTAGCAACCAATTGCCACAATGACAGAACACCAATCTAGCAACCAATTGCCACAATGACAGAACACCAATCTAGCAACCAATTGCCACAATGACAGAACACCAATCTAGCAACCAATTGCCACAATGACAGAACACCAATCTAGCAACCAATTGCCACAATGACAGAACACCAATCTAGCAACCAATTGCCACAATGACAGAACACCAATCTAGCAACCAATTGCCACAATGACAGAACACCAATCTAGCAACCAATTGCCACAATGACAGAATGCTAATCTAGTGCCTTAACAACAGAATCCTAGTCTGGGTCATGCGCAACAATGACATAACGCTAATTTACTAAATTAAGCAACTACGCCACAAAAACAGAACACCAAACTGGAACCTGTACCACAACACAGACACCAGTTTGGCACATAAGCCACAACAACCGAACTCCAAGCTATCAGCAGCACCACAAAACAGAACAAAGTCGACAAAATGCACCATCACCATGTAAATAGGCATACATACATGTAGAAGGGCCAGGGATAGTCAGGGAGAGTAGAAAACAGAACAAAGCCTCCACATTCCCAAATATCACTCATCAGTAAACTATCATGTTTTCTCATCATAAGAACTCATCTACCTATTATTTTTGTTCTTCAAATGTTTATTGTTTATGGAGAAAGGAACAGATTCAGAAAATACAATTGACTGTTAAGAAAACAGATATGATCTGGGATTGGGAAAGGTGCCACATAATGGTACTTCTTGAAGGGAAATAAACTGTTATCAAGTTACATATAAAAAATACCGATCAGGTAATGGTTAATACCTGAAATTTGTAATCCGGACACGTTAACCATAGAATGAAACTATTTTCGTTCAAGAAAAATTGAAATCCAGTAACGACCGGTTTAATAAGTCTGGTTCACAACAATCTAACAAAATGCTTCCTTTTTTGGATTTTCTTTTTAAATCGTAAACTATCGCGAACAGGTTACGTGCCCCTCCATGGACTATTTACTTTGGGCATTCCAAGATGCCTGCGGGCTTTAACTACAGTCAAAATATACTTCCCAGAGGGTGTCTGCAAGTACCATTTATTTTATCTCCCATCACTTCATTTTTAAAGATATTTAATTTGAGAATTACATTTAAACCACCTGTCGAAAAAGACCTTGTTATTCTGTTTGCGGTTTACTGTGCTGTCTTTACAGAATGGTTTGACTGAATGCGCAATCTTGCGTTGAAAATGTTTGGCAAAGAACACTTCATTAAGCACAAACACTTCTTTTTCTACAGAATTTATGTTTGTAATCAAAACAGATTAAGAACCCAAAGATAGAAGAACAATTTAATGCTGCTTGCCAACAGTTACCTTTCTTTAGGGCATTTATTATCTCATTGAGTTCTGTTATCAGTTTTCAATCATTTGAACATTTCAACATAACAGCATTTATCTTGCAACATTCAAAGTTAGGCTATTATGAGCAAATACCTAAATTACAAGTAGGTGTATTATTTATTGATTTTTTTATTAGAAATAGGAAAAATATTTTTCAGAACTCTGATATCTAAGAATTGGTTGGCAATTTTTTCATTCCTTTTAATAATTTGAATCTTTTTTAAAAATTATTTTGCAATCAAGTTTAAAAAATTAGACAACAGATTGATATTTTTGAAATGGATAAAACACAAACTTGAAAAACAATGACAGACTTCGATAATATTACAGCCAAAAAAAAATAATTGGGGCGACATGAAATGTATGGAGCTTCAAAGAGAAAATGCAAAATAGCATGTAGCAGATTCTGTTATTTTGCCTAAAACCTTTTGTTTGTCATCCTGTCTTATTGACCAATGTTGAAGAACAAATACAGCAGGGATGAAAATCTAGGACTTAATTTATTTCGGCCTTTAAACAGAATTTATCTTGCAATATTAAAAGTTATGGTGCATTTTTTGAACAGCTGACAATAAATATCTTCATAATCAAAAGACTTTTCATCAAACATCTTCAAACAATATAAATCCTGGACTGGTTTACCTTTTCTTGCATCTGTTCCAGGTATTTCAAGCTATCAGACAATGAGAGAAATCTGAAACCAGTCTGATTCAATGATTGATAAATGGACCATTGTTCAAATAAGAAGAATATGTCTGGCGGAAAATCCAACCTAATTAACAAAATCACCCATCATGTAGGCATATAAACATTATCACTTATATATAAACAGGCCTGTAGCCATGCTGAAGTGCCTCAGAGAAAATTTGAGAAATTACCAAAATAAGTGTGCTTTTGAAGGAATGATCAATATGTTACAATATTGCCAACTATAATATTTAAGCAATACATTCGTGATTCTATCAAATCATTTTATTCTGCTCAACGTTTTTAAAGCAGGTCAGTAGATCTCAGAATGCCAACTTGCCACTAGCCAATTTTAGGACTAGCAATGCCACACCAAAGATGTTGGTTTTAAGACTACATGATGCAACCCCTGAGTTAAGGCTACACTTCAACATTTGCCATGTTGGCTAAAGGCTTAATACAATGCTACAGCTAAGGTTTTGATGAATCTAAAGGCTACACTGCAACAGCCAAGGTCTTGACCAATTTAAGACTACATAATGCAACAGCTGAGGCATTGGCCTATTTTAAGACAACATTGAGCAACAGCAAAGGTGATGGCCAATGTTAAGACTACACTGAGCGACAGCAAAGGTGATGGCCAATGTTAAGACTACACTGAGCGACAGCAAAGGTGATGGCTAATGTTAAGACTACATTGAGCAACAGCGAAGGTGATGGCTAATGTTAAGACTACACTGAGCGACAGCAAAGGTGATGGCTAATGTTAAGACTACATTGAGCAACAGCAAAGGTGATGGCTAATGTTAAGACTACACTGAGCGACAGCAAAGGTGATGGCCAATGTTAAGACTACACTGAGCGACAGCAAAGGTGATGGCTAATGTTAAGACTACACTGAGCGACAGCAAAGGTGATGGCTAATGTTAAAACTACATTGAGCAACAGCAAAGGTGATGGCCAATGTTAAGACTACATTGAGCAACAGCAAAAGTGATGGCAAATGTTAAGACTACACTGAGCGACAGGAAAGGCATTGGCCTATTTTAAGACTACACTGAGCGACAGCAAAGGCATTGGCCTATTTTAAGACTAAACAGCGACAGCTGAGGTATGTGAATCTAGGACTGACCTGGCTCTAAACACTCCACACACTATTCCTGCTATACAATTACATGTATTGGACACTAATACATGATAAATCAAGATCATATTTGGAAAGTATACCAAGATAGAAATGACAGAATAAAGCTGTATTGAGTACCTGAATGCCAATATGCAACAATATACTTTATCAATCAACAATATAATATAATATTTAATCAATATAATATCTTATCAATATACCCATTGTTGAATACAGCAATCATCAAAGATAAATGCAAGAACACATCAGCTGATAAGTCTAGAATGTTATTTCCAGAACTGTTTTCAGTTTGAATACCGAGTAAAGCCTTATGACTACACATGTCTACAATCACTTTTTAGCCACCTTTTAGGGAAGTTGCTGGTGTTTGTAAGGCCATCTTATGACAGCCCTGGCAAACTAAATTCTCGACATGTTGACTTTTTCAGAGTTTTGCTTGCATTTTACTGTTATCATAATTATGGTAGTTATGCTTGCGATCTGGCTTTCACATCATACAACAATGTAAGCCTGGCACATCTGCAAGGTCAATAAATGTGAACTCTACATTCATGGTATGTTTTTTATCATAAAGCATACATACATGATAGTGTTTATTGATATTACAGATGAGGCAAGCATCTACAACTCATGTTACATAATGTACACATACATTCAGATCCAACACATGTTTATGTAAACAAATTGTTGCCTTACAATAATAAGACAACCTTAGTACTAGTAGACCTAAACATATTCAAAATCTGCAATGCTGGTACAAGGCACATCTTAATTTCTGAGGTCATTTTTTGACCAAAATACTCCTACATATACTTCTTCAAATGCTCCTATATATGCTCCTACAAATGCACCTACAAATACTCCTACAAATACTCCTATATAATGCTCCTACAAATATTCCTACATTAACTCCTATATATGCTCCTAAATATACTCCTACATATACTTCTACAAATGCTCCTACAAATACTCCTATATATGCTCCTACAAATGTTCCTACATATACTCCTACATATACTCCAATATGCTCCTATTATTCCTACATAATTATGCTCCTACATACACCCCTACATATACTCCTACATATGCTCCAAAAATGCTCCTACCTATGCTCCTACAAATGTTTCTAACCTTTGCACAAGAAATTACAAAACTACAAAGTATTGCCAGATAGCAAAGGAAGAACTCATGCTCACCTTAAATAGATTTTTCACAATTTTCCGTAATCGTTTGAACACGTTCTTCATATAAGTATTATATCATACAGTTCCATACAACACAATGCAATGTCTGTATCAATTTTAGATAAACACAGTATTAATCATTATTAAATGCGGTCATAAATTGTTGTGAAACATTTACTGCAGAAAAAAGCAGAGAAAGTAAAAACTATTCGCTGCATCTATTCCCAAATGTCAAAAGTTAACATAGTAATGAATGGTTCACATTCACAGAAGTTTTCTCTACAAGTCGGTGGCCATCTTGGATTCCAGAAGGATGAGTAGTTTTCCAAGAAAGCTGGCATACTGTCAATAAAACACAAGAACAAATTATAGACTGGGTGCAACACTCCATAAACTGGGTATGGTTAACATCTGACTGGGGGAGGTTTGACTTAATATACTGATTCTAAGATGATCTGGTAAGCTATACTTGTAACTACCAGGGTAGACATAACAGATAAACAGGTATAATGGCAGACTGATTATATACAGTTAGTCAGTGTGACCATTCGGTGGCTAAAGTGTTGTAGCAGCCAATTGGTGCAGTGGCCAAGTGGTTCAGCAACTAAGGGGAGCAACCAGGAGTAGCATATAAGTGGTACAGAGATCATGTTGTGCAGCGACCAAGAGGAACACAGAAGTGAAGCAGTGGCCAAGTGGAGAAACCAAGCATTGTAATGGCCATGAGGTGCCATGGCCAAGAGGAGCAGCAACAGTGAGTAACAAATAAGGGATGCAAGTGTCTAAATGGTGCATTGGTCAAGTGTTATATTGATCAAGTGTTGCAGCAGACAAGTGGCAAGATTTCTTCAGGTTGTGACAATGACAGTTCAGTTCAAGAAACCAATGTAGCAATTTAAGGTCAAGCAAAAGACGCTTGGTTGAAACTTGACCCTCAAAGTAGAAACACATCTGCACATCATCTTTATTAGTTATACATTTGCTATGAGTTTCATTCAATTTGGCACAGGCGTCAAAAAGTTTTGGAGCGGACATGATTTTGTTACGGACGGACAGATTTTGTGGCAGGGGGGGGTAAAAAAGATGCCAGTGCAGTTTATATGGCACCTTTTCAATGTAAAAGAAAGGTTAATATACTGAACAAAGTTTATCTTAGTGTATCGGACAATTATAGCAATTGAATGGACACAAATTCTGTCCATATACTTCACATGGGGCTCTCCTGGAATTAAATTAAATTTCTACTACCTTATTCATTTACTCTTATAGCAGATCTCACTTCAAACTTATCTATATGTTTAATCCACTGCTTATTAAAAGTATACCTGCAGTTTGGAGAAATTCCTGATAGACATAAGTTATTTATACTGACTAGGCGGAAAGGTAATATATTTCCAACTGAAACTATCTACCAATTAAATCAATGCAAAGGGAGACAATTTCACTTTGATACTAAGGAGCATTTAATTTAGTTATGCATAAATTATCTTTCCTGTTGCATAAAAGTCAAAGGTCAACTTCATAATTTACTCATTGGTCCTTAATATAGGAGAGATCATGTTTGTATAGTTACAGAGGTATTCATATGCAAATGTGCCCACCAGCTAGCTATTGGTGAATGACATGTTTTATTGTTCATTCATCCAATAGACTGCTGGTGGGCATTTTGTGTATGAATACGATGATCTCTACTATACATGGAACCCTTTCGGCCAACTTCATTTGCCATCAAGCGGCGTACGCTGCTTACCGCTTGGTTCATGTGATACAAAGCGATACATTTTGAATGAAGTGAAAGTTGGAAAAAATATGATGCAAAATAGTACCAATAAAAAATTGCTTAACTACTTAGTTCAGCCACATGTTTGACAGTACCTATCATTCAAAATATATTTTTTTGGCACATATTTTCATAAGCGTGAGAGTAGTAGAACATTTTAGAACAAGATACCGGATTGTGATATTTTCTTCTGATTGATAACGCAGTCACTGACCGGAGTACTACCTGAATAAATATACGATTTATTGACAGAGATAGATGAATTAGAAGAATTACATGTATCCTGGTATCCTGGGAGGTTGGTAAACTTTCTATGAAAATTAATGGTAACAATACATCAGTTAGGAGAGGAGGGGGATGTTGATTTCAAGAATCATGTGTATGACTATAGTTAAATGGTTGAACATCCCTGACCTCTGATTTTATACAACAGGGGAACTTTGGCTGAGTGGTTAGCGCTCTTAACTACCCAACCCAAGGTCCCTGGTTCGAATTTCCAACGATATTAGAGAACTGCTGAACTGGTTGGAAACCCAGAGATAGTCTCGCATGTATCAGTGCTAAACACTGGGAATGTCAAAGAACCTAGGAGTGAGAGACTATTTGGAGATAGCTAGGGCAGCGTGCCCTGATTTCTTGTATCACACAAACTATCCATGTATCTGTCTTTTTCCTCAAGATATTTGGCCAATTACGCAGAGATAAACTGAATGGCCACACACAATGTCTCAATCAATGCAAAAGAATTACAAAGGATGGCATTGGTGGCTGAGTGCATTAATGCTTTGACTATGTATCGAGAGATCCCTTGCTCAATTCTAAGCTGGAATGCTTTTCAATGTTTCCTACCCAACTGGTTGGTAATCCTGAGGTGCAGTACATCGGCACATAAAAAGAACCAAGTAGTCTTTTCAGAAAGAGATGTAAATTGCATCTGGATTCTTTGTACATTTGTAAAGCACTACCGTTTGCTCGATAGCACTATGCTAGGCAATGGCTTGCTCAAGAAGAACCATAAATCAGAGGAAACAAATAATTTATTTGCTAGTGGCAAGCACTCCCAGAAAGCAAACCTTCGCACAGCAAATCACTATTGAGTGCTACTGAAGCGACTAGTAGAACAACAAAGTGCTCAGTAGTGCTTTTCAAGCAAAGTGCTGAGAAATGGTATGCTATCTGTGAGCACTGGTAGCGTGTCATTGCATAGACGTAAGAAAGCTCGATAGGGCTATTTGTTAGCTGTTTGGTTAGGCAAAGGGCTCCATATACACATCTGGTTATCAGAGACACATCATGTATTTATCTACTTCCACCCACAGGATAAATATATAAACTTCAGTACCAGAATAACACCACATTCTGAGACATTCTCTGATCTCATGTTTAACATTTTATCATGGAAAAACAGCTGGTTTCTTAAAGTGCTTATCATCCCCCATCAAACTCAAGGGAGGTAATACAAGTACAAAGTGAAACATGGTGATACAGAGTAGTTTCCCCTTCAGCTAATTTATTATAGTCTGGAAGCAAATTATCATACTGGTATAGTCTGCCCAGGATAATGTGATATTTACAAACATTAATCGATTTGGTCAACTGTGGCAAAATTGGTTTTACAAATTAAACAGATCGTGCCCATAATTGTAAGCCACCGTTGTGGAATATACCAAATTTTTCCACCTTTCACATTATCCTGGGCCCACTGTAGCTCTATTATTTTCTGTCATAGCATAATTTAACTTACTATTTTCTGGCATATATCAAACTTCTGAGTTGTGTTTCAACACTTGGTTTAGTTTATAATACTTATTTATTCTAGGTCGATTGTGAAACAAGTTTATTTCAACTTATATCAATCACTCTCTAAACCTCATTCCTGATGTTATCCATTGCAGTTAAAATTCTACCAATGGTATGCAGGGTCAAGTTATTGTTTCATGAAATATGCAGTGAATATTATGAAGCTATTATCCAGCTCTGACAATGACACAGAAATATGGGATAGTTTCCGAAAATAACAACAATATATAAATTTGAGGTCATTTATCACAGTTTTGCTAACATTATAGATAATTCAAGGTAATTTGAAATCATCACCATCTCTTGCTAACTGCCTGTGTTTTACATATTTCACATAATTGCAATAACAACTCAAACCCATCTCTAAACTATTCACCATTTACCAAATATTTCCCATTTTCTGTTTGTTTGATCAGGTAATCATTACTGCATTATTACTGCATTATTACTGCATTATTACTGCAATAGTTTGCATAATGATAATGATCATGGTGTAACGAAATCTAGTCGGCCGATGATAACACTAGCCTTTGTTTACAAAATAATGTAAATGAAAAGTAAATGCATTTTTGATGTTCGTTTTTTGTTCAATCTTGTGCATATTCACTTTTATCACATAACCTGCGGTTCGGGAGTGCCGTAAAGCCATGCCGTAAATATCGTTAGGCACTCCCAGACTGTGCAATAAATATTTAAATGAGCTTGACGTGACGTTAGCCAATCCATGCATTGATCAGTCAATGACGTCAGGATAATATCAACGTCGCCATGACGTCGCGTTAATTGTACCGCTGAATTTTGGCTGAAATATATGCAAATATATATCATCCTTTTGAACAATAATGAGCGTTTTCTAAGGTTATGTGATAAATAGAATCTTACATTCATGCTCATTACATACGAGTTTTATTAAACTCGTCGACAAAAACAATATGACACTCGGCAAAGCCTTGTGTCATATCATTTTGTCCACTCGTTTAATAAAACCCGTATGTAATGAGCACTAATGCAAGATCCTCTATTTAATGCATATACTCTTTCAATCTACACTGACAACAAGCAGCCAGTTGACCGTGCAACGTTTATATTATGCATGTTTGTTTATTGATAAGGCTAGAGTTATCTCTGATGAGCTATAACAACTCTCTTGACTCACTGCTTAACCCTTTACTCCATACACACTGCACATGTTATTCTAATAAGAGATGGGATGGAATTTGTACACATCTCATAAGCAGCTTTTTACAACAAATATCAAAATAGGAGAAATCATGTTTGTATACAAAGGAATTAGTACCATCAGCTATAGATCAACCATGTTTTTTGAGCCGTGACTAATATATGCAGCAAAGTTGATTCACCATAGAAGGGTAGTTATATATAAGCAATACCAACATAAGTTAAATAAGTATTTCGTTAAGTAACTGAATAGGTGGCCCAATGGATACGGCGATGTCTTATGAGACTTACTTTTCTAGGTTCGATCCTCGGCATCGTCAGTTTTTATATTTGTCTTTTTTTCAAATTGCTTGTTTAAGTAATATTGCACAAGAAAGTTCTGCATTTCCAGGAATGTATTTTATCAGTCAAAATTAAGTTTCGTTACTCATAGTAACAGCGTGTAATTATATACATGTAATTGTTTCTCCTAGTTAAAACTGGCATTATATTATGCAATAAACGGTCTTCAAGCACCCGCTATGAAATATTCAAATGCATCAATTGACTCGGAGACAGACAAAACTGACGAATTTTAACCAACACACCAAGAGAAGTCGAAAGTCGGACACGAGTTTATGTATTGAATTAAGTAAAAGATAAATTAATACTTGGCCCGAGGAAAGAAATCAAATAAAAAACAACGAAACATGTAAAACCATTACATGTAGAATGAAAATTCAAAATAATTAATTAAAAAATTAAAACTGCTTTTAAACAACGTCTTCATATTATTGACGACAAAGATTTAAAAGGTGAAGGAGAAAAAATGAGCAGTTATCAGAGCTTGAACCCGCATGTCCCAGGTTGAAAATCAAGCTGTCTACCGATTGAGCCAGCGATACTGACGATATCTGGTCATACAAAAAATATATATCAACGCATTTAAAAGGCATCCCAACCAGGTATGTTCACACACCATGACTAAATAGTGTAATCTCCCGTCACGGCTCAAAACTCGTGGTTGATCTATAGCTATTGGTGCATGGCAGGTTTTTATTGTTCATTCATTCAATAGATTGCTGGTGGGCATTTTACGTATGAATACTGAGATCTCTCCTTTTGATCTCCCTTGATATGTGTCTTGGGGTAATTGGGTTGTCTCCCTTCTAAACTCATTATTGGAAATAAGGTTTTTTTCTAAGGGTGTATTGTAAAAGAGTTGCTAAGGATGCTGTCAGGGAATTTCTAAGGGTGTTACAAAGGATGTTGCAAAGAGTGGTAAGGTTTTGCAAAGGATGTTGCAAAGAGTGGTAAGGTTTTGCAAAGGATGTTGCAAAGAGTGGTAAGGTTTTGCAAAGGATGTTGCAAAGAGTGGTAAGGTTTTGCAAAGGATGTTGCAAAGAGTGGTAAGGTTTTGCAAAGGATGTTGCAAAGAGTGGTAAGGTTTTGCAAAGGATGTTGCAAAGAGTGGTAAGGTTTTGCAAAGGATGTTGCAAAGAGTGGTAAGGTTTTGCAAAGGGTGTTGCAAAGGGAGGTAAGGTGCTAAGGGTGTTTCAAGGGTGTTGCTAAGGCTGTTTTTCTAAAGTTTTCAAAACATGCTGGTAAGGATGTTGCTGAGACTTTGCAAAAAGTATTGATACAGGTTTTGCACAGGGTGTTGCTGTGTATAGATTTAACTAAAGGGGGTTACAATGGATGTCACTAAAGGTGTGTTATGGGTTACACTAAGGGTGTTTGTAAAGATGCTACAAAGAGTGTTGCTAAGGGTGTTACAAAGCAAGTGGCAAAGGTTTTGCTAAGGATGTTGTCAACAGTTTCCTAAGGGTGTTTCAAAGCATGTGTCACCCTTTTGCTAAGGATGTTGATATTGGTGTTGCAGAGGGTGTTGTTGTGTAGAGGTTAGGCTAAGGGTTTTCCTTTGGGGTTGCTAAATGATTCATGATTGATGTTAAAAAGGAAGTTGCAAATAGTGTTGCTAAGGATGTTACAAAGGGTGTTGCTAAGGGTAACAAAGGAAGTTGCAAACTGTGTTGCTAATGATATTACAAAGGATGTTGCTAAGGATGTTACAAAGGTGCTGCTAAGGATGTTACAAAGGAAGTTGCCATGGATGTTGCAAAGGCTGTTTCTAAGGAAACTGCTGTGGATGTTGTTCAGGGAGTTGCTAAGGGTTTTGTCAAGCAGATGTTTGTGCTATTATTATCTCAGCATTTCATAAAATAATTTCAGATTTTATAATACAGTTTATGTCTTATCCACTTTAGCATTAACCAATTGGAATATTTAAAATAGGTACAGCCCAGCCAAATCATTCTATAAATGTGTTCATACAATGATCTAGCCATGAAGGTAGGAATTAAATTCTTAGATTGTATAAGATTACTAAGTGGATCTAGATGCCTGTAAGTATGGATCAGTGTTAGCTAGAGAGATAATACAGGTGTGTAGCTACCTATGTGTATGTGAATAATGCAGCTGCATATATAATTTGTTCAACTCTTTACTCCATGGAGACACATTTTGATGCATCCAGTCTATCTCCAATCTGATACTTTCCTGAGCATTCACCTGATGTCCAGTCAGATAAATTAGAGGACCTGGTGTCAATCTTCAATTATTTTCCAATGCATGGCAAAGTAATGGTTTGGACAAACTTTAATTTGACCTTTGACCTCCATCTGTGACGTTGACCTTTGGGATAGGAACCTGGGGGTTGGGAATGACACTGTCTCAAGAAGGTCAACAT
This sequence comes from Spisula solida, assembly GCA_947247005.1. Lineage (NCBI taxonomy): Eukaryota > Metazoa > Mollusca > Bivalvia > Venerida > Mactridae > Spisula > Spisula solida. The sequence continues at coordinate 12,140,346 of OX365961.1, forward strand.
TCATACCAAATATAAGCAAGATTGGTCAATTCATGACAATGTTATGGTCCTGACAAGATTCAATTTGACCTTTGACCTCCAACTGTGACCTTGACCTTTGATTTAGGAACCTGAGGGTTGGCTTTGATACTCTGCCTCATGGATGTTCACATTCATACTAAATATAAGAAAGACTAGTCAATGCACGACAAAGTAATGGTCCGGCCAAGCTTCAATTTGAACTTTGACTTCCAACTGAGACCTTGACTTTTGAGATAGGAATGTATACCAAGACTATCTGTAGATAATGACTACAATTCTGTCTCATTCATGGTCTTCAAATGCAGGTTTCACTGTATAGGAATGGGATATGAAATTTGAAACCGTTTCATACTATTTCTGTTTGTATACTGTATGTATACATTGATTTCGATTTATAACATCAACAAAAACACTTTTTCGATCTGTTCTAAAAATAGAACAAATCACGTGACTAAAAAAGAACCGCAGAATCATACTTAGGTGACAATTTTGTTACATATATTTACCCTGATGAAGACTATTGATTAGTCGAAACGTTGGTCAATAATCAATAAAAGATATCCAACAGACCCGTTTTTGTTCGTGTGTTCCACTTTTCTTACTTTTATTTGTCAGTTTATTTCTGTTTCTGTATAGGCAGCTGACTGTAGGATATTCTGATAATCTTTACCAACCTATATTGATAACATCATCTTTACAAGCATAGACTGGTTTCATGTAAAATGATTTATTGACTAGATCCAACATAAGGTGTTCCAGTCTGACTTGATGAAAACATGGGGAGGCTGAAAGATAAGGATTGTACTAAGCTCCCAATCTACAGAGTTAACCCTTTACTCAGCAGACTACTATTAACAAGCAAATGGTTGCCGTGGCATGATGCCACAACAAAAGAACACTTATCTTCCGGCTGCAGAGAGTTAACCCTTTACTCAGCAGACTACTATTAACAAGCAAATGGTTGCCATGGCATGATGCCACAACAAAAGAACACTTATCTTCTGGCTGCAGAGAGTTAAATTCAGCAGACTACTATTAACAAGCAAATGGTTGCCGTGGCACGATGCCACAACAAAAGAACACTTATATTCCGGCTGCAGAGAGTTAAATTCAGCAGACTACTATTAACAAGCAAATGGTTGCCGTGGCACGATGCCACAACAAAAGAACACTTATCTTCCGTCTGCAGAGAGTTAACCCTTTACTCAGCAGACTACTATTAACAAGCAAATGGTTGCCATGGCACGATGCCACAACAAAAGAACACGTATCTTCCGGCTGCAGAGAGTTAACCCTTTACTCAGCAGACTACTATTAACAAGCAAATGGTTGCCATGGCATGATGCCACAACAAAAGATCACTTATCTTCTGGCTTCATTATGACAGAATCATAAATCGAGCCCTGGTTGAGCTTTCATCTGCCTGTCCATCTAACTGTCTCATGACTATTCCAATAGTACAACATATCTTAGAGCCAGACAGAAACCAAGAGAGCCCAAAGGGTGCTAGGTCCCTCACCTGTCATAGTAGACCATGTATGCCCCTTAGATAACCTGAGAAATCATTTACATTAAAAAGTAAATGCAGCCTATATTGCACGTACAAGATTTTCATATTGTCTTAACAAACAACCTTGTTATTTAAATTGGATGACCCAGATGAAACTCGAGCTAGATCGCATTTAGACAAACTTTCTAACCAACTTTCATGGAGATACAGTGAGAAATACAGCCATTCTATCATACATGTTTTTTTATGACTTGACCTAGCCACCTTGTGTTTTACCCCTGATGACCCAATATCAAACTTGACCTAGATTTGGTAGAGATGATCATTGTGACTAAGTTTCATAAAGATTAGGCTACAATTGTGACCTCTTGTGGCTACAAAAGGTTTTTTTAAGGTTTTGCGTATTGACCTAGTTTTTTCTCCAGATGACCCAATATTGAACTTGACCTAGATTTGTTAAGATGATCATTGTAACATTGTATTTTTCGTAAAGATTAGGCTAAAATTGTGACCTCAATGATTACACAAGGTTTTTATATGATTTGACCTAGTGACAAGTGAGCTGAAAAGGTTAAAATATAAAAAATGCCTTAAATACTAAATACTCAAAATCCTTAAAATGCCAAAATTTCATGGAATGAGGTTAATTGGTAAATAATTGAGCCATACAATGTATCAGCTATTAATGGATATTTTTTGGTTACAGATGAGTTAGAACATTGTATTGAGTCTCTGATAATGTATACAGATCAAAATCTAAGATTTTTGTTTATCTGAAAAGTCTGCAAGAAACAGAACAGTAACCACACCTATTTAATTCCCAACATACCTTCCCACAAACCATTTATCTGAGCTATGATATGATTGATACAAAGTGCTGAAACTTGTACTACAATCAATTATCCAACCTTGTTCTAGAGATATAACTTACCTAATTAGTTTACCATACAAAGGTTAATAGAATGTTGATATAATATCCGGGCTAATTTGTCTTTTTTTTCTTCTTTTTTTTCAAGAAGTATTTCACATCTGGCTTATCATACAAAGAATTGTCTAAATGGATTCAAAAAATAAATATCTGCATGCAGTATGCATGCTTAGTCATTCATAGCATATGGAGATTAAATTATGACTACTCAAGGGAGGTAATTCAGAACAGCTGGTTTAATGAGTATTCAAGGGAGGTAATTCAGAACAGCTGGTTTAATGAGTATTCAAGGGAGGTAATTATGCATTTGAAATTGTAAAGAATGTGTCATTCCACTAAGGTCTGAGTGAGTTACTTTATTACGTTTGAATTGTTTTTACCTTGAAGTTTGAAAACCTGCCTGAAAAATCATCAAAAGGTGAAGTCCCTACAGTGATCACAAGGTTGAAACCCAAATAAACCCATATTTCAGCATCCTGGTAAATATTCTGAGTAAGCATTTTGAACATGATTCATGATTCAGCCCCTGTAGCACAGGTACAAGACACAAAATCAAATTTGTCTATACAGGCCTATTACAGCACCTGTACCCTGAAGAATTCACAAATGAAAAATATAGGCACTAAAAATCTATTGAAACTAATGCAATGTATTTAACCCATTACTTCATACACCCTACATTATTCTGATATGAGATGAGCTGGAATGTGTACAAATTTCATGTACAGATTTTATTGACAAATATCAGGAGTGATCTCCCTTGATAAGATGTTTTGTAAAGGTTAATTTCACTAACTACAATACTTTTACCACTCTGACTTAAATGAGTAAAGATGTCACCTGAGAGCTGAGAGCAGACATAGGTATCCATACTGCCTCACTTAGTCTTACATACCCAATACATGAATGGAAAACAAAGGGAGACAATAATAATGGTCCCCTAATATGAGTGCAAACAGAACTGTTTGTATTGGTTATAATTTTTTACAGAGTTGTATTATCGCTCATTTAGAACATTTGACAAGGCCGTCCTTAAAAAGTTGTTTGTTTGTGGTAATGGGACCCAATATTTTTAAGGTAGGTCAAGTTTTTTTTGTATACAAACACTTTTGGGGAACCTGTAAAAACAATTGAGTCGATATAGTTATATAAGGAAATGGGCTGAAAAAAAGGGGGCCATATCATTTTTTAAGGACGGCCCATCCATGTCAATTTTCCTCCACATGTGAAGCAATATAAAACTGAAGAGTTGTTGAGAAATGGGGGTAAACCGGAATAAACTAAATGTTCTCTGACATTACTTACGCTATTTCCGTCATCACTGTCCAGTACTTCGTCTTCTAGCTCTATCTCAGCATCAGATGCTGGTTTACTGTACGGTTTATTCTCTGTATCCATAGCAACTAGAATATCCTCGCTACTATGACAACTACACATGCTCACCTTCACAGATTTAAATATCCTTCTCACTCGATTCGAGAACTTTTTGCTCATTTTCCACCTTGTGTTACTGTTATACACTAAATGCTTACTTATAATATTCCTTCTGTTCTTGACATGGAGGCTCCCAGGGAAGACTTGGCTTGCCCAACTGTGTGACTCTTTAAACAAAGTCGTTATTATTATTTTCAGTACATACTAACACGCATGTTAATTAACATGCATGATACTAAGTAAGTTTCCCACAGTGCTTTGATTATCACTATATCCGTTACAATATTCACATATGAGTGAAGGATGAAAAGCTCACTATGCAATTTGAGAGTATTCTTGACAAAACACAACAATATCGGGTACCTGGGTACTTGTTACATTAGAATACAGAGACATTTAAAGAGTCTCACAATAAGCTGTCAGAGAGCATTATTATTATGTTAGCAACCCACGCGGCCATTCAGCATGCCAATCTTGTACCCCAAATACCAATGAAGCTTCCTTACTGCACCTGACAAACTGGCTTAAACTGTATGTGCTCGGAGTCTAGTATATCACAACTTTGACAATCCATACATAAATTGTGCACTGTAAACAGGCTGGCATGAGGGCATAACTATAATCCATTCAGCACTAGCATTAAACATGCGCCCTTCTTTTTCTTTCTTTTTTGGACACCAGAATTTATCCTTATTAATTTGTATTCATTTTTTTACTACATTGATGAAACAACAGTTGCCAAAGTCATTCACAGAATAGCTCCACAGATATTACTGGTACCCCTCACTGTGTAATCATTCCAACTAGATAGAATACACGCTATTTAATTCCTTCAAAACTCAAAGAAATCACGTATGGTTCATAAATTATACACTTTTAAATTCCTTCAAAACTTTTTAATTCTCAAAGATATCATGTAGACTATCTGGTATTGTGGTAGCTTAATTTAGCAAAAATGTCAATGATGCAATTATATTGTTAAACATCTATGGATGCACCACTCATTACTGAATATTCCACCTATATCAAACACATATAAAACATAAAATCCAACTTTTACAGAATAATAACCTATTGAAATGGAAATATCGAAATCCATTAAAATAAATCAGTCGATTAAATTATTTGGTCAAGGTTAAAGAGAACATGTTCCTTAGTAAGTTCAAACACTATTTGTAATATAACCAAACAATCCAAGGATTCCAGTTTACACTTTATTCTTTGAAGACTCCTTTAAAGCCAAACATTAATAAATTCATAAGTAATCGTCCTGCCCGTCTTCCCCGCTTTTTATTTTCTAGTAAAACAAGCAATATACTCAGTTTAATTAAAGCATTTAAAAACTAAAAGGCAAATCTGGCCTAACAAAATCTGAAAAAAAAATAAAAATTTAGATACAATTCTCCACCTAATTGCTTAAAGACCTTTTGGACGATGATCAAGCAATTAATTTAAATTGGCCTAATGCTTGAATAAATCACTTATCAAGAAACATTGTACCTTCTGGTGAGGATACGGAAATGAATCAATCTAATGCACAGACATACACCCATCAAAAATCTTGTTTCTTGCCGATTCTGTTTCAAGAATAATTTTTTTTGCCTAACGGTATCCATTAACAAAAAATGTCTGTGAGTTGAGTTTATTTTGTAAACATTCAGTATCTTCCCAGGATTGTAAATACATATCAAAAACTCACATTTTTAAAGTTTTTATCCCAAGTAGGAGCAGACAGAGGCTTTGAGAAGCTCTTATTTCTGAGAGGTAAAATACTCCGAGCTTTTTCCTCGGAAGAAAATATTCGCCCAACTAGATGTTGATAAATGATACCGGCATATACAAGAAACAACAGTAAACAATTAGTCTACGCTAACGATCCCCCGATTCTTGTATCCGGAAACTTGGAGTTTCCAAAGTTTCGGTATCATTTCAATCTCAAAGCTATTATAAAATGAAATCCTCTGTTTAAACAGTACACACATTTCGACAAATTGTGATAGTTTTAACACATATTTGTCATTACTAATAGGATAATTTCATAAAATGCAAAAAGGGAGATAATTTCATAAAATGTTAAATAATGCAAAAAGGGAAATAATTTCATAAAATATTACCAACTGCAAAAAGGGAGATAATTTCATAAAATATTACCAACTGCAAAAAGGGAGATAATTTCATAAAATGTTAAATAATGCAAAAAGGGAGATAATTTCATAAAATATTTGAGACTACAAGAGGGAGACAATTTCATAATATGTTTGAGACTGCAAAAAAGGGAGACAATTTTCATAAAATGTTTGAGATTGCACAAAATGAGATAATTTCATAAAGTTAGGGTTAGGTGCAGGAGTTGTCACTCATAAATCATAGTAAAATACAGACTATTAAGACTTCAGTGTATATGGCATGAGTGGTTCACAAATGAGCCATGCTGATAAGCCCAATGTCAGTGATGTCAAGTCGGTCATGTTAAACTTACATTACACTTCTCATTTAAAAATGTGTATGTAAGGCCAAAACTAATCAAATATGTGGTTCTAGTAACCCGACCGACCCTAAACATTCCATTGCAAAAAAAATCAATAAAAAAATATTTCTTTGTGGAATCAGCGATTTTCCGAACATAACTAAAACTACGGCATTTAGTGGTTCCAATATTGATTTATACCAATGTATTATTCTCACATATAGCCATTGATGATTCTTCCAAGGTTTTCCCTATGGCCTGCTCACGTCAGAAGAATAAAATAATTTTAAAAAATAAAATGTTTTTCCTACTGACCAACCCTAAACTTTTTCACCATGTTACTGGAACAACATAATTAATTTGTTTTGGTCTTAAGGAAAATTGATTCATTTCTCAGTCTCAACAGAAGCCCTCAAATGTTTTCCTTTTCAGGTTAATTTTTAATTAAAATTTCAATGTATTTACCTTTTACTTTTGTTTTGTTTCAATTAATTTTTGTAAGTCATGTGCTTGTAAATGTTATATCATAGGGGCTTACAGGAAAGACTTGACCATTGGTATTGTACAGTAATCAAGTACACGGTGATTAGATGTGATATAAAAATATGCAATAATTCATTAAAACAATGACAATAATCAAAAACAACTGCCTATCAATTCTAGTTAAATCTAGACGGCAACGCTTATAGAATTTGTACTCCAAATTCCTGCTCTTCAATTTGGAGGAATAGATGTGTATCTAACTCTCCTATTTGGAGGAATAAAATATAAAATAATATATCTAGCTCTCCTCCTAGGAGTAATAAAAGATATGTATCTATCTACTACATTCAAACACACAATTAAATCCTCAATTTCCAGTTTTTATGCCTGTAATTTATGATAAATATACATAAATGTATAATTTTTTTATCTGATATAAAAATTTGCACTTTTTCAACTAATTTATCACTATTTCCTAAGACACATTTATCACAGTATGTGAGTAAGATAATCAATAAAATCTTAATATTCAACATCTTTTACCACAAAAATGTATAATCCACACAATTTATCCCACAGTTTTTATGTTTGCCCTATTTTTTATCATATATTGGTTGAATTTCTGATTCAAGCCATCTGATAAAAATAAAATCTTCATTTCACAAAAATGATACTCATTTGGCACAAAAAATGCACAACCCAAACAATTAATCTTGCATTTTGTATCCAGTGCTCTGATTTTTTTATCAAATTTCTAATTCAAGGCATCAAAATTTGCATCCGGAACTGCTTAAGTTGCCTCCATATGTTTTATGACTGAGATAATACACTGTATGTGTGTGTACAAACATTTTATCTTATCTCTTCATCATTTTGTGAATCACTTCAAGGAGCCAAAACATAGACTCTTCAATAATGAAGACAGAAAAAACTACACCCCAGAGATGGCTCTTTAATATGGAGTTAGAAACATAGAGTCTTCAATAATGAAGACAGAAAAAACTACATGTACATCTCAGAGATGGCTCTTTAATATGGAGTTAGAAACATAGACTCTTCAATAATGAAGACAGAAAAAAACTACATCTCAGAGATGGCGCTTTAATATGGAGTTATAAAAAATAGAGTCTTCAAAACTGAAGACAGAAAAAAACTACATCTCAGAGATGGCTCTTTTATATGGAGTTATAAAACATAGAGTCTTCAATAATGAAGGCAGAAAACAACTACACCCCAGAGATGGCTCTTTAATATGGAGTTAGAAACATAGACTCTTCAATAATGAAGACAGAAAAAAACTACATCTCAGAGATGGCGCTTTAATATGGAGTTATAAAACATAGAGTCTTCAATAATGAAGGCAGAAAAAAACTACACCCCAGAGATGGCTCTTTAATATGGAGTTAGAAACATAGAGTCTTCAATAATGAAGACAGAAAAGAACTACACCCCAGAGATGGTAGTAAAAACTCCCTAGAGCATTTTTCAAGACTGATGACTCCTAGTACTGCAACCTCTCAATAATCAACAGACAATGCTTAATTTGCACTGAGAAAGGCTATAATAAATTAAATAATTGTTTAGTTATATTAATATTAATTATTCATAAAGACGGTGAGAACAGGCAGAGACTTTAGGAAAGGACTGGTGTTATCTCCCCTTGAATATGCAAATTTGAAAAAAAAAATTTTTTAAAGGGCAGATAACTCCCAAAACAAGCATCATGACCTCTGAATATTTAGAAGTTATCTGCTTTGAATATGAAAATTGGAAGAACATTTTTTTGTTATAAAGAAATTTGATTACAACCATTTAGTAGATTACGGTACCTATCATTTATTTATAGAAAACAACTAGAGCTATCACTGAAGATGAAGATGATTAATACTCAATAATATACCTCAGTACAATTGTAACCATAGTCCAAGGGCAATAACTCTTTGATGCCTGGACCAATACACATAGTATTAAGTCACACATGATCTATAATTGATGGCGATCATAATTATGCATGAAATTTTATTGGAATTCTTTTAACATTATGAAAGTAGTTGTGCAATGGTCTGCAATGAACCACATAATGATGCCCAAACGCAAGAGCAGGAGGGGGGGGGGGGGGGGGTGAGAAACATGTTGGGATGATAATTTAGGATTTTTTTTCATTCTGGTCTAAAGAATATTTTGCTTAGGTAGCAACAAAGTTTTTTAGCCATGTTAACACAATCTGGTAATGGAATTGAAAGTAACCAGTCCAGAGACATACTGTAAAGTCTCAAGTATAACCCACACATTTATTAATCCAGAATCGCAACCATCAACCCAGAATCGCAACCATCAACCCAGAATTGCAACCATCAACACAGAATCGCAACCATCAACCCAGAATCGCAACCATCAACCCAGAATCGCAACCATCAACCCAGAATCGCATCCATCAACCCAGAATCACAACCATCAACACAGAATCGCAACCATCAACACAGAATTGCAACCATCAACCCAGAATCGCAACCATCAACCCAGAATCGCAACCATGAACACAGAATCGCAACCATCAACACAGAATCGCAACCATCAACCCAGAATTGTAACAAAATTGAAACCAAGATTGGATGTGTGCTTTCGAAATATGTAGACATTTTTCAAGCAACAAGTATTTTCTTCAAATTTTTGTCATATTTTTCATGACTATTTTGTGTCAGACTTATCTCTGAATCTTCTCATTTCTTTACCCACATGCAATATACAAACATTTTGCGACCAATACTTGAGTGTTTATGGTACCACTATTAGATATGAGGGATATTTTATCAACAGGTTCCCTCAATTTTCTGGAGGAATTTTAAGCACAACAAATTCTTCCAATTATGAAAACAGTGGTTAATATACCAAAGGTCATACAGAGGTATTATTGAAATGGACATAAACACAGCATGGTGGCACTGATGAAGGCTAAATTAATAAACATAAATATAAATATTAATACCATTTTCACCAACCCAGCAAATTCCTTTAAAACAAGATTCATACTATTGATATTGTTTATTTGAAAACTAAACGCAGATCAATGTTGGCAGCACACCCACCAGGAGAGAAATAGTCTCCTCAGGGAGACTCGAATGCAGGTTTCCATAGGTATCCAAATGGCCAGGGGAAGTTAAAATGTCAAAGGGTGGCTGAACGGCTGAACTCCTGAAAGAGGCTCTTGAAAATTGGTAACTGAACTTTTTTAACTTACAAACCAGTACAGGGATATATCAAATGTGAGCTGTATGCTTGAAGCGCAATAAATTGTCCAAAAAATGCACAATATGCTCACAAAAATTGATAAATTCTGTGCAAGAATCTTGTATCAAATAAAGATTTTAGTTATGAATATTGATAGGATCTCTGAGCTATACAATTAGCAACACCAGGGGTGGTATTCAATATTGATCTTATTTAAATGGAGAATAAGGATAGCCAATATATAGCCATATCACCTGTTACTGACCAAGAGTTTAATATGGTGTGGTCTGATTGGTTGCCCTTATCCTTAAGTCAAGTAAGATTAACATTGAATACCACCCCTGGGTACTGTATTATCAAAGCACTTACAAAATCTTAAAGTTATGCTCAAATTTAAATTCTTTATAATTCTTTAACAACTGCAATGGGTGACCGATATGGTTTGTAGGAGTTTATTAACTGATTCAGTATTAGTATTGCAGCTCCATTTATCACACTTTATTATTGTATACAAATTAAAAATAATTTAAATTTGATCATAAGTTTACGATTTCCGTAAGTCCTTTGATAAAACAGTACCCAGGTATTTGCAGAACATCCCCTAAATATTTACGTTCAATGTCACAATGACCATGACCTTTTACAAACTATATTCTCTGCTTTGTGAAATCATTAAAACCTTTGAAAGCTCACATTTTCTATTTCCATTGAACATGTCTTGGAGAAGGAGCAACATGGGAATTTTAGCATAGAATTGGTCCTTTGCTCAATATAACCATGCTGAGACACACAACTATGTAGGTACAATATTTTTTTGCACCTACAACACAATACACGGTAGATTGTTATATCAGACTGTGCAGGTGCTCGTACAATTGTTAATGGTGCATGGAAACACAGCCATGTTGCTAACACTAACAATGGTGCATGGAAACACAGCCATGTTGCTAACACTAACAATGGTGCATGGAAACACAGCCATGTTGCTAACACTAACAATGGTGCATGGAAACACAGCCATGTTGCTAACACTAACAATGGTGCATGGAAACACATCCATGTTGCTAACACTAACAATGGTGCATGGAAACACAGCCATGTTGCTAACACTAACAATGGTGCATGGAAACACAGCCATGTTGCTAACACTAACAATGGTGCATGGAAACACAGCCATGTTGCTAACACTAACAAACCCAACTTGCAGCTGCCCTTAATAAAACTGTTGAGTCTGGTACATGTAGTGATCTTGCAGTTTCCGACAATTTCCAACAATTACTGTTCCTTGTTAAGTTCACCTCAGTAAGTTACATGTCACTCAGACAGTACATGTCATTCAAACTCCCACTACCTCCAAGTCGGAGATCATTGGTCAATCATTAACTGGAGAATAAAGATAGCCAATCATATCGCCTGTTACTGACCAAGAGTTTAATATGGTGTGATCTGATTGGTTGTCCTTATGCTTAAGTCAAGTAAGATCAATATTGAACACCACCCAAGGACAACCAATCAGATCACACCATATGAAACTCTTGGTCAGTAACAGGCAATATGATTGGCTATCCTTATTCTCCAATTAAATAAGATCAATATTGAATACCACCCCTGGCTGGGAAAAAATAAATGACCATGATGCACTTATGTCTGTTTCAGTGCTGTACCTTACTATATCTGTGGGCATACCATTACCAAACATACTGCAAAGAATACCACCATACAAATCATAGGGAAAGTGCACATTAATGAGTAAGTACGGTAGAGGAATTGTATTTCAGTACAATACCTTGAGTTTTAATAGAAATTTCAAGACATTGTAACAATTTCAGGTATTTTAAGAATGCAGAAATAAATTTTATAAAATTGTAACCTTAGAAAGATAACATCTGAGACTGCAAGCAGACGGCTCAAGCAGACGGATCAGAAAACAGCACATATGGCTTCCATCCTGACTAAAGGATATCTCAGTGAACAGAATGAACTTGAAGATATATTTGCTGCACCAGTGATACAGTACAGAGAATTTGACATGATCCTCGACGTTCTATTAGCATAATTGAACAGCAGTTTTCTTGTCTATATTTATAACCCCAGGAGTTGGAGTTTCACGAAGATGCTCGAGGTGTAATACAAACACAAATCTGAAGGACCGATTTTACATTATTTGCACTCGGAAATAGATATATTCAACGCAAGAACCTTGTAATATATTCATGCATAAAGGTCAGGATCGTGTCAATATCTCCGTACTATACCTAACTGATACCTTGCCGATACCTCGCGGAATGATATCTACACGCATGTCAAAATAATACCCCAAGTAAATATACAATCACATCATGCATCAATTACAAAATGCATATAAAATCTGCTACTTTTTTTGTTTATTATATAAAAATTATCTTCTCTGCACAGAAACATAAAAACACTGAGAAGCATTCACCCCATAATGAATCATCTACATTTATACATCCCTGGCTTTGCAATACAAAGATACAGTTATATTATATAACACACTGTAAAGTCATTGAGTTTGCATTATGTTTTAATTTTAGTGATTCAACGATACCACAGCGTACAAACCTAATCACTGAATGACTTATTGGGAGACTACTGGCATAGGTGGATCCAAGGGGGGGGGCGGACCCGGCGTACGCCCCCCCTAAAATCGTCGGAGCCTAGGTAATTTATCATATTTTGGATGTAAGAACAATATTGATATGCAATTTTTTTCGCTCGCTTCGCTCCCATCAATAAAACAATAATCAATTTAACAAGATATGGCTGATTGGTAGCTTGGTGCCAAACATCGGCTACAGAGATTCTTGCACATTAAAAATGTCTGACAAGTCATAAAAGATTAATACAGTTGGCTTGATTTTCTAATAAACATGTCCTTTTCATTAAAAAAAAGATATCTCGGAATTTAGCTGACGAATTCCGTGGTTCTTTTTAGAACGTCACGAGGCAGAAAGCAACTGGACCCCCTAGTCGCTGGATCCCAAGTATTTCACATTTCTACTTGAACAAAAGTGAAGCCCTGGAGTTCGCAGGGTATGCTGCTCAGATAGACAGTGCATTTTTTCTTCATGACGTATTCACAGCAGCTATATATCAGTGAATATTATCCAGTCGATTATCGTTAGTCCTGGCTATATAAACAACGATTTTGCTTGCTCGTTTCGCTCGCTGTAGATCTACGCAAATTCAATGAAAGTTTTCGATTTATCAATGAGTTTGTTGGGTATGCTGCTCAGATAAACACTGATTTTTTCCAATTCTTACAATTACTAAATCAGTGAATATTACCAAGTGGTAAGTGTGTGGTGTATGCTGCTGAAATAGATGATTGCATTTTTTTTCTTGCTCCCTCCACTCGCACAACCTCTATCAGTTAAGTTTGTCAAGTAGGGAATGAGTATGCGGGATATGCTGCTCAAATAATTAATGCTTATATTCTTGCTCGCCTTACTTTCACATTAACTTTATCAATGAATATTATAAGATGAAGAACGAAATTGTGTGGAATGCTTCTGAGAGATACATTTTTTCTTGCTCGCTTCGCTCGCACATTTATTTGAGGGGGGGGGGGGGGCAATACATGAATGTACGCCCCCCTAACGCCAAATCCTGGATCCTCCCCTGACCGGTATTAAATTCAACTTGTATTAGTGAGCTTAACATCTTAGATTTCTGGTCACTGTATGACTTATTGTGAGCTAAAATGTCTGTGATTTTCAGTCAGTGTATGAATTATTGGGAGACTATTCAATTTCACTTGTATGACTTATTGCAAGCTAAAACATCTTTGAGTTCTGGTCACTGTATGACTTAATGGTAGACTATACAATTCAATGTGTATGACTTACTGCAATAGCTGGCAGGCAGTGACATTTCAATACAAAAATTTCAAGCCACAAGTTTTAGATTTCACGATGTAACAAATTCATGATTTCACTTCAATATTTCAATGTCTTAGAATAAGGTCATAAGTACAATAACGCCATTTTGAGAAAACAAAAAAAATCTGTCTGAAAACTAGTCTTTAATTATGGAAAAACAAGCTTTTTCTACTTCAGTTTAGTCAACATGACCAGTTCGGATTTTCATGAAAATAGGCTCATAAGAAGTGCCTTGTGATGCAGATTAAAATATGTATGGGTCTTATAAGGTTGTACCTTAATCTTCTAAGCCAGCAATTTCACCATTTCACAATGTCAACTTCATGATCCTTAAATTTTGAAACTGAAATGTCACTGCAGGTCTTCCATACAATCATGTACAAAACATGTACACTTCTGTTCATTCAAAAGTAACTTACTTATTTCCATACAATGATTGAATAAATTCTAGTTCCAATTAATCATTTGATGACTGGATATCTTGAGGTAGTTGTATCTGATAAGCCAAGACTTGATTGATATGAAGGTATGAAGTTGTGTTCACATGAAACTCTGATCATAGAGCAAATACTTTTATTGTAATTTTTAAAAATATCGTTTTAAGTCCCTCTGGTCAGTAAAGCCTGGGTCCCACTGAGGAATTCCACATCAGTGATGTTCTCCCGATTTCTTCCGAGATCACCTGATTCATCACAATTTTTTCCTATATCACAAACTGTCTCATGATTTCCCCGAAGCGTCCCCTAGACCACGATGAACCTGTTCTCGATGTTCTGATAGCTTATTAATTGAGAGTAGTTTGTGGATATAATACTTAACAAAACACATAATAGAAATGATACCCTACCTTTTGTGAAACAAATACTACATGTACATGTATAGTGTGAGCAATTGTATAGTCCAGTCAGGATAAATTCCAGTGACGCAGCGGTTGAGTCCACTATAACGGTGTAAAACCAATTATAAAGGCTTATACTGTACAAACAACTATAATTTCAATGCTAAACTAACATTCTAAACTTCGCCCTACCTGTTCAGACAATGGTTGTGATTTTTTGCGTACACATAAACTGCAATGTCACTGTCACAATATCCTAACTGGACTATAGTTTCAGTAATTTAATAATTGCTGATATATTCAGACACATTTCATTGGCCCATAAAGTAAACATGCTTAAGCTGAAAAAAGAACACATCCTGAGTGCACTTAACATACAAGTTAAATGTACAGGGTGAACCTAACTTAAATAACTTTAAAAAAAATTGAAATCAAACTCAGAATTTCCTAGGAGGAGGGGCCATGATGTATCATACATAAATCAGATATTTGTGAAAAATAGAACAGATAGGCAAACATTGATACACTAACACACAGTTCTATATACCTGGTGCCAAAACCTTGTTATCATTTTATTTCTAAAACATAAAATCTTGTTATTTATATATTTAAGATAGGAATTAGCTAATTATAGGATGATTTAGGTTCATGATGGAGCCATTGAGGCAACTATGCACAAGCGGTTCCTGCAATTTTTCTCAGGGGGTCCAACAAGCTACTTGTTTCTCAGGAAGAAGCCTAACTAGTTATTTTGCTCAAGGATGGTCCAACCAGCTTTTTTCTAGTGGGTTATTCTAACACACTTACGCTTATAAATAAATAAGATTGTATTTTTTTTTGCAAAATTCCAGGGGGTCCAGACCCCCATTCCCCTCCTGTATCCACACATGGCAGCCATGCACATCAGGGTTCCATTTCTATCACATTAGTTGATTTAAATTGTGTTAAATCCTAAGGTGACATTTTGTACCAGGGGTTTACCTCTTGACGGGGGTGGGGTTGGGGGGCGCTGCACAGTGACTCGGGATAACTTCTGAAGAGGGACTCAGTGGTCTTCAGGGACAATCCTAAGGAGGTGACATTTTGTACCAGGGGTTTACCTCTCAATGGGGGGGGGGCTGCACAGTGACTGTGGATAACTTCTGAAGAGGGACTCAGTGGTCTTCAGGGGCAAATTTCGCGGGGTGGGTGGGAGGGGTTACTTCTTAAGGGAAACACATCGTCTGGTGGTTTATCTCAGAAGGAGGGGCCACAGTGACCTAGGGGTCTATCTCTCAAAAGGGGGCACAGTTGTTTACAGATAAAGTAACAGTTGTTCATGATTGTTAGCAATTTGGTTTATTGCCAGTTTTAACTAAGACAATTTTGTGACACTGACCAAACTATTGCATTTTTTTATCAACCAAGGGAAACAACTCTTGCAGATTAAAAAACAACATTTCATGACAAACCTAGGGAAACAACTCCTACAGATTAAGGAATCAACATTGTTAGAGTAGCCTCCCTTACCAGTGATGAGCGAGAGCACCGAAGCCTGCAGCTGTTGGATGCAGATTAAGAAATAAGACAAGGGAAACAACTCCTTCATATTAATTGATAAGCCAAGGGAAACAACTACTGCAGATTATTACATCAACAGTTCTTGATGAACCAAGGGAAACAACTCCTACAGATTAAGGAATCAACATTCCTCAGAGTAGCCTCCCTTACCAGTGACAAGCTAGAGCACAGAAGCCTGCAGCTGTTTGAGATCACATCTGGTGTAAAAGATAGAGTAAGATAGGTGCTGACACACAAATTACTGTAACAATGTAAACAATGTAAACATATACACCAGACACACTAAGTATTGTTGATATACATACAATGTAAGGCTGCAAAATTTGTTTCTGGTGTCATGCGCAAAAAATAGGGTAGTCTGAATAAATGAGCATGGTCCTCAAAAAAGCAAAAATATATACAAACAAATTCAAAAGCTATGAAACATTTTGAACTGCAGAAATCTTTTAGAGTAGGTTGCATACATGCCTCACACATTTTAGACGCTACTCATGTAATTTCATGCAAATTGATCAAATCTCTCGCATTTTAGTGACATACAGAAACATGGCATTTGTTGTTAACATTATGAAAATGATCACAAATATTATTTTAATTTGCTTCATGAAGCATGCGTGATATTGTCATAGTAAAATAAGTGAAAATTGCGTAAAAACTTCATTAATGCAAGTCAAAAGTTTGAGCAGTGAAACTTTATTGAAATATGCCTGCATTTCCATCACCAATCTCACGCAAAGGGTTCTACGAAACATGGCATGTATGACTGGTTGGGCTATCAGAAACAAACAGTTTTATGCCTAAGTTGTGTAAGTAGTGTACATACAATAATCAGGAGACAAGTAGAGCCTGAAGTAGGAATATCCAGGACATAAATCATAAAATATAATGGCCAAGTTCCAACATATAGGTTGACTCAATACCTCTGTCTTCTTGGATATTTTATATTTAATACTCCATACAGGACCGTATCCAGAGACATAAATATCACAGAGGCAAATATGTTCTTGGGTCTATTTTGTCATTCAAAACATGCATATGTTGGTAATTTCTAAACTTTTCACCGAGGCAAGCACCTTGGTCTGGCTTGTCCTGGCTATGGGCCTGCCTTACAAAAGAAAATTTAAATAATAACAAACAAGAGTGCTATGACGAAATCTGGTCGAGAAAAAAAGAAATATCCCTGCATCATTTCTTCAACCAAGAGGGGGCGGGGCATAATTATCAGACATTTTAAACATTTTAATTCTACATTTATAATTAAATTTTGTATTAATGTTTTTGAATAGTTTACTCCTTAGTACACCTTTCGAAACAGTAAAGTGGCTCTTCAATCTATTAACTCAACATGTGCCCATTACACATCTTTTTATCAGAAAGATAACCATCTTTGTGGTAATTTCGAATCTTTGGTTTAGTATCAGACAAGAACCAGTCAGATAAGAGACTTCTGCTTTCTGAGGAACCATTCCACAAAGTAACACACTCTAAAACATCAAACATTTCAAAATAAGTGGAACCAGAAAAATTATGATGTATTTTGTTAGATTATCATCACTTTGGGTGCTAGTGGGTAGTATAAAATAGTGAGTAGTTGAAAAATAGAGTACAAATATGTTTTCTTGAAATAAAACTATTCATTCTTTAGTGAGATCCTTCAGCAAATATAAGAGATAACCTATGGCTGTAGATCATCTGTATGTCACTTAATATACCTTTTAGTATATACCAGCATCATTTCAGACAATGTTTAAAATATATGGCAATCCGGAAGGTGATTCATACCCCTGCAATACTGCATGGTCACCCACTAGAATAGTAAGACAAAGGACAATAACTCAGTGATGTCTGGATTTGTCCACATGAAAATTGGTGGAAGTAAAATAAAACCTGTGTGAAAGACCACCTTCAAACAAAGACCACATTTCATAACACCTGTCTCCAAAGACCACCTTCAAACAAAGACCACATTTAACAACACCTGTTTCCAAAGACAACCTTCAAACAAAGACCACATTTAACAATACCTGTCTCCAAAGACAACCTTCAAACAAAGACCACATTTAACAATACCTGTCTCCAAAGACTACCTTCAAACAAAGACCACACTTAACAACACCTGTCTCCAAAGACAACCTTCAAACAAAGACCACATTTAACAATACCTGTCTCCAAAGACTACCTTCAAACAAAGACCACACTTAACAACACCTGTCTCCAAAGACAACCTTCAAACAATGACCACATTTAACAACACCTGTCTCCAAAGACAACCTGCAAACAAAGACCACATTTTACAACAAACATCTCAAAAGACCACCTCAAAACAAAGACCATTAATCAAATCTCTTATCAAACCATTTTCAATGATATTTAACCTGTTAACAATGTCCACCTGTCCACAAAGACCAGTTTTTGCAATAATTCCCATATGTTTGGACTTTATGGACAGGTTTGTTTGCAGAAAAAATGTTTATAATTTTCCAGCCAGTCTAAGTTCTTCCACTTATCATATCAGCAGGAAAGACCGAAGGTTTGATCAGACATCAAAAATCCTCTCCAACTGATTATCGAATTATCAACAACATCTCTATCAATTATGAGTGATTAGCCTCAGTGTTTACTGATTGATAAATAGATTAACTGATAACAGAGCCGGGTAATAATATGTTTTGTGACTCTGTGAGTCCAGTTTTTGATGTTCTTATCTTCGAGCCTGAAGAAACCGGATATTGGTTTGGAAATAATCATAATCGGAAGCAGTACAACATCCACCTGTGAGGACAACAGATTTTGTACACTCAAGTTTACATTTCAAAAGTTTTCTGAGACATTAACAACCATCAGACCAACTGACCAATCAATCAACTGACCGACCAATCAACTGAACCACTAACTGATTGACCGATCGATTTACCAACAACTGACCAACCAACCAATGGACCAATCAACTGACCTATTAATCAACCATTGGACTGACCAACCATTGCCAATGGACCAACTGACTGACCAATGGACCAACTGACGGACAAACCAACCAATGGACCAACTGACTGACTGACCAATGCACCAACCGACTGACAAACCAACCAACGGACCCACTGATTGACTAATGGACCAACTGACGGACAAACCAATGGACCAACTGATTGACTAATGGACCAACAGAATATCAACCAACCAATTGACCAACCGACAAACATCCACCAACAAACCAATCAACTGTAAAACTACTCAAATATACTTTGTTTGTAGGGGGAACAACATAAACATCAGTATTGTCATAGAACTGTCAGTAGAAACACCATCAATTGTAAGAGGTGTTGTTTATTACAAACAATTACATAGTTATAAACATAAATCACACAACCATGCAATAAAAGCTTCCTGTTTTATAGGTTCAACAAAAGCTACAGAGGAGAATAAAGCCCAGGGTATAATAGATATACCAGATTGGTGAATCAACATTAATACTGGTGTCCTTATGTAACATCAAAAGAAACATGCACTTTGGTTGTCATTACAATAAAACAATATTATCATATGCACTTTGCAGTAAAGTTACCCGAAAGAAGAGTAAACAAAAAATGTTGTTTTTTCTCCACATGAGTATTGATATTCTTTCACCTTTGGAGGAGTCGATTTTCCTCCATAAGTGGAAAAGTTGCTAGTTCCTAGTGGAAGGGTAAGTTAGTACTGATTATGAAACAGTCAAAGAAAACTGGCTAGGTGAATTGGCTGCTGTATCGATAAACAAACCCCAGATTTATATAGCTCCCTTCTCATGCGAACATACATTTAAAGGTGCTTTACGTATAGTGTTGCGGCCACAAGAGCGCAGGCACATTCTCTACCAGTGCAGATACAGCATGATCTGACCAAAAGGACAGACTGAGAGAAAGCCCCTGAAGGGAGAGAGAGACATTAGATACAGGCATGTCCAGCGCGGCAGAAGTGTGCCTAGCTCTTATATCGAATAGACAGTCTGGTTCTTTAATGTGCCCGGTGTATAGCACTGATACACAGCTTCCTGGCACCTTTACCCAGATTCATTGCAGTCCACACAGATAGAGCGGGAAATACTATAAAAAGAATTTCCGAAAAGTCCAGTTACCTAGCCGGGGATTGAACTCATGCCCTCTGCATTGACAGCCCCAGTATGTTACCACTGAGCTGTTGCCACTGTATAACTTGAATAAACAAACAAATATGAGTAAACCAATTATTATATTATTTATGCCATTATTTTACACCAAATTACTCCCCACTATCACATGTCCATAATTACCAATAATTATTCTATAATGTGTATGGAGGGGAGACGATCCAATTACAGAAATGAACTTCACACAATACCTTATCATTGGAGACCATACTTGATATTTGTCACAAAAAGCTGCACATGAGATGTGAGCAATTTCTAGCTGATCTTATATCAGATAAGTGCAGGGGGTATGGAGTTAAAGTTAATACATCATCAAGGGAGATCACTCTTGATTTTTGTCCATAAAAGCTGCACATGAGCTGTGAGCAATTTCTAGCTGATCCCCTATCAGAGTAGTGTAGAATATTATATGGAGTAAATGATTTATATGGCAAAGCATAGGTATAACTAGAGATTTTAATCACCATTGAACCAAAGGGAGACAACTGGTGTTGTTCTATAAACAAGGGAGGTAATTCCTAGTGGATTAATAGGAAAAAAACATTATTTCACTAAGCTCTTACCTACTACTCCGGGTAAAATTACTGATGAAAGCACACAGCTTATTAACAGAGCCTCTTTAATTAGAATAAAGACAATTAGTTAAGTGGTACTGTATTCCTAGAAATGACTTCCGCATTTTATGTTAATGATTTATGTTAGTATCATTTAATATGACTAATTAGTTTTGTTAATTGGCAGGCATCTTCTTTTACATTCCATTAATGAAGAAGAAGGTAATAAATTAGAGCAGATAATGTGTACTTCCACTACTGTAACCTTACAATTACTTTATAATATAGTGTACATGTTTTATGGACGACCCACTCTGATCACCTCAGCCTTTACAAGATACATTGCAATAGATAAATTTACCAGAACAAAACGGCAATGGTAGAACTTTCCCAATTGATGGACAACCTACAGAGATTTCTATAATTTGATATCCATCATATGTTCAAATAATTATGCTGCACCCTTCTCTAGAAACATTTTTTTCTTCTTGACAGCAGCCCTATCTATAACAACCCTCCTTAAACTAATCCTCTAACAAGCCCTATCTTAGAGCAGCCCTCTCTACTGCAACCCTCTCATAAACAACCCTCTCTATATAAACAAGACTGTGTTCAATAAACGCTTATGCCCCCTGTGGAAGCCTTGTCTATAAATAAGTCCAAAATTAGGTCAAGGTGAAGGTCAGAATGGGGTTAGGTGATACAGGTGTGTGGAGAGTGTTCATATACAACATCCATGCAAGTTTGGAAGCTTTGTAGCAAGCCATAATGATGCTAGAAGAAACGGTCAATTTGGGTTAACCAGGACGGACGGACGAACGGACGAACGAACGGACGGACAGGTGAATCACTATATGCCTCCCGATCTATCGATACGGGGGCATAAAAAAACCTTCATCTAAACACTATCGAACAGCAACCCTCTCTACCACTGCCCTTTCTACAACTACCCTCTATATTGAAGCCCTCTCTAGAAAAACCTTCCCCCAAACACCTTAGAACAGTGGCCTTCACTACAACTGACCTCACTACTCCAGCCTCTAAACAGATAACACTCTTGAGAAAACCCTCCCTGAAAAACACCTTAGAACAGTGGCCCTCTACAACTGACCTCTCTACTCCAGCCTTCTAAACAGATAACACTCTCGAGAAAACCCTCCCTGAAAAACACCTTAGAACAGTGGCCCTCTACAACTACCCTCTCGAGAAAAACCTTCCCCCAAACACCTGTGACCAAAATCACATTTTATGGTAAGGATGTGACACAACTACAAATTGACACCTTCAGCAAATTCACCAAGTGCCATGTTGTAACCAGATTTTTATTCTGTTGGAAAACCCAACAAATATTGCCTGCTTTCCTCCATATGTACAATTGATTCAAATTGATGTGTACAGGGAAGATAAAGAAGTCACATATCATATGTTAATGTTGCAAGGTGAGAAGCTATATAAGATAAGTATCAGGCATTTCTACAACATTTACACCCAAAATCTGATCAAACATTGATAGAGGTATCTCATCCTATCTCATCCTATCTCATCCTATCTCTACAATACATCAACAACAGTCCATTGACCCGGTCTGTAATAGTACATCATTTCACTGCAGCCTGGGATCGAACCCAAAACCTCTTGCACTAGGATTTATAGGCTATCAAGGTGGATCAGAAAAAACAACAGTCCATTGACCTGGTCTGTAATAGTACATCATTGCAATCTACAAGTCCTTTTCTGATCCACCTTAATAGCCTATAGCTAGCCTAGTGCAAGAGGTCTCGGGTTCGATCACCCATCTGTAATAGTACATCACTGCAATATACAAATTTTTTCTGATCTACCTTTATAGCCTATAGCCTCGGGTTCGATCCCACGCTGTGACATGCTAAAGTTGTCATAAAAGGACTCTACTAGTATTATTAGTTACATGGTCATCTAGTGATCTGGTTACGGGATGATATCATGTCACCATGTGATGGTGATAGCTAGACCAATCAAGTTTGTTGATATAGCTACTTGTCAGAAAAGGGAGATAAATTATCTCCCTTGTTTGACGCTCAGCATAGTTAGTGGTTGACCTGGTGTCAGGCTAATGTGACTGGGTAGTCTCTATATGACTGAAACACTGTTGACCAGTGGGGCTTAAGGCAATATATATATTTTTCAACGGTTTACCAGTCAAATAGTATAAGAGATATACAGTAGCAAGATGACCAACAGACAGACGGACATGTGCAAAGCAATATACCCCTTATCAAAAATGGGTCCATAAAAAACTCATAATTACAGAAAACACTAGAGGTAAGGAACATATATATTATAATATACAGTCAACTCTCGTTATCTCGAATTTCACGGGACCGTGGAAATTACTTCGACATAACGAAAATTCGAGATAGAATTTTCGGCATCGAAGTTGCAAGTTTTCCAGTTTCTGTCGTAGGAACGACATATTCTTGAGAATTGCTTGTTGTGATATTTATGTACATGTATTCCTCCTCGAGAAAATGCATTTTATTTTAATTATTATTTTTACAAACAATTGTTCGAGATGACATGTTTATTGATGTTGAATTGATGTTAGTACGTAACCCGAAGCTTTATGACATGTTTGCGCAAATTGTTGCAAACAAATATTTGTTCAACAATGGAAGGCGCGAAAATTACAGGTAAATCGAAGATTTCAGACTGGCGAATGTGAAAAACATTCGACGCTAGTCGAATACGATCAGACTTCGACCCGACTTCGAGATGAACAATAGATTTAAAGTGCAAATTGGTTAATCGGGACCAAAAAATAATTCGACATAACGAAAAATTTGAGCCGAATTCGAGCCGAAACTTCGAGATAGGTCTCTAGATTTCATATAGACAAAGAAGGAGAAAAATCGGGACTTGAAAAAAACTTCGACATAACGGAAAATTTGATATAAGCGAGTTCGAGATAACGAGAGTTGACTGTATATTATAATCAGTCATATTCTGACTTACAGTTTTACACCCCTGTGATATAAGACCACCACTCACTCACTGACTGACTGTAATGTATTACTGGCAATATTAGTCAGCAAAATTATGTCAGGTACATGATTCATGATTCATCTCACCACACTCTGTCAATCATTCAAAATTTTGATTTCCATGATTTTCACAGTTTGTGCTTCCACACAGAGATGTTCTTATTGTTGTCAGACAAGTTATCAAAAAACAAATACCAGATGTTTTGGTAGTTTTTGATAAATTGTTATACCATCAAACCTGTCTGGAAAGACCATCCGTGGAACAGAGACTGAGAGAATCTTGGTACTGTTTTATGTAAGTACTTATGGGAATCTTAAACTTATGCTCAAATTCAAATTTTTAGTAATTCTTTAACTGCTACAAATTGGTGACGTGTTTTGGTTTGTAGGACTGAAACATTATCTGATTGCAGACCCTTTTACTCCAATTTGTAGTTGTTAACAACTTAAAAAGAATTTAAATTTGAACAAAAGTTTAAGATTTCCGTAATAGCTTTAATACTGGTAGATAAAACAAGAGCAAACAAACAACCAAATGTAAATTCTTTACCTATTGGTCAATTGTTTGTAAAACCTGATTTCATTGGCTGATACAGTTGGTGAGACAGTGAGAATCAGATGTACAATAAAGCCACTTGTATCCTCAATATTGATTTGTTGATTTTTTTGTAAAATCTGATTTCATTAGTTGATGCGGTTGGTGAGACTTTGAGAATCAGATGTACATCCAACTAAGCGACTAATCAACCAACTTGATTGTTTGATTACTTCAACATTGAAAACATCAACTTTACCAGGTAATATACAAGGGTTACATGTGCATGGCTAATTGGAATTAATTGGCCGTATAATCAACTAGCTTTCACTGCAGTTGATCTACAACAAGAAGTAAGTACATGTACTGAGAAATAAGAATGCATTACTGTGTGGGTTTTGTTGTCTCCATGTAAAGCTTGGGAGATTACTTGTACAACAATTGCCATAGCAACAGGTTATTTTTTATTACTTTTTGGACAAGAATGTAGAAAGAAAACTTTGCAATCATGGGATCCAAATTTTAAATTTGGAGGATCATGCAATTGTTGAAAATTACAGTCTACTGTGTTTCTATTCGTCAATTCTAAGATTAAACTCCGAACTAACCAATCAGATGCTAGGATTAATGACAGATCCCCTATCCAACTAAAGTTTTTACAAGTAATTAAAATATATTGAGACATTGTTATGCAATGAGCATGCTAGACCCATTTGAACACCTTTGAGAAAAAGACCACCCAAGGATCATTCCTGTGAAGTAAGGTGGACTGCAGTGAGGAGGCTTCAACGAAGAAATTACAAATGTATTAGAAAAAAACGTTTTTGCCAGAAGAATGACCAATACAGAAAATGAGTCACTAAAAAAGCCAACTATCTTATTAGTTGAAATGTTCTCCATATAAACCACTTTGTATGGATGTTCCAGGTGAGCTAGAAAACATATATCTACATCATACTGGAATAAACCATAACTAGGAACACCTAAATGAATCAGCATGCAAAACTACAAAAAATCCTCACAATTTTTATCTAATAAACCTGCACATTGATACAAATATGCAATAAAAATATGATAAAAGTTTTAATTTATATTCTTGATTCAAACATTATAATATATAGACAGGAAATTCTAGGTATGATAACACATCATGATAAGAGGGTTCAGGCTAAATATAAAATTATGTATCTCTGAAGCAGATGTTATGATAAAAGCTGTATGTATCCAAATGATTTTCTTTTCGGTTTACAGGGACCTTAAACCAGAGTGGAATTTCACCAAAAGCTTTTGGTTTATTTAAGGTACCAAGCTATCTGAAAAATTTGCTGCAATCCTAAATAGTTTTATGTTGTTTTTAAAAAAAACCTATAGTGTAGTTTTTATTATTAGTTTATACCAGGTCCTGTCAAAATGTAGTCACTCTTTCTCTATGACAAAAAGTAAAACAAAAGACATTTTCTTACCTACTTACCCAGTTTTTGGGCTTGTAACCATAAATAAACATCATTATAGACCTAAGCATTAGTGTTTGGCCCACACTTTATAATGAGTGTAACACCTATCATGTTCACAAATGCACTGGCTAACACCCCAGTAGTCATTTTCTTGCAACAGAACCACCTTATTGTTTCACTGAGATATCATTGTACTCAGACAGGCTAAAAAAAGATACAAAAATATCTATCGCCAAATGGAAAAAACCTCATCAATGATAATTTAGCCATTGTGCATTCACCATGTTATATGAATATTGTAACGTTATACCTAAATCATGCTTTCATGATAACAAGAACAAATGTTGCCAAATTTACACTGGATAATGCATAGAAGTGATAGATTTATTAATATATAGAATAAATGTGCACCAAATGTTTCCACCTTAAGACCATCCTTATAGCAACAACAACCACAGCAGCAATAAACAATACAAGTCAACAGCAGCAGCAACAACAACACAGCAACAATACAACAACAACACAGCAACACCGCAGCAACATCAGCAACAGCAGCAACAGTAACAAGACATCAACAACAGCAACATCAGCAGCATCAGCAACAGCAGCAACAGCAGCAACAGTAACAAGACATCAACAACAGCAACATCAGCAGCATCAGCAACAGCAGCAACAGCAGCAACAGTAACAAGACATCAACAACAGCAACAACACAGCAGCAGCAACAATGTCAATACAGCAACAACATAGCAACATTACAGCAACAGCAGCAATAGAGCAACAACATAGCAACAACACAGCAGCAGCAGCAATAGAGCAACAACATAGCAACAACACAGCAGCAGCAGCAATAGAGCAACAATATAGCAACAACACAGCAGCAGCAGCAATAGAGCAACAACATAGCAACAACACAGCAGCAGCAGCAATAGAGCAACAACATAGCAACAACACAGCAGCAGCAGCAGCAACATCATCAGCAACAACAACAACAGCCATTCAGAAACAACATAGCAACAATACAGCAACAACAACACAGCAACAATACAGCTACAACATCACAGCAGCAACAACAATACAGCAACAACAACACAGCAACAATACAGCAACAACAACACAGCAACAACAACAATACAGCAATAACAACACAGCAACAATACAGCAACAGCAACAATAAAGCAACAACAATACAGCAGCAGCAAAACGACAGCACAAAAGCAACAACAACAAGAGCACAGAGCTACAGATAAGCTGCGTATTGGGGTAATTACCCAATTAATTTTAATAAAAACCCAATAAATTTTGGAAGGAGGGAGTAAGAAAAAGTAAAGACAATCTGAAATACTCAAATAGAAAATGATTTTTTAGTGAAAAATAGTATCTAAAAGATCATTTACCCTTTGAGTTTTATTAAATACCCAATTAAAATTTGTCAAAACCCAATCAAAATTGAAAGTAGGGGGTAAAATACCCAATGGACCAAAACCTTATCTGTAGCTCTGAGAGCAACAACAAAAAGAACAAAATCAGCAGCAACAACATCAGTAGAAACAGCAACAACAACAACAAATGACAATAATGAATTGATATGATTAAGACACAAGGCATCAGGAACAACTTGAAATGGAAGCCAACACCTTCATTTTTTGGAAGCAGACAATATTTAGTATGATTTGTAGTACACAAGTCTAATAAATAATGGAATTCAACACCTATGTTTTGATTTTGACAAGTATTACATTTTCTGTGATGTATGAAGTGGCCCCAAATCTATAAGAAAACTATGAAACTCTCAATTTGTCTTGTATTAAATCTGATTTCTGGTTGAACTCTAAAGTGATATCACAAAAGATAACATTGTGAGGCAATCATTTGAAGTGACCAAACTCACAATTTCTCAATTTAAATTTGAGAGTTTAAACATTTAAATTATGATGGTTCAGGAGCTTGGGGCCTTGGACAGTCCACAGGTGCCAAATGCGTTAATAATTTTGAAAAAAAATATTTTTTTTTTGTATTTTTGGGGAGGGGTTAATAAAAAAATAAGAACCAAAATCAGTTTCTCAAAATTATTTTAAAAAGAATCAATACGCCAGACACAAATGGACCAATTTCGTGTAACATAACTGACGTTCTTACATTGCTATCTATGGTTACAAAATTACCGTTGATATCACTAACTTATCTCAGTCGGTACATCAACAACTTCTGAATCACCCCACAGACTGATCGTTATCTAATGCAATAATTAGTCAGGACTGCCGACCGTCATCATAACAACTGGTAGCTTGGCAATAGTTCTACTGATACTATATACTTATTATGACGATATGGTGTTATACTGACGCCGAGTTTGTATGAAATGTTCATAGTGCTCCTCCTCCTCGGCAAAGACCAATAATAATAATAATAACTTTATTTTCCGATGATATACCCATTAAGCCTAGGGCTTATCTCCCATGGGGTCATCTAACAAAACCAGCATAAATATATACAAACATTCAAAAGCATCAATAAAATGGCAGACAATACAAAAAAAAGTAAATACTGACATTTAAAATATTGTATTATAATTAACTTGGCATAATCATACAAAGTCCACACATTTAGACATGTAAAGCCTAGTGAGTCACAGGGCCCATTTCAGTGGATACTATACACTATAACCACATTCTAATACTGGTCAACTTCGACCTTTTATGAAATGTTCATAGTGCTCCTCCTCTTTGCCAAATACAAAATTGGCATAAACATAATGAGTCACAGGGTCCTATCTCAGCTGTCAGACTAGAATTGGATACCTGGCTAGCGTCTATTGGAATCACACAATTAAGATTCAACTTTGGCTCAACAGACTTTGTGGGTCGTATGATCCAGATGTCACACGAGAATTGGATACCTGACTAGTGACAGTCACACAAAGAACACACATCGTGTCACTCTTATACTAGACAGTTGCCAGGCAACCGATTCTCGTGTGACAGAATTGCCAGGCACCCGGATATATAATATGTCTATTTTCTTATTTTTTTATTGTCAACTTCTTCATTAGTTAGCTCGCTTCAGGGGCGGATCCAGGATTTGGCGTTAGGGGGGGCGTACATTCATGTATTGATACCCCCCCCCCCTCCTCAAGAAAATATGCGAGCGAAGCGAGCTAGAAAAAATGTATATCTGAGAAGCATTCCACACAATTTTCGTTCTTTATCTTATAATATTCATTGATCAAGTTTATGTGAGAGCAAGGCGAGGAAGAATATATGCATTAATTATTTGAACAGCATATCCCTCAAACTCATTCCCTACTTGACAAAATAAACTGAGAGTGGTTGTGCAAGCGTAGCGAGCGAGAAAAAAATGCAATTATCTATTTCAGCAGCATACACCACATCCTTATTACTTGGTAATATTCACTGATGTAGTAAATGTCAGAACTAGAAAAAAATCAGTGTTTGTCTGAGCAGCATACCCAAACAACTCATTGGTAAATCAAAAGCTTTCATTGAATTTACGTAGTTCTTCAGCGAGCAAGAAAAATCGTTGTTTATATGAACAGCATAGCCAGGACTAACGATAATCGACTGGATACTATTCACTGATATATAACTGCTGTGAATTCGTCACAAAAAAGGCAATGTCTATCTGAGCAGCATACCCTGCGAACTCCAGGGCTTCAGTTGTGTTTCAGTGGAAATGTGAAGTACTTGGGATCCAGTGAATAGGGAGTCCAGTGGCTTTCTGCCTCGTGACTTTAAATAGAACCATGGAATTCGTCAGCTGCATTCTGAGGTATCTTATTTTTAATGAAAAGGACAGGTTTATTAGAAAATAAAGCCAATTGTATTAATATTTTTTTCTTGTCGGACATTTTTAATGTGCAAGAATCTCGGCATTTCTGTAGCCGATGTTCGGCACCATGCTACCAATCAGTCCCATATCTTGTTTTTGCATACAGCATTAAGTTCCAATTTAAAATTCATAAATTGATTATTGTTGTATTTACGCGAGCGTAGCGAGCGAAAACAATTGCATATCAATATTGTTCTTACATCCAAAATATGATAAATTACCTAGGCTCCGGCGATTTTAGGGGGGGCGTACGCCGGGTCCGCCCCCCCTTGGATCCGCCTATGCGCTTAGTCATATAATTAACAAACACAAAGTAGGAACGTATATAGAAGCCATTAGGGTTCCTGCACGGAGTAATGTTTTATTTTTAGGACTTTATAAATTTATGAACCTATCCACTCATGTACATGACACATACAAAAATTCAATGTACTATCGTGTTATAACAGCTAGAGGTTAGTTGGCAACCATAACCATGAAATTATAGCCATATTTTTATAAATTCTCATCTGTAAACATATTTCCTTACATCTTTAAGAACTAGCCAAATTATTGTAGCCAGTTCTGTTATACATTTGCGTAGATGCTTCTTTATTTGCCAACTCATTAACTAAGCCTATGTGTTACATTATGTATGTATGTACATGTATATGTTCAACATATGTATACATACGTATTGACAACTTTGAATAAATAAATCGTAAACTCACCCGTACGTCACACAACAAACGATGTCAAAAACAATAACATTTATATTACATTGAACAGACTCAGTGCTAGATAACACACGATGTCAAAAAACAATACAATTTACCTTGAAAAGACTCAGTGCTAGTTTCTTCATGACGTTGGAACTTTCCTTCTGTATTCCCGAAAAATTCTACTACAAACTACATGTAACAGAAATGTATATATTCCAAAAACACCAGAGTCTCACAGCAATATCGTTATCCTATATATAATCTCTACAAGAATCCTAGGAGTCTGCTATATCATTGTACATACACACTCACATCTCTACGTGATGCTAGCCTTACATCCCAAGTCCAGGTAATCGGTCAACATGTGTGTACATGGTAGATTCCATTACGAAGTCTGAGATAAGTCCATGACGTAATTAACTACGTGGTCCAGTCGCTGTTGGAAGATTCCACTGTAGCGTAATATATTTACGTAAGCCTACTTTTGATCTGGTCACATTAAACTGAGTTTCATCATACTTGCACGAGCTTAAGCTGGGAGTCTCAGATAAAAGTAATAAAAAAATACCCGTCCGGCTAGAGGGGTTTGTCAATTAATTAATACTGATTAAGAGATATTTTCCCGATCACTTGCACGGGGAGACGTCGGCAATGTCAAAGCCACGAGCACGACGGTCCGTGACAAGAACGTCGGTTGTTTTGCCAGTTCTTAGTCACCATCATTTTATAAATGATTTTTCGACTAAATTAAGACTAAAATACCGTATATACATGTAAGAGTTGTACATGTTTTACAAGCATTTCATGTTCACTAAATAAACAGAATAATTGGCATTACCCGCTGTACTTTTTTACTATTTTCATAAATCAATTAGCTGTTAAAACAGCATGGGAGCCAAACCAATATTTCTTATTTTCTGAATTTTAGTGTTTAAAATGTTAGCCAATATGACCCATAAAAACAAGGACAATGTCCTGTTCTTTCAGTGAAACACAATACTTATTACTGTTTGGAACATTTGAAGTTTAAGCACCAACTTGAGTTTAGCATATTTTTTATAATCATGGGATCAGAACGCGTGAAAGCTGTGAAGGATAAAAAGTCAGGTGGCACAATCCAGTCAAAGAGGGTTGTTGCTAGGAGGGCCACGTAGAAATATAAATTATTATGTATGTTTCTGTATGTGTGAAGTTCACTCCATACCATATTTAAAGTTACAACTAGATCAATTACTGACCCGAATCTGAACTACGTTTTCAAGTATTTCTGTCCTGCTTACTAATCGTCCATCTCTTCATCGCAAATACCTAATTTAACATTACACCATGTATTATATCTTTCTAAGGATACACTCGTATTATCATTATTATAATTCAATGTCACCAAACCTACCACTACGGGAA
Source organism: Spisula solida (assembly GCA_947247005.1). Taxonomy (NCBI): domain Eukaryota; kingdom Metazoa; phylum Mollusca; class Bivalvia; order Venerida; family Mactridae; genus Spisula; species Spisula solida. Next base: position 12,172,396 of record OX365961.1, read on the forward strand.
CCCTTTACTGTGACAGTTGTTGTATCAGTTTGTATAATTTGAGGTATGCGTGTAAGATTTATGTACAGAGAAATTGAAAAAGCTCTACAAAACGAACCAGCCTAAGAGCTTGGGAAGATTTATTCAAAATTTGAGCTCATCTCTTAATAGTGCTACTTGTTTGACGGAATCGTTTCCAAAATGGCATCAGTCAACAAAAATCACTTTCAGGCGTATATTACTCGATTTAAAGCAGTGTTCTTTGGCTGTTAGAGTCGTTCCCCTTTGCCAACGTGGTGCTGTATATATACATATTAAACATGATTAAATTCCCCATTCTGCAGGATAGACGTTATAAAAATTATAACTGACCTATTCACGTGTTTATCAACATTTTAGTAGTATATTAACATACATTTTGTATAAAATTTTAAGTTTTGATATGAAAGCCTTCATCATTGCCGACAGTATAAAAGCGTTTTGAGGAATGCAATGCGTGTATACATATACTTGAACATGAAGTTATGTATTTTTTTTAAATATTAATAAAAGTATTCTAATTTACAATATATAAAGATGGTCTTATTATGTAAAGGTAGAGAAACAAAACAAAACTGAAATAAAAAACATCTACGTCTCATTCTGAAGGAGAATAATTTTACTGTTAAATAAGATTGTCTGCGCTAGTTTGAATAACATGTTTAGAGATTGGTTGACTGCTGGGTGTCAACAGTGTCTGTATATCTATCAGCAGTACTTCCATCTCGGCACGTAATACAGCGTTTTCTTCCTTCAATTCATTCACCATTGTCAACTGTTGCGTATCCATTGTTTCCACCTCTCCAACTTGATCTGGATATTGTCTCTCAAATTTGGCATTCTAAAACAAATTGATATGTTTATACGTGAACATCTACTTGCATTATGTTTATACATATTTTTGGTTTGTGCCGGAGCATGACAAAGACGCATCTGCAACAATACAAATGTCGAGGGTACAAAGAGAAAACGACTACAGAAAAAGTCCATTGAAAGAAATACTTGGAATAGAATGTTGTTGTTGTTTACTTTTCAAAACGAATTTGTAAATATCGAGATGGAAAGTATTTCTTTGTCATTTGTGTACACATTGTACAATATTTTGATGTATGAACATTTTTACCCTTGCTTCAAGATCAGCCAGTTTTATCCGAAGGTTAGATACAATTGTTGTGAGACTTGTGACTTCTCCATTCTGATCTCTGGTGTCAGAATTGATCGACCGTATATACAATGCATTTATTGAAAAAGCACAATGTTATATATCTTATATATCTGCCATGCACATATAAATTATACCTCAAATAAATATAACACAACCGGACACTTATTATATCGTGATAATTCATAAGTCAACTGTAGCAATCGATTTTCGTCACCGATCTCAGGAATGCCATAACGGTAAAACAAAATTTTGAACTTCGTTATTTACTGTATCGATTCTGAAACATTTAAACCTTTTTCATAACTTCAAAATTATTTTTAAAATTCTTTGAATTTAACAAGAAAACATACTCATACGTGCTCGGGGGAAATTCAAATTGCATTATTATTATAAATTGGAAAATTACACGAAGGACGATTTCAACTTGATGAATTCTCTAATTCAAATTTATTTTCGACGATTTTCACGCTATGGATTCATGGCTTATTTATGAATACTTAGTCTTAACCTTACGGGTATTCACAATTTTAATTTCATGAATTCACAGTTTCCATTTCACGAATTCACGATTTCACGATTTCAAAATCACGAATTAAAAATCATTATTAACAATATACGATTTATGGAATCGTGAAGTTGAAATCGAACCGCCGTTGAGTAAAACACATCATGAACGCCTGAAGCAGCTCGATTAAGCAGTACTAGAATATTACTTAATGTTCTGTGTTGTTCAGATGACGGATTCGTTGGATCTTCACGCGTATTGGTCTTCACTACAGGTTGATCTTCATCGATAGATACCGCACCTGTCGACGTTCTCTGATATGTTGTTTCGGCTGACACCAACACACCGTCAATGAAAACTACGTATTGTAAGGTAAAGGAATTACAAGTAACTCATCCTTCCAACCTTATACAACATAAAAGGCTAACCAGGAGTACTGCTCCTTTGATTGCATAGATTAATATAAAGTGAAAAACAGCAACAATAACTTTGCTTTACTGACGCGTTTAATGAAATGTTCAACTTATTTTTCTTATTGACCTTCCATGTCTGTATTGACTTGGATATTGCAATGATGTACACTTTGATTATTTTACTCATTATATATTGTATATATGTGAATGTTGAAAATTGGAAAATAAAAGATAATTTAAAAAACAATGTTAAAACAAGGGACGACACAGTCTTAAGATACAGTGTATACTAGTTATTCAGGTTTTATATTAAAAAACATTGTTTGATTTTGTCAAAATTGTGACAAAATTTCAAAATTTATCATTTCATCAACAGAAAAAGACACTACTTGATCAAATATTACATAAAACGTGAACTAACAACTTACCTGAATATATAGTGATGATACAAGTCACTAAAGGGATACAATAACTCATAGTTACGACGAATCAACTACTGCTTTACTAGACAAACTCACAGTGACATAACACGGAGTGGAATTGTGTGTTTTATACACTGAAATGACTGATCGGTTAAGCTCCATTGTGACAAAGTGGCATAAGACAAAGTTAATTGATGGCTGAATTTGGCCTGGAGTTTTGTCAAAAAATAGATATGCATGTTCCTATAAATATGTCCTATGTTTTTTTTATATTTGAATTACAGGACATATTAATAGGAACATGCACTTTTTTTTAATAATCACAGAGCCAAAATTAAACCATTTGTAAACCTTGTCTTTTGAAATGACACAATCGTACACTGTTCTTACACCGTTCTGTTAAAGCAAACAGTCCTTTGTCTAGAATGCTATCCCCAAAGCATCTCAAATACACATCGTAATCCTAAATCTAAGTCTGAGTGAAACATATCTGAAGTCACAGCTCTTGAACGTTTACTGAAAAGCTACGCGTAATAAATACCCGGCCCATTTTTCTAAACCATACAGTCGTACAATGCTATTATATTGTTTAGACAATGGCTAAGTTGTATAATATATCGTAGGAAAAGTAACATATTGAAAACATCCATTTTCCCCAATTATAAAAAAATGTTATAGATCTATATATTCAAGTGCGCAATGCGAAACTTTTTGTAGCTTTTGTATGATACTCTGATTGATGATATTCCTCAATTAAATTGATTAGTTTTGTAACATAAGTTGTTGCTTTATGGACACTATCTGTTTGTTTTTTTCAGTTTTAAATTGATTATTCAACCTATCAACAAACTACTACAGTAAAACCTCGTTATCTCGAGGACCCATCGGGACAAGCCAAATGCTCGAGTTAAGCCAGGTGCTCGAAATATCCGAAGTCAATGATGAATTGTTGTTATGACTAATTGTAGCTGTGTTTATAACGAAAATGAGTTTGAAATTTGCTCGAATTAGGCCGGTTGCTCGAATAATCGCTGCTCGTATTACCGAGGTTTTACTGTACTTATTTGTGGTATTCCATGATGCATTGCATTGTTGACGATTTCGATGCTAAGAACAAGAACTAATCAATTCTGGTTAGTCGCCCGCTGGCTTAGGGATTCGTCACAGATGTGTGGCAGATAAAAAGTGTATCATTGAAAAAGAATAAAAACAAAATGATTGTTTGGGTTAAATGAATACCTCCATTAAAGGCATCTAAAGCATCTATCAATTTATGTAAAAACGAAATTCTTCATCAATGGTTCATTTACCTGTGAGATGTGTACCAATGCCAACAAACCACGACCGACTACTAGGATACAGGCTCGAACATTCGTTGGACCGTTATGGACTAAACTAGGGAGGACACAACATCGAAAATGAAACGAAATAAAATAAAATAGCGGGACACTGATTTACACTGTCCTGCTCCACAAGGTTGACTTTGGGGTTTCTTTCAAAATTGTATGTATATACATGTACATGTATACTGTTTCTATTGGGTTTGGCTTTATGGTTTGTCCGTGTGATGTGTGGTCGTCCTTGCGATGAATTAATGCCTTTTAGCTCTAGCACCGGATATGTTTGGCTGACTGATGAGACACTCTGTTGGAGTGGGGTTGTACTTGTTCAGTTCCAATTGTCTTTTTTATGTCATTGTTTGTAGTTGTCCTTTAGGCATTTACTTGTAAAGTGTACGTTTTCTATTTCGTGTGTTCTTTTGTGTGCCTGTCGTGCCCTGCTAAATTTCGGTTGATGGCTGCTTTCCTTTGAGCCTTACTGACATACTTCAATAACATTTACCGATGGTGCAGTATATGTATTTTACTTTTACTTATTTTGATTTAATTATGCTAGAATGAAATGCAAGGTGCTAGTGTTCCCCTGTGGTGGTATTCAATATTGATCTTATTTAATTTGAGACCAAGAATAGCCAATCACATCGCCTGTTACTGACCAACAGCTTAATATGGTGTGGTCTGTATGGTTGTCCTTATCCTTAAGTCAAGTAAGATCAATATTGAATACCACCACTGAACTAATTATATTATTAAGTCTTAAACGACAATTGATATTAAATACAAATAAGCCATTTGTAAATTTAAAATAATGTATATCAATTAAATTCGTACGTAGAAATTAAATAATGTAGTACATAGACAATTCAAAGCTATGCAGAACCAGTGCCTAGCTACCCATGCTAGAAATAGGCGCAGAACGTTCGCAAAATATATGTTTTTTGCCTTTATACTGATTCCTACAGTGAATGATGCACGGCATTACTTTTAAATTAACATATATTTCCCACAGGTAACTGTATCATTAATAAAGAGTAAAAATATGTTATCTTAGAAAGGTGCCTTTGTACTAGAGTGGTCAGATTTTCATGGTATCAAAACAAGACTTAACTTTCGATATCTTGATCAAGTAATTATACACATACACTAGATTGTTAGATCTACCTTCATGAAAAATCCCATCGAAACTGGTCAATTAGTTAAAAAAAGTTACGCCTAAATACGACATTGCTATTTCAAACCATAATAGTAAGGTACGTGCTGGCTGCCTATGTTTCAAACAAGAAATAACAAATGATTTCACGGCCGTAGGGGTTTATTTTCTTACTTATAGACGGATTGCAGATATATTGGTATCAAATTAAGCATGAAGCTCTCTAGTTACTGATGTGCAAACATGTCTGTAAATTCTAATTTGATATTATTGCAATGGAGGTGTTGGAAATTGCGATACAAAAACATTACCCTGCCCAAAATGTCAGTATCGCGACAGCTGTGCGGGTATTTACCCGTTGAACTAATCTGGCGATAGTGCATCTTGAAACAACAAAATGTAAAACGATGTCACCTTTCCGGCATTCCAAAGTCACGTGCTCGATTTTCATTTTTTAGTCGTGACAGTAGAGGGGCACGAGACGCAAGTGCGAATAGTGCGTCGAACCATACCTGGGCACATTGGGACCAGATCGGCATTTATTTCGGTTCGGTAGGCGCGTTCTTTGCTAGAAATATGGTGTGTCGATAGTCACCGGAATATCTTGGAAATAAAATAAGTTATTCACTTTTTTATTGTAGCGTTTCTTCTTGACGTTAGTATAATTAACAAGGAACACAACGTTATTCTTTTATTATTGCATTGTTATAAGCTGTTTAATAAAATTTACACAAAATTTGGTAATATTTTTCTTGGTGTCTGTTTTGTGACTTTTCAATTTATTTATGATCATTCTTTCAAATTACTTTCATCTTACAATCAATAGATTTTTATAAAACAGTCATAGGAACATCAGATAAATAGGTATCTATTAATATGCCATCTTTTAACCAAAACACAGAATAAATTATTGAGAAATAACGAAAAATATAGGTGTTCCGTTTGGTATTTGATTAAGTGTATAAGTAACTTCCGGAGAAGAAATTTCTTTGAACTAACGACGTTCATTCAAATTAGGTGTGATTTTTTCCGACAGTTCAATCACCGATGAACTGCAGAAATTGCCTATTCAATTGCTAATTACACGGATTTGTCTTCACAAATCTTAAAAGTATTAACACAATTATAATCTATTTGCACATGTTCACCATGTTCTAAAGTTTCTTTTAATTCGGACTTAACATTACAAAGATATGATAAAGTGAATCTTCAAACCTCATTTTCTCGTAAATGTGAAATTGGTAGATCGGACACTTAAATACTAAGTCGAGGACATGGTGGCGTTTTGAATAAGTTTTATAAAGTCTTCTCAGTTGGCAGAAATATGAATACGTTTTAAATGACTTACTTACTTATTTACTTACTTATCCTCTTCATCCCCAATGGGGCATAAGGCTACAACATCTTCTGTGGTCCTTTGCTATGTATTGGGCCTGGCCCCAGGAATATTCCATGTCCGCCAGTTCTGCCGTAACTGTTCTTCGCCATGTTGTTCTAGGTCTGCCTCTTTTTCTTTTTCCAGGTGGTGTCCAGTGTAGTGCAGTTTTGGGAATTCTATTTGTTGCCATTCTCATTGTGTGTCCTAACCATCTCATTCGTCTTTGTTTGATTTCAGTTCCAATGTTTCTCTTCTGCTTTTTGTATATAGGTCTTTGTTGCTGGTCTTATTTGGCCAAAAGATTCAATTTATTTTTCTGAGACAATTGTTGTGGAATACTTGATATCGCTGTCTATCACCCGCCAACATTCTGAGCCATAGAGAAGGACTGACTTGACATTGCTGTTGTACAGTTGTAATTAGGTTTTCAGACTGTACTTTGTTGATCTCCAGATTGGTTGAAGTTGTGCCAATGCTGTTCTTTCTTTGGCGAGTCTGGATTTGATGTCTTTTCCAGCTCCATTGTCTTAACACACTTCCAAGATAGGTGAAAGCGTCAACTTCTTCCAGGGGACTGTCATTAATTTGAACAGACTCAGTAGGTGCGTTGATGGTCATTATCTTTGTCTTTTTAGTGTTGATGTTTAAGCCAGTCTGTTTAGCGTATAGGTTCAGTCTTTCTGTTTTTTCTTGTATGTGAACAAAGCTGCTGGATAGTTCAGCCAGGTCATCAGCAAAGTCCAAATCTTTTAAGTGTTTGAACATGGCCCACTAAATACCTCTTTTCTTATATGTTGTTGCAGTTCTATCTACATCAACAATCAATTAACCTAACACAACCATTCCTTGTACTGCACCACCGGCACTATTAAACGACAATAGCTTAAAGAGAAAATTTACAGAAATAGAAGAAACGTGTACCAAACATTTAGAGCACATGGACACAATGTACATCATTTCGAAAGATCTAGGGTGGTATTCACAAAGCACCTTAAGGGTTTCTTAGAATTTTATTAAAATCCTTAAGTGTATCAGATAAAAAGTAAAAACCAAGAGTGTCAAATTTTGTACATGGTATAGAAGCGTAATGTAAAGAGCTACAATAATCAAAAAGAAAACATGGGCTATTCTTCGTTTCTTGAGTAATATGTGCTGCTCAATTTTTTAACTTAAGTCAAAATATTTGTGAATACCAGTCCAGAACGCCGATGCCACCACTATAATGTAGAAAGAAGAAGCGTATACTTGTAAATTGTATTTTATTTTTTTACAAAAAAAAAACAAAAGCATGTAACAGCCCTCCAGCAACAAAATCATTGCATTGGACTGCGTAACGCTGTGCTGGCCAAACAGGTTACTGACTTGGAAAGGAAAGTAAGGAATTGGGCAACGACACTGTCATAAACTCCGATGACGAAGCAAATTTATTTCAATAATCATGATCACTATTTTGTTACACATTATTTCCTACGATGGGGTTAATCTCAGAAAGCTATGTTGTCCGGGCTGAGATATTATTGATGATAATGTTGTATTAACCCTTGTCAATTTCATCACTTATTTCAGAATGACAAAATGTCTTTAGAGATTCTGGATGGAATAGACGAAGAAGTCAGGGACTTTCATTTGGTAAGAAAATCAGAAAAGTCCATATTGGCCTGAGGAGCCAACGCCATGCCCAGTGCCACAATGTGTTTCAACCACCAAGTATATATGTACTAGTCATTGCTCCTTTGAAAGACATTGGGAGAACAAACACGTAGCAACGAGCGAGTTATTCAAATGCAACCAGTGCAGCTTTCAAAGTTGGAGAAGAAGTAATGCAACATATCATTAAAGACATCAACATTCTATAACATCATCTTAACCACCAACCATAACCGAGGTCATCATACCAAATCAGAAATTTATTCCACCTTCAAACGTCACGTACCTTACACAGATAACTTTCCTGCCAGAATGGCGAAGAAAAGGCGAGCACAGATTAACCCGGTGGTGCAGAACAATTTGCCCGGAATGGCCAGGTTTGCCGGGACCATGTCGCCTAATTTAACTAGAATGAATCTCTCCAAATCAACCTTAAAAGACGATAATTCAATATATTTCAATAAACAAGGACACTTGTAAATTTTATATCTGACGAAAAGTGTGTTTAATGATGTCATCTCATAATCATTTGTGATTTATTAGTATAAGCTCACTTTGCGTACCGTACAGAAACAGGGAATCAGTAAACCCTGCCAGGAATTGGTGTTACTGGAGTACGACTCTTCAGAGGTGAAGGCACAAAAAGTGTAGAAACCAAATGTGTTCGAATGGAACCCGAGTCTACATAGATCGAACTCGTTTTCCATCCGAACTCGCCCATGGATACCGTAGACGGCGTTTGCAAGCTTCATTAATTGATGATATCATAACTGAGTTATGCTTAGTAATAGAGGGTGCTTCTATTTCACGGGAGGGGAACCAACAGATGTATCCCAAAATGGGCTACGCATTATTTAATCTGTCGTGCTTCCGGGCATACATATGTGATCAACATTTCGACGGAAAAAAGGTGAGACTCTCATTTGTTATCCATTTGAGTTAAAATTAGAGTGTTTTGCCAAAATATCTCAATGTGATACACCCCTTTACACATTCCCAAACCTGTACATGTATTTATCTTATCTATATGTGTAGAAATGACGGAGAAAAACTTATTCTCCGTCAGGCGGTATGACAGAAAATTAGCAACAGTTTGTTGAACACAAGAATATCTTCTTTATTTTCGTGATACTCCAGCTTGTGAAAACACAGAAACGGCGTTATTATCAGCTGTTATAGTGCGCCAGGATAATGGTGTTTTGCAGTGTACATAGCAAACGTACGTTTGGGTTTTAGTAATTACACTATATCAAAACATGTATCTAAACAATAAACGAGCACGCACGCAATAATACTGTCATGGCAATCAATATTACGTGTACAGAGGATGACATAAAAACAAACTACACGTAAACTATTTTCCAGCGCAATATGAGCCACTACAACATATAGCCCGTATTTTGTTTTTTGACAATAAATATTGTTCTGGCCGATAGATCGCCGTTAAATTTGGTACATGTGTGGAATCAAGGGTACGTCAAGTTTCTATAACTGGAACTCAGCCACTGAAGCGAAAATAAAGAAGATATTCTCGTAGTCAACAAACTGTTTTTCAGTGATACCGCCTGACGGAGAATAAGTTTTTCTTCGTCATTTCTACACATACAGATTGGATAAATACATGTACATGTTTGGGAATGTATAAAGGGTTGCATCACATCGAGATAGTTTGGCAAAACACTCTAATTGGTAACAAATGAGAGTCTCACCTTTTTTCAGTCGAAATGTTGATCACATATGTATGCCCGGAAGCACGACAGATTAAATAATGCGTAGCCCATTTTGGGATACATCTGTTGGTTCCCCTCCCGTGTATTTGTCAGCAAAAAAAATTGAAAATATGGCGTAGTTCTAGCAGGCGCACAATAAACACTCTAAGTACTATGTAATAGAAGTTCCTTTTATTGTCTGGTATATTTTGCTTACCGATCGGTTATGTTCAGATGGTTTTTCGTAAAGCGCAAGGGTCCGTACTACATGTCTTGGTTTCGCTGATACCCAACCTTCAATGAAAGATACTGACAGATCAATTAAAGGAATTACAAGCAATAAAAGTGTTAAACATGCTTACATAGATTATTATAAGTGGTTAGGTCTAAGTTTTCAATTGGATCAGAACACGTTTCTTTCATTAAGTACTGATGAGTTTCATCACTGATACGTTTCATATACATGTATAAAAAAATTAAATAAGCTCATTTTTCTTATATCATCTTCAAGATCTATTTGGACTTATCTTGGGAAATCCTGAAATATTTCAGAAGAAAAATAATAAAAATCTAAACTGAAACTATATTATCAGAAATTCACTGTATAAAACCAGGCAAATAAATAACATTGCATAACTCATTGAACGTATACATAATAATGCATGTAAAGTAAATAGTCAAGTTACCTGAAGATAAAGCGATAATACAAGCCACTAAAAAGATAAAAGAACACATGGTTACAACGAATTAACTACTTCTTCAGAACGATGAAACTTGGAATTAAACAATACGAAGCGGAATGGTGTGTTTTATACGCTGCAATGACAGATCGATAAAACTGAATTATGACAGAGCCTATAAACGACTATAATGGTACACCATTTCTACAGAGCTCTGTTAGAGCCAAAAGTATGTTGTCTTCCAACTTCAGATGCCAAGAGGCCGTCTCATCATAGTTCCAAGGATCATATCCTAGGATTGCTCTTAGGATGATACTAGGATTCGTCTTAGGTGCACAATGTTTTTCTATGATAGGACAGAGTGAACTACTTTTTTACCCCTGATGATCCTATATTGAACTTGACATAAATTGTTGCGTGTTTACCCATTAAACATTAGCATGATATAAAAAGGAATAGAAATTGCTCATTAGCAATAAATGTTTAAAAGTAACCGACAGGGGCTTTATATTACATACATACATACATATTTGGTTATTACATATGAAAAAAAGAATGGCATATACATTTTTTTAAATATGTTTACCTCAATTTGTGATTCAGCACCTTTAAATACATTTTGTACATCAAACACACCCACGTGTTATTGGCATAAATTATGCGTGTACTTTGAATGTATATAATTTTATGTAACATGAAATGGTCAATAAATTAGTTTCAAAACTAATATTGCTTCAACATTTTCAGATTATCAATCCAAACTTCTCAAGATTGAAGAACGTATACTTGAAAAAGAGGAGATGAAGCTGTGTGTTTTAAAAGAGCAGTGTACCGCCGTGAAAGAGATTGCCTTTTTTCAGACTGGACAGCTGAATCGGTTACTTGATAACCTCAATGAAAAGTGATAACCTGTATATGTTCAGATTATTTAGTTTATGACATAATCATGATTCATGAAGTAATAGTCTTAATTGTTCTGTTGTTTTGCAGATTTAAAACGCAGGAAGACTGCGTCAAGTTCTAAGGTAAGTATAGGTGAAATGTACTCACCAATGATGTAGGTGACTTAGCAACCATCATATTGCTCTGTTTCTATGGTGATGTTTACTTCAGGACTGACAGTGGTTTCCCCCGGCAACCATTGTTTACAGGCCCGGCAACCAGTGTTTACAGGAACGCAATGGAGGCAATAAGAGGCAACGCATTTCATGATTCAGGTATTAGGATGGCAAAGTTTTATTATAAAGTGAAGTTGGCATAGTTTGAATGAAATACCACAAGGTTTACATGAAATTGCTTAACCAATTGAAAATATAGAAAAAATGAAATTGCTCAACCAATTGCAAATGTAGCAAGAATGAAATCGTTCAACCAATTGAAAATGTAGCAAGAATGAAATTGTTCAACCAATTGAAAATATAGAAAGAATGAAATTGTTCAACCAATTGAAAATATAGAAAGAATGAAATTGTTCAACCAATTGAAAATATAGAAATAATGAAATTGCTCAACCAATTGCAAAAGTAGCTAGAATGAAATTTGCTTAACCAATTGAAAATGTAGAAAGAATGAAATTGATCAACCAATTGAAAATACAGCAAGAATAAAATTGCTCAACCAATTGAAAATGTAGAAAGAAAGAAATTGTCCAATCAATTGAAAATATAGAAAGAATGAAATTGTCAACCAATTGAAAATGTAGCAAGAATGAAATTGTTAAACCAATTGAAAATATAGAAAGAATGAAATTGTTCAACCAATTGAAAATTTAGAAAGAATGAAATTGTTCAACCAATTGAAAATGTAGAAAGAATGAAATTGTTCGACCAATTGAAAATGTAGAAAGAATGAAATTGTTGGCGCGTTGGTGTAGGGAGCTTATATGTTAACACAATGTATCGTTGTACAGATACCAGCACATGAAGTAGATTAATACACTAACCCGAGGCGATAAAGACTTACTCGCACATATGATTGGTTTAGTTAGTGTATGAATATCCTTGACATACGACATTTTAATGTAAATTGTAAATTATTGTTCAATACGTTAAATCTCAGATACCTTTGGAAAAAGCTTATGAAAAATGAACACAGAAGGCATCACTCAACACAAACAGTCCAGCTACAACGATTGGCACCATCATCAGGGAAATTTTACACAGATTTGCAATCGACAAGCCATTAGTATAACATATGTCAGAAATTACTGGAACGAAGAAAATATCATATGTTTACCAAGCACAAAGTTTGTTTTAATCTATGCAATAGAAGTCGGGTGACATCTTTGGTACTGTCTACTAACCACTGTAACATGTATTGGACCGCGGCAGAATCCCCAATATCATGTTATCGATAGATGATTAAAGTAATGTAAGTCGCTAAGTTCCTACATTACAACACTCCTCTACTGACCCAACCCTCCACAGTTCAACACATATCTATTTTTAAATTTGGCATCTGTGGTACCAGTGCGGAGTAACAAGATAACATCCACTATCGAGTTTGGCATCCATATACACTTTGAAGTTTTGCATCCTTAGTACATCCAACAAGTAGCATCCAAATACAAAATGAAGTTTGGCGACCTTAGTACATCCCAACGAATCCACTATCGAGTTTGGCATCTAAAGACACTATGAAGTTTGGCATCTTTAGTACATCCAACAAATCCACTATTGGGTTCGGCATCCAATGTACTAAACGTTAACCCACTATCAAGTTGGTATCCATAGTACATCCGACAAATCCTCTATCAAGTTTGTCAACCACACTACACTAAATAATTTGGCATCAATGGTACTTACAACAGATCCAAATTTTCGTTTGGCATCTACAATGATGAGGCCAGATCCACTATCAAGTTTGGCATCAATGGCAATTACAATAAGTCTGCTCTCAAGTTTGGCATCCACTGTAACTATCCTAGATCCTTTATCGAGCATCCACAATGATGAGGCCAGATATATTTGATATTCATAGCAATTACAATAATTACAACGGATCCGCTATCAAATTTGGCTTCCACAGTAACTTCTACATACCCGCCATCAAATTTGGCACCAATGGCAATTACCATAGATCCGCGTTCAAGTTAGGCATCCACGGTTACTACCATAGATCCACTATCGAGTTTGGCTTCCGCAATGATGAAGCCAGATCCACTATAAAATTTTACATCAATGGCAATTATGATAGACTTATTATCAAGTTTGGCATCCACAATAACTGAAACAGATCGGCTATCGTTGTTTGGCATCCACAATTCTTTCAGACCACCAGAACCTAACGACAAATCCACTATCGAGTTCGCCACCGGTATCCAGGAATCTCCAAATTGCTATAGATTTATGCCTTCACAGTTCCTCTGACCATCCTTTGACATCATCTGCACCTCTGTGGCTCCGGCAGTGTAAGAATATAGTCAGCATCAAACAACTGGCTAGTATAAACAATTCCATTGTACCTCGGTTGATTTAATTTTGTCATTCTGCTTTGGTCTCAATGGCACCTTGGACAAATTAAGTATTGGTTGTGGCATAAAGTGTGTACCTACAGCAATGCCATGTCAATTTGTCTGATTTCTATTTGGGTTGCATTTAGCAGTGGATGTTTCTTGAAGATACTAATTCAACATTTTATACGAATCACAGTTCGACTTTCTCTACACTTCGAAAGATTCACAACTGAATGGTAAACACATCACCATCTACTGTATCACTAGCAATTCAACATCTTTACGATTTCAGACCACAGTTCGATTTTCTCTAAACGTCGATAGATTCATCTTAATGGTAGACACATCACCATCAATTCGAATATCTACCAAGGAAGTCCACAACCGCACACAGGAGCACGTCCAATGTACCAACAAATGGGGAGTTACAAACAACATAATGTTGCCGATTTTAATAATGAAATAATGTATCAAAAAAGTGGACTTACTTAAAATAAATGGTGAAAATTGAATGTGAATTATTTGGAATTAATGCTATCGTTTCTATGTCAATTATATTGAATAAAAATATTGAATATAAATAGTAAAGTCTTTAAAAACATTCTTCTAAAAGTACTAGTTGGGTTGCATTATTAATTATTAACAATGTTCCTTTGGTGATCCTCTATAAAAATAGCTAAAAGAATTGAAATCTTTAAACAGTCTGGTTGCCATGGCAACCGATTGGAAAAACTTAAAAAATCATAAAAAAATCAACCACTGGCCAGATTTGAAAATAATTTTACAGAAATTCTTGTTGGGTGACCTTCTTACAAAAGTGACCTTTTTGTCATGATTCGTCAACAAACATGGCTGCCAGTGGGTGGGGCTCGTTTACTTCTATTATTATTTCAACAGTGAAGACTTTTTATCTGCAGACTGGATTTCAGTACAAATTGGTAATACTATTCCTTGAATGCTCCATTCTATAAATAGCTGAATAATTGAACATTCATGCAGAACCATGGCAACCGAAATCAAGGTCCTGTTTGAATATGGTTCTTCTAGTTCAATATGCACAGATGAGCGATATAGTGCCATCTTGGCCCACTTGTTTATTGGTCAATTTTCCTAAGAGTTGCTGCCCTTGGTTTATTGAATAATTTCGTCCACTAACTAGCGGATAGAATTTCATGAAACTTAACGAGCAATTCTGGAGTTTGTCTCGTTTTACTTTATTTATGAAACTTAACAGAAATATGAACAACCAAATTGTGATGATGCCTGTCAAGTTAATTTTATTGGTCAATTTTCTATTGATTTATTGACAATTTATCTGATGGAAACTTACATTCCTAACTGAAATTCCAATGAAATAACCTGTAGGCGGGGGATATCAATTCAACGGATTTGCTTGTGTATGGTTGTTTTTCTATGTTAAATTGTGGAACATGAAGTGATCATTTTAAAAATGACATCAAGTGAAGGGAGATAATCACAGCTACTATACCAGAATGTATAAGAATATTAAGATTTCTCTCCCCTGAAACAGCTGTACAGTGTAACAGTGTGTCTGGAATATCGCACATTTTCATTATTTCATTGGTTTCAGTATTTTCATATTCCCACGCAACATTCTGATGACGCGCCTCAATTCGATGTCACCCGTTGACGTCATGACGCTCTTTCCGTATCACTGACTGTTCAGATAAACACAGTGCTAATTTGATAGCGGATGACCCCTTCAAGACGTTGACGTATGATGTGTTATATTTGCGTGAATTTTAGCCAAATAGAAGATTTTAAAAATGACATTTATGTATGTTACACAGGAGAATTTAATCTGAAATGGACCAGCAATTTGGATAGTTACATTACACCCAAAGAGCAGGAGCCCGTTGCCTAACAAAAAAGCGCTATAAAGTGCTTTACTATGTCGCACTACCAGCGAACAGTGTTTGTGGATAGCATACCGTTTCTCAGCACTTTGCAAGACGAGCACTTTCTTGTACAGCGGACTGCTTCGGTGGTGAACAGTCTATATGCGAACGCTTGCTGGTAGCATATACCTTTTTCGCTTAATCCCCTATGTAGCGCTTTTGGAAGCAAGCAGTTTCTTAGCACATTACCATCGTGCACTCGGTAGCACTTTAGTTAGGCAGCGGGCTACAGGCTGATATTGACAAACCAAAAACATGAAATTAAGCTGGGGTTAACCACGTGTATCTGAGCGACACAAATGCCCCGCAGGCAATAATGTAACTGCAAAGAACATAACTGTTCCAAGAATTATTTGAACAAGACAACTTCAAATTTGATCTTCATATTGTCATGATTGACCTATGTCCTGAAGGATGATTCTAGTGTTCCCACTATTTAAGGACAAGCCAATTTGAATTACAAGACACCTTCCTAAACACACATTTACTTCCAGACTACATTTGTAATGTACGGCACCAGGCAGGTTGACATTCGATAACTGGCAGTATAAGAATGGACACCTACCTCCTTCAAAGACAGATGCATCCAGTACTTGGCAGCATACACAGAATATGCATTACACATCTATATACAATGTTACTAGACAGTTTACTTTTATTCATGCACTACCGGTAAATGGATGCAAAGACCTATACATTTCACAGATAAGAAACTCCTTTGAGAGCCTGTAGAAAATGTTATTTTGGCATGCGGCAGATCTTTGAATTTTGCAAACAGCCAATAATGTGTGAAAACTCGTTGATGAATGTTCAGCATTTTTATCGAATGGTTATTTCTCTGTTGCAATAAAATAATTTTCTACTACAAGATAAAATGAGCAATTAGCAAACGTGATTTTGCGAGATTTTGTCAAGAATGGCACCAAACACTATCCAATACCCCATTACTGACAAGCAATCCTTAGAGAAAATATATAAAATATCAGGTCCCTGTGGTTTAAATGAGAATTTATCTGTCCAGGATAACAGCGACATATGTAAGGAAACAGTTATAAAATTTAATAAATATGCGGGCATCGCAGAATTGAAATCTGGTCCAAAATTACAAAGCGGGAGACCGACGGTTAGTTATACGAAACTGTGTCATGTACTGGTAGCCTTTGATCTCAGAAGTGTTACTGAAAGAAGATAATATTAACGAATCAGAAAGGAGAGACACATGCAAGTAAGGCACAAAACGGAACACACGCAAAAAAAGAAAACTCGCAAACCACAAGCACTCGTCACATTGGCAACACAACACTGAACAAGAAAAGGAAAGAAGGCAATGCTATTAAACATATGCAGGGACAGATGATAAAAGACATAGATTTTGGATTTTTCTGTTGTAGTTTGGCTGCAGAGGCTTCCAGTCTCAGTCAGTATGGAATATTGATGGGGACAGCAGGCATCAAGGATGTACCACACCACAGGAACCTGATACGTTACCACCCAAACGCTATACAAGACCCCGGTTACTGAACAGCATATTTATAATTTTAATAGAACAAGATACGCTGGTCAGTATACTTAACGGGGTCTTGGATATATAGTGTTTCTTTCTTTTGGAAGTGGATGGGGTCGGTAAAATATCCGGTTTCTGTGAACACGCTTATCTACAAGCTCCTCACAATATTGGCTTCCGTCATCACTCACTGTACTTTGGCAAAGGGATGTAATCGCTTTGCAAAGGGAGGTAACCACTGCGAAGAGTTTGGCTGATCTCATGTTCAGTTTAACCTCTTGCTTCTAAAGACGAAGTGAAGCTACATACGGAACCCTGCGTAGACGAATCAATGACTGATCTTCACTGTTTGTTTGTGTTTGTTGGGCAGTGTGCCTTGTATGTTTTTATGTTTTCTGTGCTCGGCTGGTTAAGTTCAGTGCTGCCTTCCCTGTACGACTTTATATTATCTGTTTTGCGGAGCGGAATATGTACAGAGTACTGGGAGCGAAAAGACTGGCCTATTGAAGACTGTATAGATCTACCACTTGCTTAGAATTAGAAGGTTGTAAGTACTACTGACGACCTTTTAAGACTCATGCTTATTTAAAATCTGCATCTCAAGGCGCTTCTAATGAGTCTATTTTCATGTTGACCAAACTTGACCAAAACATTGATTTTGTACGTACGACCTAATCTAAGCCAGCAATATGTTAATACGGCTTGACTGATGGCGTCTATGTTCGGAAGACTGTTCGGTAATTCATAATAATAGATACATGTGGCGCTATGTTACTCCGTACTCCCAAGTCTGTACACTAGGCTACTACGACAGCAAATGGTAAGAGAAAAATCAATATTTTGAGAAAAAAATAAAACTGAAAACTACTCTTTACTTGTGGAAAAACATGCTTTTTCAACTTAAGTTTGGTGAACATGGCCTGTTCAGATTTTCATGAAAATAGGCTCGTAAGAAGCGCCTTTGGGTATACATGAGTCTTATAAGGTCGTACGTAGCCCTTACGACCTTCTCGTTCTAAGCGACATATAACATCGGTCTTATATTGGGTTTAAAGTTGTTCTATATAAAGTATTTTCGTCCTTTTTCTGCAATCGTTTAAGTAAGCTTTTCCTTCATATGCATCATGTTATTGAACACATTGTAACGACTGTTTAAATGCGGTTGTTCCCCTTGTGCTTATCACGTGGTCCATACTTACCTTACTGGGTCATCTGTGTTGTTGTAAAGATAGACTCCAGATTTATACACATTACACAAGCAGATAATTGCTTGTCAATTTATATAAGATTAGTTGTGCATTTTAATAGGCAAAGTTTACATTCAGTGTTATCATTAAAAGTAGAGAAAATGTTAACCTTTCCCTGAGTGTAGCCCCCTTTATCTAACCATCAACCAAGCTGTTACCTTATGAGGCTAGGAGAGATTAGAGAGAAGGGACGTTACAAAAATAAAGTATCAACTTTCTTTTACTTTTGTTGCTTCCAGTTTCTTCCAGGCATACTAGTATGTTGCTGTTGTTGTTGTTGTTGCTGTCGTTGCTGTTGTTGTTGTTTGTTTTTGTCGTCTGCGTTCGACTGAAACAGTCAATCGTATGAGCATGATCGTTCGTATTTTTTCATGTCAGATTGGCGTTCTGTTCACCTCGGCGTTTATGCATTGCAATTGTATATTATTTACCGGAGACAAACGGAAACGGGCGAGTTTTCACGATTGGTCAGATTGGCCAATGACCTCCGACTTCGAGAGAACCCGGTCAAAAGATTATCATCCTCCATACGTCAGTGGTCGTCCAGTTCCCACAGCAATTAGAAATGACTTCACAAAGGAATGTAATTCTTGCTGAGCAGAGCAGAGCAGAGCAGAGCAGAGCAGAGCAGAGCAGAGCAGAGCAGAGCAGAGCAGAGCAGAGCAGAGCAGAACATTATTTGTATACTTTCACATATTACAAAGTAATAACAATACTTGTAGTTTCATGTGAATAATATTTTTACATTTGCTATCTGTTATGTTGGTATTAAGATGGTAGATGTCCTACATTATTGTAATTTATGGGGAATGTATTTATATAACAACGAGCGAGAACAAAGCATTATTATACACATGTATGTGTAATACTAATTACATCATAAATTATTCGATTCAACGTCATGATATGTACTGGGTCTATTAAAGTTTAGTCAGAATAATCCTTAATCGGTGTATATTTAACCGGATTCAGTTTAGCAAACAACATTAATGGGTGTGATTCTAAAAAGTAACAACACACTTGTAAATATACAACTAAAAAAATAGTGTTATATTTAAGAAAATTTGATTATCGATGATACAATGTACACTTAGTTGGACATGATTTTCTTAATGTCATTGAATTTGTCATCTTCCTTTTGTCAACTATGTTGTTTTAATGTGTTCGTATTCAGAGGAAACAGAACGACGGGAGGCACGTACGCATGCTTTTATGTGTCTTTGGTGTGTCATCATTTACGACAGGAACACTTTGACGATTCTGTTTAATGTGTTATTATCTTTTAGCCTACCGTTCCAGCTCGTCTTGTGCCATAATACAAATGTACAAAGAAGAGACAGTCATTGAATTACTCACGATCATTTTTACCAACCCTGGTTTATAGATATATGCATATAATTGTCCGTACAGGGATTTAATCAATTATACACCTTTATAACAATATTTTCTAGATGTCAGCATTTTTTTGTCATTTTCAGAAAGTGTGTGTATGACGACATAGCGATATATAGATACGTTTTAAATAGATATATATAATTATATATTATACTAATTGATTTGTAAACCGGAAAGTTGTGAAAGGATAACTGCCGAGTTGTACTGCAACCAAACATTCAAGGTGGGTTACTTTTAATAAAATGATTATATTTGTACATACTTTTTAATATTTAAATAAACCTGTTAGAGATTTTTTTTCATTTCGATTTAAATGGTCTAGATAATGTAAACGGAAAAAGCAGTTGTGTCATTTTTACCTATCCATAGCAAACAAACAGTGAGTTTAAAAATATTTATAAAGTTGACGGGTTTCTACTACTGTTACTTTCAGTAAATTTTATTAACAGTAGGCATATGTCCTGTCTGTAATACAGTAGTCCGGTTATTCCACAATAACCCAGAAATTCGGATTTGCTGCACTACAAAGAATGACATTTCATGTAGAAAATAAAAGTTATTTGATGAAAAAGTCAAAGAATTGACAAAGTTATGACAGTTAGAAATTTCATAAGTTCAATTTAACTATAAGACAGTGTTGGAACTAAATTTTGTTGTACATTAGGTGTGTGTGCTAATGGCACTAGAAACAGACTTGTGCCTTATTTTCCAGATTAGGCATTAAAACTCGGTAGAACTGCCTCTGGTAACACTGACGAGAGGCAGTAAATTAACAATAATGTTTCTTTAATAATCACTACCAGTATCTACTTCACTTCTGTGCCTTGCTTTCGCGATTTGCTGTTTCTGTAGAGTATTGCTTTCCCTGGCCTGATTGGTTATTTAATATTATCTTTTTCAATAATATACATATTATATAAGCATGTCGTTGTTTATGATAATCAAAATACCATTACTGACGGGTAAAAAATAAACAATATTTTCTATTATGTTGTGTTTTTCTTACTTACCTTATTGCCAATGACTAGTATTTATGTAATTGCTTCAACGGACATTTTCTCCGTGTTAATCTGGTATTATTAGATCATTTATAATTGCATGTAAAAATATAAAAATAGGTAAACATGCTTCGCTTTTGAAGTTGCGTAGATAGTCAAATTGTTAATAGACAATTCATAATCGTTAAGCGTACTTGTTTTGTGTTGTTTAAGTTCTTGTGTTTTACCCCATAGTGGTGATTTTTCATGGGCTGCATATGTTTGTGTGCTGCTTTGTGTTATGATATGTATGAGCCGTTCTCCACGAAAATCGGGCTTGTTGACATTATAAAGTATTTAATGTAATAAGGATGTAGACAATTGAGAAAAAGTCATGCTCTTTAAAAAAAATTAAGTAATTGGATAAAATAGTACTATGTTTAAGATTTATTTTTTCTTTTGAATTATGTAAAAATATCTATTGTCGATCGATGCTATGTTTGCCGAATCCTGAAAAATTGTGAAAACTAGCTACTTTTCTCTTAAAGCAAGCATTAACGATTTTGATATGTTTTTTTAAAATAAAAATATTAATTCTAAAACTTTAAATTCAATTTTGAAAAACTTACATCAAGAATTTATCAAACACACCTACAGTACATGTGAATGCTTGTTAACATTACAGACGTTTGCAATATCACTCAAAAACTCGAGGGTTGTTAGTTTTAAATTGTCACTAAGTCAGATTTTTCTGGAGAACGGATGAGATAGACCTATATATATATGACTTTTTATGTGTGACCAAGGTATCCCCCGGGACCGGGAATCATTCGACGTGTCAAATTGAGCTAACCACATTGTTGACCAATATTCAACCTGCCCCCCCCCCCCTTTCATGGGGAATATCGTATCATCGGCATGACACGACAATGGCCGTGCTGTAGGCCTACGGGTTTTGGTGGAAAAAAATATTAGTCGGTTTCATTCGATCCGAAATATGTAAATATTGGTTCTCAATGTTTTATGATGCGCCTGTGGCTTTGTAAAACCACAAACATGATGTCACTTTTCGTCTTCCGTAATTGTGGGCGGGTTCTTCTCATTCGTCTACACTTCGTATCTTATCGAAGGAATCAGAAGCGCGATTGAATTCGAATAACATCCGGCAGACGAAAGTTGTACAAGACTTTGACATGGCTCGGAAAAACGGATCGAAAAATGGTAAAATATGATAGTTTTATTCAATAAGTTATTTTTCCACCAGCATTTGTACAATGTTGATTATTTATTTACCGAAAGCGCGAAATTTTACTTAATTTCACCGCACGAATCTTCGGTAAACGGGTCGTGCCGGTAGGTGACCTCATTTTGTGTTTTATTTTCGTTCATAGAAAATTAGACCAAAGTATTTTTACATAGTTCGTTACTTAAAAACGCCCCATTATCCGCTAAGAATTCAGTGAAAGTTTATGAAATGGCAGCAGTTGTTGGTTGTACTTTATGGTACCAATTTGCTGACAATGTCAATTGTTTATGTAACATTTATAAATCTGTTTGTGAAATTGTTCATCCAAGTGTTCAGTGTTTACAAAAGTTAAATGTCATGTATTACACAACACATAGTACAGAGTGATTTAGCCAAAATCATGCTGACTGTAAGCTTTTATTAGTTGTTTGTAATTTGGTGTTCTTAGATTGATTGTTTTAGGAACCCAACATTCAATTCAATCCAATTTAGTTGTCTTTGCAAGCTACGACTCCACCCTAAATTATTGTTATTGAATTAAACACTGTAAACGATTAAACCTGTGGTTTCACCACATATTCTGTCTTACTGCTTTGTTGATTGTAATCAATCTATGCGTGATTCAAGTCATGTGCATTATTTCTTTCTGTCTATTCATGCGGCTCAATCGGGTAAACTGGCAGATGCGCTTCAGGTGCGAGATGAAAATAATTTAAAAGTATTGAAAGATCTAAGATTTCTAAGTGAAGTGAAAAAAATAAGGTGTAATAGTGTTAATCGAACCTTAAAAGGTGAAAATATTTGTAGATTAAAAGCTGATAAAAACAACTGTTCTGGTACTCAGGGTCAGTTTGAGATAATTAAGGGAGGGGCTAAGATTATTCTTAAACCTCTCTAGGTCTAGGAGTAGGACTATGTGGTTTTGTAAACTATTCCAAAGAACGACAGTGCATGGAAAGAATGAGTATTTGTAGTTCTACTGGTAGTCTGCGGTGGTGTGAATTTGCCTGTAAGATACGAGACACATGTGGCGTATCATTCGCACAGGTGCCACAAAATATGACGGAACTGGCTCTTAACAATACACAATTTTAGTCAGTCTTGTGTCGCGTAGGGTCTGCTTATGTTGGTTTGAGTACTGGGGCTTCACACAGAGGAGGCATATTCCACCTGGGGTCTTACAAGTGTTTTATATGCTACTTCTTTGATCTTTTTTTTTGTGCCCCCACACTTATTTTTAAGTGGGGGGCATATAGCATTGGTGCTGTCCGTCCGTATGTAACGCAAATCTTGTGTGTTGAACTCCTCATTAGCTACCAGGTCGAATTTCTTCAAACTTTCACAGATGAACAACCCAAATGTTTAGATGACCGTTAAGGATGGAATTTCACTGCATAAATTTCGACCAGAGTTATGGCCCTTTGTTAATTTTACTATATACTCCATAGTGAAAATCTTGCGTGTTAAACTCCTCATAAACAACTGGGTGGAAATTCTTCAAACTTTCATAGATTAACAATCTCAATGTATAGATGACGTAAAGCCTAAAGGATGTATTTTTTGTTGTGTCCATTTTACCAGAATTATGGCCCTTTCTTATTTTTACTATATGATGCTCCTTTGATATGTTTAATAGAATTATTGTCCACAAGCAAAAGAAATTGAATAATGATATTACCTGAAAAAGCTATTCCCCTCTCCTTTCCCATTTGAAATGATGTCTCACGGACACGATTCTTGTTTTTGTCTGTATACTTCTACAAAGGAAACCAAGTTGCATTATTGTAATTTCATTTATATGTTTATTCCATGGAAGGTCATTGGATATGTTTATTCCTAGGTATTTGGCACTGTCAACGGATTATAAAATATGATTGATCATTTATTTTCTTGGAAATATTTTATTTTGGCGGATGATCATTGAATTCTGACCAAATCATTGGCAAATGCAGTGATCCTATTAATACTGGTATCACTTATGAAATCAGCCGGCATACATTTTGGCTAATCGGGTCAGAGGTTTGATGGACATCGACTGCTCATCGAGGCAATGTCACATGATTGTGGAGCGCCAGACAGACTTTGGTTACAGTCCAGGACAAAATTATCAAAATGACCCTTGAAGTTCCATAGATCAATTATTTATTTATTAAATTTGGCATATGAAATCACTTATTTACTTTTCAATGTTTTATTACAAGAACAGTCACGATTGTTTTACTTAAGTGCTATGCAATCTAGATGGTGATTTATGGAATATCAACAAAATATAATCGTCGGCAAATACTAACAGCCTCTGAGTAGTCCATAACTTCTGCTCTTAAGTGTGATTTTCAAGTATATTATACAAGTTACAACCTTACTTAGCATCATAACAAGTACATTGTATTGAAAGTAGGTTGTGTCATTGCACCAATAATTTAATGTCTGTGGTTGCCACTTGACTGTACTTGAAAAAAAGGGTGATTACTTAACTAAGTATATAAATTACCTTTTGGCTTTCCGTATACTAGGGTCAGTCTTCATTGTGATTCAAATGTTAAACTAGAGTCTCGTCCTACCAAATAGTTCACAAATCAGTGCATCACAGCCCATATATTAATGATGATCATATATATAAATTAGAAAATAAGCAAATTAAGCACTTCTCTTAGTAGTGCAGATGGAAAAGGACTAGTCTGCCGTCTGGATAATACAGGTATGATTTCCAGACTCAGTCAGGGTCAAACTCTCGTGTTACTAGCTATAGTCATGCAACCGTGTCCTCCACATTTTGGGAAGACGTCAGTAGCTTTTAAAAAATGCTATGTTGCAATGTCTCTAGCTTGGGTTATCTTTGACTTACTAAGGTAGCAAATCGGGGCAGGCAGCTAGCTGTCAGAGTATGTTGTCGTGTTATTACAACTGTTCAGTTTTATATTTTACCATATTTGCGGTTGTCTTAGTAACTTGTACTTGTAATTTGTGTGTTCTTCTTTGTTCCATGGTGTTTCTGCTGAGTACTACCTTCCCTGTCTGATTTGTTGTTATCGTTTAAATGGTATATGAATTGTACTTGACTATTGATCGACATTGTATCATATAGAGTTTTCATTGAGATAAAATGTTGTGTTCCCCACAACTGCCTTCAAGGTCAGTTGATGATCCAATGTTTAACCACAGTTTTCAAGTAGATTTGTGTATAAATCTTGTACTAAACATTACTACAGTATTAGATCAATCTTGAAACATCTCTGGCTGTTTTTCTACTCTATCAGTATTTTGAGGTCATGAAAATGAACCCATTTCCAAAACAGGAGAATCAATTCCAACTTGGAAGTTATCATCCATTTTCCAGATTATGTAACAGGCCTAGACACTTACTATTTTGGCCACTGGTCAGACACAGCAAAAGCGCCCAATTTGTAAATAGGACAGTTACTGGTCCTCCAGAATTTTCACTGGTCCATCTGGATTTTCACTGGTCCATCTGAATTTTCTCTGGTCAGTGTCGAGCCCTGTATAAAGGATCCAATCTTATTAAAATCCGACCCTTACTACGCTTCACTACTTTACGCTGATATAGGATCTGACGATATTCTGTATGGGGTCATGTCCATGCATTCTCGTTCACCAGAGTATTCTTCGTCCGAAACATACTCTGGTTCAATAGGGCCAAATCCTAGCGTGATGAACGAAAAATCAACCAATCAGATCCATTTCGTTCATTTCTATTTATAGCGATTACGACGGCTGTTTCCCTGTCATCGTCCAATCAAAATCGAGCTTTAACAAACAAAATATTCAAATTTATCGTTCGGGAAATCAATCGAAGAAAAAAATATTTGCAATGTTTTTGTATCGATTATAAGATATTATTCAGAATAATAAAACAACTATTGAACTAAAATTGAACTAGAAACTGATTATTTCTTACCTTAACATCTGAATCAGCTGGGCACGGAACATTTTCGCTAACGACGAGGCCGAATGAGTTCCGGGGGCACCTGTCTGTTCATCGTTGTTTATAAATTGTTTTTAAATCTGTTTTAGAAGTTCACGGGCACAGTCTCAGTTTTTCAATTAGATCTAATGTCTGCGACTTATTGTAATCGTCGTTTGCATGTCTGACACAGCTATATAGATCCATTTCGACTCACGACTTCACGCCCATGGACACTCGTCGTCGAAAACCTTGGACTCTGATTTCATATCACGATATATCTAACCGCTCGTACAGTACTCTCTGTTATTATATTAACGGCTGCTTTATAAACTATATTGAATTTAGGATATACTTTATCCAATTAAGTTTGTTAATATTTAAATCCCATAATTCAATCCATGTTTACATTTTCTCACGAGTTTGTTTATAAAATTCCCCGCGTAGAGTAACAAGCGTTCTGATTGGACGATAGACGGAATCACCAGATATCTACAAAATGAGCTATTTTTAGGTTTGCGCTCGGAATGACGGGTATTGAATCAGGGGGTAGTCTGGCCAAAAAAAAAAATTGTGTGTTTCGGGTAACCCGACCCTACCTAGCCGAAAGGCGCCGACCCTAACGATTTTTTAACGTTCCCACAACGATAATTTTATGCTTTGGTCCGGCAAAATTTGACTGAATGTCGGACGGTTGGTCCGACGGAGATTTTAAGTCTGGACGACGATATTCCCACATCGTAGTTGAAGATTATTGTTAAGAATGTAACACGAATGTATTTTCGTAAATCCTCGTCGAAATTCAATAAGATATCCCTCCGAAATCGTCAAAAATGTAAAATAATTCAGCGAAATGAAGGTCGCGAAAACTGATTATTTTTTGGATGCGGATAAAACCCGTAGTACACGGTACGGATTCCGGAATGTTCGCGATTTTTTTTCTGAATATATTTTTATTTTGACGATTTCCGAGGGGGCTTTTTAACACGAAAAAACGTGATTTAGTTTAAAGATGTTTGATATTAAATGGTAAAATGAAAATAAATATTTCTCTTGACAGAAAGTCCTGGCTGATATATGCTCATTGAATGGGCTGAATGAGCCCATTGTGAAAAGGCAAACTATATAATTAGGCCTATTTGAAAACACTTGTTAACTGTGTGTTAAAGCTAACAATGCATTTCTAAATAATTTACCACTGAATAATTTAAGAAGAACATGCATTATCTATACATCTCTCTTCATTTTTTCGGACTGACAAAATTAATGTTCGTTCGGACTGACAATTTTTTTGTTTCTGTCAGTCTGAATGACTGACAGGTTTTTAAAGTTTTCGCGAAGCCTGATATGGTCCATTGAAAATCGGGTAGGCTTCGTATGGAACATGGCGTCTATTGTGCAGATCATTCGTCCCAAATGCCAACATGCGACCGCATTACGAACCTTCCGCGTTCTATCGGATGAAGTCACTTTTTCTAAAGTCGCTTTAAATTTCTTCATTCTGAAGATTTTCATTCATAAACTCTATCCAACATAAATGTTTGTGTCAAAAAATGTTTTCAGATGTTTCAAATACTATAAAGTACATTACTTTTGTCATCTGCAATTTGTGTCAACTTTCTTTAGGATCATACATGTATATGTTGGTTTGTCAACCCTTATGTTTTCTTGTCTGGTTGGAGCAAAATCATGAGAGTAGCATGTAACCATTTTTATAGATACTTTTATAGTGATTATTCTAGAACCACAAAAAGGGCAGGGTTTTGAAAAAACAGGGCAGGGTGGACAAAATGTAGGGGGGTCCGGGGGCATGCTCCCCCGGATTTTTTTTAAAAAAGTGGATCCACCTGGTGCATTCTAGGCGTTCTGAGGGACTTTAATGATACATAAAAAGGACAGATTTTGGGCAATGGCAACCCTATTCACCATTTTCCCAACCAATTATGTCATCGTTTGGTTTCAACTAGATGCAGGTATTAGTATGACATTGAACATGCCATAATAGACAAGTATATGAAATAGATGTTGATTCATGTGTATCAATAAAGAGTTGTAATTCATGATTGTGTTGTTCATCCTTTTGTAGTTTTGTGTATAATTCATTATATTGTGTAAGAACTTCTGGTTGCAAGTGAACAATGCATTTATAAACATAATTTTTTTGTTAATATTTAAAACAGAATGCAATTTACTTTTGCATGAGTAAAACTCATACATGTTTTTTGTTTATATTTGTTACACAGTGTTCACTTGCATGCAGATGTTCTTTAAGTTTAACCATACTGCACAACAAATAGCTTTGATGTGATAACAGCTTTATTCATAATAACTTAAATACATGTATGCTTACACAACTAAACAACATTCTTGTAAAATGACTAACTAATACACATGCAGACAGACATACGTTCAGTCTATAAATATATCTTTACCATTTTGAGCACATGAACATATGAAACAGCTTTTCAAAGTCACAATTGATTCAGTTGCTTCACTTGCTGAAAGTCTATGGTTGTAAAGTAATTGTATTAACAATAGTCACTGTAACTCACAATACTGTAAAAATGAACATGCTTACAATTCTGAAATACAATTTTATAATCTGTTAGAGACACTAAACCACACAAACTACCAGTAATGCTGTTAATGGTACATATATCTTATTTTCATATATAATGCATGAAATATAGTGTCTTTTTCAATCACAATGTACATGATACAGAAGTAGCAAATTAACTCATATCAAGACTGTCTCGCACAGCAATAAACAACATTGTAACATTAAGTTTTGCATCACACATGAAGTATAACTTTTGAAGTTCATATTCTCCTAGGCTTCATGGCATGCCATCTTCTGACCGTGCTCTCAAAATCCAAGTATTTATCATTTCTATGAATCATGAGAAGCTGGTGAACCTTCTCAACATCAAGTCTGTTGCGAGCATCCGTCTTAATTCTGTTCACTTCAGAAAAGACCCTTTCTACTTCAGCTGTGCTCACTGGTACAACACATGCCACAGCACACAGTTTTTCAATATTACCAAAGCAATCACCACTTATAAGTTTCAGTTTGGGAAATAATTTCATCAAAGCTGGGGGACCTGTCAGTACTGTTTTGTCTATGTTTGATATGGTATTCTTCATGGATTCCCATTCCTCCAAAGCTTTATCTGCGTTGATACCAAAATGGTGAGCAAGGTCTATAATCTCATCGTTGCCATAAAATGTTGATGTGTCTTCTACACTGAAAATACCTAAATTGTCTATGATATCGGAGGACTCCAGACGTCGCTCAATCTGATTGATCAAGTTATCAATGAACTGATGTTCTGCAGCTTTCACTGATTCAATCTGCTTCTCTGTGGGTGTGATGTTGTTCTCTAGAAGTAGTTTTCCAGCTCTTCTTGTACTGACTCCATCTGCTTCTTTCAATCTTCTCAAGGCACTAATGGTTGTTTCCTTTCTCGGGTTTACTATTGTTAGGTCAATGTCATTTTTTTCAAACACCATGGCCAATGTTGTCAGGGGTTTTAGGGCATCACACAGAAAGTGGATAATGTGTACACTTTCAAAGGTCTTCAATTTTTTTGATAATCCATGAGCACTGGGACCACTTCCAAGACGAACTTTGTCATTTCCAGACTGAACTGCGTTTTCCAAATCCATTATAACTGACTGGTAGGCGTCCCGCAATGAAGTTACTGCGTCCAAGTGTGATAGCCATCTTGTATGGGCGACTTGTTTGATTTTCTTTTGTTCAGTCTTGTCAAGAAGTTGTTGAATTCTTACTAGGGATGTCGTTCTGTTTCCTGATGAGTGGTAGTACTTGAAGATGTGGCTGAGGAGATCATCTGTGTCCCTGAATATCTTGATTGATTCAAAGCTGTCCTTGGCTGCGAGCGCAAGTCTGTGATTGTGGCAGTGTACGGACACAATTTCTGGCTTAATTTCCTTCAGTCTTGTCGCTACCCCAGTTTTCTTTCCTATCATAGTATTACAGCCCTCCGACCCAAATGCTACAAACTTATCCATACCTAGATCCTCTATCACAGTTTTCGTCTCGTTAAATATGGTCTCTGCTTTTCCATTGTCAATTTGGACATCTTTGAGATAGTCAACACAAGATTCTCCACTATCACTGTCAATATACTTCACACAGAATGCAAGGTGTT
This sequence comes from Spisula solida, assembly GCA_947247005.1. Taxonomy (NCBI): domain Eukaryota; kingdom Metazoa; phylum Mollusca; class Bivalvia; order Venerida; family Mactridae; genus Spisula; species Spisula solida. Next base: position 12,202,659 of record OX365961.1, read on the forward strand.
TCTTATTGGATATGTCAGTTGTTTCATCATTCATGATAGCATAACCAGGGCTACTTTCAACTCTTTCCTTCAAAGTACATTCAATGTCTGTCACCATGGAATCCATTAACTCATTAACGATAGTGTTACTGTCATACCGAGCATTATTCCCCTTCTTAAGGTGTTGAAGATCAGGACACTTTAATTCATTGGTGGCAAAGTTCACTAAGTCTTTGAAAATGGTGGTATGTGGAATATTGTGAATAATCAAGAAGTGGAGAATCTTTGTTGCACATGTCATGGCCTTAAACTCCTTTTCCCCCATTGGTAGTCTTTCACTCATAGCTACATCAATGTTCAGTTGTACTTCCGTTTCAATCCTCAATGCAGTCTTGTGCATGTCTGAGTTCTCGTGTTCTGTAACTTTATCCATCCTCAGGGTCATACATCCTCTCTCATTCCATGTCACACTTCCATTGTTACCTTTAGTTTTATGTTTCTGACACAATCTACAGTACATAACAGAGCAATACTGCTCCCCATCAGTGGCTTCTTTCTTAACGTATAACCAAGGTCTGGTGTCCGTCCACTTAGGATCAAATCCAACTTTATGTTTGGCCTTGAGTTTTTTTCTGGTAGATGATGGTCCTTCAGTTGTCGGTGTTGATGGTGTTGACGGTAAGTTGATTTTCTGTGGTGATGATAACTCTACATTGGTCTCTACCTCTCCATGCTCCTGACAGTTGGTTACATCAGCACTGAAAGAAACCAAATTATATAAATTATTTGTTTTGTAATTGTGACACATATTGTTTTCTGCTACACAAAATTGCTAACAAAGCAACTGATAATGCAAATAAAATTACAGTATGGCTACAAAAAACTGTTGTAGGGATGTTGATTGATAGGCCCAGTGGTAGATACATTTACATGCATAATTGGCCTTATTTCTCTCATTAATCATGAATTATTTTAAACATCTTAATTTTAAACAATTAATTTAACATAATTATTTCACAAAAGATCAATCTTCAACAGTTCTGTCTCCAGAAAAAAAATATTTAAAAAAAATCGGATTGTGCACCGTTTTTGTTCATAATCCGGGTCCGGACCGGACGGTACGGATTTTAACGCTAACTCAACTCACGTGCGTAAACAGTCGCCTTGATTCACTTTCGTTTTCGATGTTTCCAAATTAAACGTTCAAATTTCGTCTGCTACGTTATATTTATCGTAAATAAATGCATAAAAGACATACTATACCTTTTCTTTTGGACGAGAAATGCAGCGATGCTATGGTTTGTTTTACTAATCTTGGCTCTCTCTTTTTGTAAGTCAACGATTTTTCGTTTTAAAGACGGCATTTTGCGTGTTACTGGACATAAGACATTCGCAAGAATAATCATATTTCTATATCCATACATTGAACAATTGGTCAATAATTAATTCTCAAAGCATGGGCTGTGAAAAACAATCGGTAATTGCACCGCTAATTGCACTCTCGTCTCCGTGGACAGCGTATTGTATGAAGGGGCAATTAAACGGATTAAGACGTGTTCGAGGTAATCTTTTATTGTCTTCAGCAATCAGTGGACATACACCCCATTGTTATCCCTTATAGTGTTCAATCAACGTCTATTGTTTAATTTCGCACCTTGTGAAGACCCCCTATTGACTTATCTACTCCCCGACTTTAAAGTCAACTTACGCTAATTGACCAATTATCGGCAAGTTTTAATCGATTGTTGCTTGATTGACAGGTTGATTTAAGGCAGTTTAGGGCATATTTGGGCAAAAGGGCGGTACAAAAGGGCAAAAGGGCGGGGCTTAAAAAGGGCAGGGCGGGGCGCCCTGCTATTTTGTGCTAGAATAATCCCTATTTTAGATTATTTGCATCATATTTACAGTAGAACCTCATTTGTTCAAACTCTTCAGTACTGAAAATGATTTGTAGATAAGAAAGTACATATGCGCCTGGTCACAAGAAAGTGTATTCTGACCTCCCCTTTCCGTGCCAATGAAGGCCTAACAGTAAAATTAAGACATAGTATCTAAGCTATAATACTGAAATGAAATAGCTCTTTCGTTGCTATGAAGTAAATAGTTTGGACCCTGGTCTGGCTATGTGAAACTCATTTTGGTCGACTGGACCCATACTGGTTGCATAATACTGAAGATGTCATAAAGGCATATTTTCTTCTGACATGACATAGCTCATATATATTTTCATTTGTTGATATAAACTAGACTAGTGATAAAAATACTTTGTAAAAGACAGAAAGTCTGTATAAGTCTGACATTACTATTATAAAATGCAAAACCAGCATTAAATACTGAACATATTTAGTATATTCATGTTTGTGTTTCTTTCATACGCTCTAATCTGAGCACAGTGTGCTGTTGCGTTTTTTGACAGCATCCTGTCCGTCAATATTATGTCAACTAAACAGACCTGCAGTACTAAATTTCCAGAACAAATTCGAACAAAACCCTTGTACAGTTGAATGTATTTGTAAGTCAAAATATCAAATGTGCTTTCAGTCAGAATAACAGTCATCTAGAATGATCTGAAATCAAATATGAAGCTAGATATACATATAATTTACACAGATATATCATCTTAAGCCACCACAAATTCATGACTGGTTTCCCGGCAGGCAAAAAAAAAAAAAAAAAAAAAAAACCCAAAGCCTACCCTACCTAACTTTTTTCAGACCGTTACCCTAAACACACAATTTTTTTTTTTTGGCCTCTGGGAACTTGACTAACCACTGATGTATGAGGATGTGTCCATGTGAACTTTGCTTTATCCAATCAAATCACTTCTTTCACAAATCTGAAAGTGCAGTGAAACAATGTCATTGCTGAGGCTACATGACATCATTGTGCGCCAGAGAGTGTAGTCAGAGCTCTTAAAGCATTAAAGGCATGGAGCAAATGTTAGGATATGATCTTAATGAGATATATATATATAAATGATAATGCTATAGTTTTCAACAAGCTCATAATCATTGATCTGTCAATTAATCAGGTATTTCTTCCACTTCTGGGTACAGTTTTAGCAAAGCACTTACGGAAATCTTGAACTTACGTTCAAATTTAAAATATTTATATTTTTTTATTTATAAATTTTATGACTACTAAGTGTGGTAAATAGAATTTAATGAACTCAAATAAACCATACATGACCTCAAATTTACAGGCGTTAAATAATTATAAAGAATTTAAAGGGACTGCCCCACATATTGGTGTATTGCAAAAATAAAATAAAATTGTCAAATAAATGCGTAATTTTGGTTTAGTTGCCTGTATATCCCATAAACAACCACACTGACATCTAAAATAACTTGAGAAACTTCGGCATTTTGTAGTTATTTAGTATTTTACATCAAAAATTCTATAGGGTATTAATACCCTATAGAATTAACACTACCATTACTGAAAGTGCCTGAAATTTGTTCCCATTTGATGAAAACAAATCGAAAAACGAACCAAATACCTCACTGATGTTTACGCTGTAGTTTGTTGATGTTACAGTTCAATCATGTGTGAATCACATACTTCACAAAGCATGTTTGAAGCAATTTTTTTCAAGAAAAAAATACCCAGTGGGCGATAACGAGAGTGGTAAAAATTGCTTATTTGCACAAAATTTTTCATTAAGCAACCGTCAGTGGCTTTCTATTACATCTATACTTGGTTGGGTTTGAAAATCACGATATGCAAAAAATTTATCCCAATCTGTGAGGCAGCACCTTTAAATTTGAACATACAATACAATCATGTAAGTTAAAGATTTTCGTTAGTGCTTTGATGAAATGGTACCCAGAAGTATCAGCATGTACTTTACGTTATGGAGCAAAACATTGTTTAGGTTACAATAAGAATGACACTGATTTAACTTTTAAACTTTTTTTGAAGAAAAAAAAATTAAAACTTTTTTGTTCCCAATTCACAACTGGGTTTTTTTCTTTAAATACTTAACTGTCACAGTCATGAAAACCGCTTCTGTAAAAAGATAATATTAAGTCAGACAGGGAAAAACTTGAATATGTTTTGAACAGAAATATAATACAAATGTACGTATTATGCACTGTCGCTATATTTGTATACATGTAGATTGCTTTGAAGTACTTATTGTATTGACAGCTGCTGTTTACTGTATGGATATAAGTAGGCATGTTCTCATATTGATTTAAGCACCACAACAGCTTGCTAGAAAAAATCTATTACCAGGTATTATATATTATTTATCAGAATTTTTTGCTGAATCAGATCTCTAAATAGGATGCCCAGATAAATTAGCGGATTAGTGTAGGGGCCAGAAAAAAGCGTTTTCTACCTGTTCTCTCTTTGTGTATATGTAATGACAGGATGATGGGGAATTTCTAAACTCCATATTTTGTGATATAATTACTTAGGCCTGTGCTCAGATTGACTGGTGGAATATCTATACTTATACTGTTCAATGTCGGTATCCTTGACAGAGATTGAGTCATTGACTTATTGTTTATAGTAACCCGAAGGACCCGCTGCTTATGAAACATGCTATAGTGCTCCCAGGATAATGTGAAAGGCGGGCAAATTTGGTATAGTCCACAAAGGTGGATTACAATTATGTGCACCAATTATCAATGATGTTTTGAGTATAATACTGACCTTATCTGTTTATTTAAGTGATTTGTAAAACCAATTTTGCCACAGTTGACCAAACCGATTTATGTTTGTAAATGTCACATTATCCTGGGCGGACTATAGCCAGACAGAATTCCCTAAATAATATTGAAATTAAAGATATTTATATTTACTGGTAAAGTTTTGTTATTCATGATTGTGTGTCTTTGAGACAGCCTGTTGTTGAGGTTTCACTGTATTGTCTGGTTCTATTTACTTGGAACTTAAAGTCTTCCAGGGCTCCATTTTAGGGAGAAGTGACTTCTCTCTCAAGGAGAAATAATGTGAATTCATGGCACTTTATGGCGCGCGACAACACGATGTAACATAATTTTTGATAGATTTACGTAGGAAATCAGCAATAAGTCAGTATTTTGACACCAATCTGAAGGATGAATAAGTTATGATTATAAATTATCTTTGTCATATTGCTTGTGATGGCAAGGTCAAAATTTCAAAAAAATTTAGTTGTCTCCATTTCTATCCTAGGCCCCTACAAGGGCGAAGTTACGGCCCGTATGGAGATTATTTTACGCAAGTCGTCCATTAGAGAGGCCGAGCTCTGTCTACATGTACTTTTGTTAGTGTACCTTAAGAAATTTTTTGAAGTCGAGCAAGAAATATTCATGCCTGAAAGTCAGGGAAATAATTTCACAGAATATTTGATGAAATATTTATATAATCAATAATTGATTGATTTGTTTTGATTATAACATAGTATTGTTTCTGTCATGGCAAATTGATTACTTTCATTAATAGTTCTTTGGTATAGATCTTTGGTCTGTATAACATATACATAAAACATACGATGTGCTAAGGAAAAATTGTTGTATTTATTGATAGTTTCAGTTATTTATAGATCCAAGTAGTGATCAATGTGGAACGCCAGCTCTCCCTTTTTATGCTGAATGTCTAGGAAGGGAATTACTTGATTTCGCAAATTTCGGTTACAGGCATATTTTGCAGTTGAATAAATTCATCGTTAATTTAATATGCATGTTAACATTTGTGTGAAAGTATATATTCTATATATTCACTTTATATATTCAAAAATGATACTCAACACCAGAGCAACAGATAAGGTTTTAGGCGATTGGGTATTTTACTCCCAAGTTTCTCTGTTTAATTGGGTTTTGACAAATTTTAATTGGGTATTTAATAAAACTAATTGGGTAAGTGGTCTTTTATGTACTATTTTTCACTATAAAATCATTTTCTATTTGCTTTTTCTTACTCCCTCTTCTCAAAATCTATTGGGTTTTTAAGAAAATTAATTGGGTAATTACTCCAATATGCAGCTTATCTGTAGCTCTGCTCAACATACAGTATACAATTTTGGTCTTATACTAAGAAAGGATCTTTTCAATCTTATGTTTATATTAAATGTATGTTGGTTGATTTGTTAACATTGAGAGGTTATTGCTGTAAATAACATTGTAATGGATCCGGTTTGATTATTAGATGAGTTTATGATCATCCATAAGAATATCAGGTTATGAACCGTTAATTACTGCTTATTTCAAGTTAATGTCACTTTTAAACGGTCACTAAGGTAAACTGTTGGATTTTAATACTTTTATAACTGGTTGATTTTTTGATGTGATGGTTAATTGGGTTTTATGGCTGTTTTCCCAAAGTTGTCATTATAGCTAATTGATTTAATTGTTTCTTTTCTTCAATTAATTTTTTCCCGAAATTAATTCAGTAAAATTAAAAAAAGTTTTAGTAGCCAGTTGACATTTTTCCTTGAATTAATTATTAACCAATATGAGTACATTGTTGACCTTAGTGTGTTGAAGTTCATTAAATTATCATTTACCGGGTAAGTTTATTCCAGTTTAACTGTCTTTCTCAACAAGAACACAGTAATACAGGGTTCCAAAATTTCGGGAAAATACGTAAATCTGGATTGGCTACACTAGGCTAGAAAGCATGCACTTTTTTGCAGAAAATAAAAGTTACTTGATGAAAAAATTTAAGGTATCAATTGACTAATGTAATGGTCATTTGAAATTTCATGAGCTGAAATTTTAACAATAGAACGAAGTTTAAAACTAAGGTTTGATGTAGGGATATGATTGTGCTAATGGCATCCGAAACAAACTTGCATCTTATTTTCAGGATTGGGCATTAAGCCTCAGTAGATTCCCTGAGTTATATAATCACGGCCAAAATAGATTGCTATTGAGTCAACGTTTCAATGTTTTAATTGGTTTGAAAACCTTGAGACACAGAAAACATTCGAATGAGAAACGAGTTCGGAGCAATTTGCTTTATAAAAAGCAGCGTGTGAGTTAGTGGTTTGAGTTCAACGAATTAGAGAACTAAGCGGCAGACTTTGCTGATGTAGCTTTTCTCTGATTATTATCTTGATTTCCCAGACAGACCTGTAACATGATATCTCCTCGATTTATAAACATGTATTTTAAAACACATGCCATTTGATATAAGACTTGCTAGGCTTTACACCATTGTACCATTAGTTTGTGGTGTTGAAATTTTATTTTAGTTATTTTAAAATCATTTGTACTTGAACAATTGTTTGAATTTTGTCATGGAATTTATTTTACTCAGATCAGCAGTGTTATTAAGAACTTACATGTAGCATTATGCCATTGTTTGTGACGTTGACATTTTATTAATGTTTTTCTTGAAGAATTAATTGTTTCGAGTTTTGTTCAATTTGGACTTAATTTCTTAGTGATCAGCAGTGTTATTAAGTGTTAGGCCTTATGCCACTATGCTTTTATAGTGTGATGTTGACATTTTTCTTTAAGAATTACTTGTTTTGAGTTTTGTTTCATTTGTACATGATTTATTAGTGATCTGCTGTTCAGCCTAGATAATGCCACTAAATGCCATTATTTTGTGATACTGGAATTTTATTAAAAATTGTTTGAGTTGTTGGATTTATTTATGTTTTACTGTTCTTCCTTGTGACGGTGAGTTTTATAATCTTCACGTATATAATATGTCGTTGAGACTGCATCATTTAGATATCTAGTGGTATTTGTATAAGTTGTGTAATTAATGTTTTGCATTGAAGATCAGCACTGTGGTTTGTAAAGTGTGATTTACTGTTTATGTACTTAATAGGCGTTAGAAATTGCATTTGAAAGACTTGTTCGTTATATCATTGGTAATGTTATTGTGCGAAAATATTTAACTGGTACTCATCAGTGGTATTGTGCGACACTGTTTAAGTGGTACTCGTCAGTGGTATTGTGCGACACTGTTTAAGTGGTACTCATCAGTGGTATTGTGCGACACTGTTTAAATGATACGCATCATTTGTATTGTGCGAAACTATTTAACTGGTACTCATTGTTGGTATTTTTTTGCGAAACTATTTAACTGCACCTCATCATTGGTATTGTACGAAACTATTTAACTGGCCTCATCATTTGTATTGTGCAAAACTATTTAACTGGGACTCATCATTTGTATTGTGCGAAAATATTTAACTGGGACTCATCATTGGTATTGTGCAAAACTTTTTAACTGGGACTCATCATTGGTATTGTGCAAAACTATTTAACTGGCCTCATCATTTGTATTGTGTGAAAAAAATTTAACTGGACCTCATCATTGGTATTTTACGAAATTATTTAACTCGACCTCATCATTGGTATTTTTGGTATTTTACGAAATTATTTAACTCTACCTCATCATTGGTATTTTACGAAATTATTTAACTGGACCTCATCATTGGTATTGTACGAAAATATTTAACTGGTACTCATCATTTGTATTGTACGAAATTTTTAACTGGACCTCATCATTGGTATTGTGCGAAACTGTTTAACTGGACCTCATCATTGGTATTGTACGAAAATATTTAACTGGTACTCATCATTGGTATTGTGTGAAATTATTTAACTGGTACTCATCATTGGTATTGTACGAAACTATTTAACTGGTATTCATCCTTGTTATTGTGCGAAACTGTTTAACTGGTACTCATCATTTGTATTGTGCGAAACTATTTATCTGGTACTCTTCATTGGTATTGTGCGAAATTATTTAACTGGTACCCATAATTGGAATTGTGTGAAATTATTTAACTCCATGGTACTCGTAATTGTGTGAAATTATTTAACTGGTACTCGTCATTGGTTTGGTACGAAATTATTTAATGGTATTGTGCGAAATTATTTAAATGGTCTTATCATTTGTATTGTCCAAAATTATTCGTCCATCCGTCAGTCAGTCCCTCCGTCAAAAAATCTTGATCCTGACATAACTCAAGCAGTTTCCAAGCTAGGTTTATGAAACTTAGTATGTGGATAGAGGGCAATGAGGGGATTATGCACGTCTAAAAATAGTTTGATTCTGACAAAAATTGTGGTTGCTTTGGCGACAGAAAGAGTGAAAATATGCCCAAATCTGGATCCTGCCATAACTCAAACAGTTTCCAAGCTAGGTTTATGAAACTGCATATGTGGATAGGGGGCAACAAGGGGATTATGCACATCTAAAAATATTTTGTTGTGGTTGCTATGGCAACAGAAACATTGAAAATGGCTTCAAACCGGTAGGGGGCTTCTGTATTGCTTGCAATTCTTAATTAGACCAGAGTTCTTTTATTTTTAGTTACTCGGACCCTCCTGTCCATTTTTTTGGCATTTTCAAAAATTGAAAAACTGGAAAAAAACTAAATTGCATATAATGTTTTGATGATAAATGGACCAGCCTTGTATTATTATTTCATTAATTTGTTAATAATATGTTTTATTATATTAGTGTTTTACTACAGTGTCTTAGTCTTAAGATAAATTGGCTGTTTTCTTGAAAACTAACACTGTTGTTGAGTGTTGAAAGCTTTCAATAGGACCGTCATTGACAATTCTACCACCAGCAGCTCAAGCAAGCTATATTTTCGGAGTTTTTATTTTTATTTTTTTCCCTCCTGTGGACTTTTTTCTGAAAAATGTCCGAGTAACTAAAAATTAAAAAACTCTGGCCTTACTGGTTTTTCGTTATTGTACTGTATCAATGTTTTGACTTTATAAAATAACAAACCTTTAAAATAACAAACTTGATTAGACAATGGATAAATACGGAATATTCATAACTTCCAGGTAAATGTTATTGAGAATATGTTGGTATGTAAACAAGTCACTGTTCGAAACATGCATTTATTGATTAACAATCGACATGCCACCTCAATGATCATGGGTTAAAATAAGTAGTGTCCGTTGAACAGACAGATGTCTGAAAATAGACTTTACCCAGTCACTTCCGGCAAAATCTGCCAGTTAAAGGGGTGCCGATTAAACTTAGCTATAATTGGTCACCTGGTCATGTGACTAGTGATAATTCGTCACCTTACCACGTGATCTGACAGACTTCTTCTTATATGAGAGTCACCAGTTGCAATTCCGTGCCCGAGGGTGAGGTTTTCCTATCCTTAATGAGCTGGTGGTTGATCGGTTATTTTCATGGACTTACCTGCGTCTACACGTCTATCAAGATGTCCGACATTGTTGTTTATCGTGACGTCACGGAAAGAACGTGACGTTAAGCGCTAGTTAAAGAAAGAGTAACAATATAGTCCCGAGTTTGATCCCCTTACTGAGCAGATTAAGCGACTGGATAAATAGAATAATAGGTTAGTGCCGTGAATGAAGTAAAAGTTTATCTGGCTCGGCTGCAGAAATTATCGGATTCGTCACGGCTCACCCGATAAATTCCTCCGCCTTGCCAGATAAACTTTCATCCACGGCACTAACCTATTATTCTCTATTTAACAGGGTACCGGTACTTTACTCTTACTTTGACTAGAAAAACTACCTACTAAGTATTCATTAACTATAGTTTGATTTCGAGCATTGAGCCGTGACTGCACTTTTAAGGTTTCAACCATTAATCGATATAGGTTGGTATAGGTTTAATTAGAAAGATAAGTGCTGTAATTAAGGCAAACTATTCTGTGTGTCTGAATGGTCGTGACGGTATAGCGCTTGGTACATTGTAAACTAACTTTTGTCTGACCAGGGCAAGTTCGAATCTAACCAAAATAAAATATATTTTTCTTTTTTAATTTATATTTTGTAAATGCACATAACTTGCAATATCCGTGTTATAACAGTATGTGACAAGCCATATTTGCATATGCTTTGATATAGTTTAAGATCTTTGCATATGTATTGTAGAATATGTTACGATGGCTAATCAACGTAATACAGGTTGTCAGTAAACTCGGAATATGGAAACGATAGCTAGAAGTGAAAATTAAATATAAATTGATCAACACATTTTCATGGATTAATTAAAAAAAGACACTTTAGTTTATATAACATTAAATAATGAATTAAAATATGAGCGAATTGTGAATTTGAACCACCGAACTTTGAGTTAGAAATCCTGAACGTTGCCGACTGGACTAAACTGTAATTTGATAACAAACAGATATATTTATGTAAGAATCCTATATGATGACCTGTGAACGTAACAAATTATGGTCCACCCGCCAAAATGGACTAGTCTGATAGGTCATGGCTCTAGAGTTCAAAATTGAACTACATAAGGAGAGATCATGTTTGTTTACAAATGCATTCATACCACCAGCTAGCTATTGGTGAATGGCAGGTTTTTATTGTCATTCATCCAATAGATTGCTGGTGGGCATTTTGAATATGAATACAGTGATCTCTCCTATTTAAAAGAAAAGTAAACTTTAGGTTATAAACCACTAAATGCATACGTGGACCAAAATCGGATACACTCAAATAGTCCTTACAGAAACTTCTGTTTGCCTGGAAATGGTGATATGCCTTGACAAAATGAAACTAGAATCATCTTATTGAGTTTAAAGGTATTGCATACATGTAGTTGAATGAATGAATGTGTTTCATCTGGAATATTTTGAGATTTTGGCATATTTGACAAAGCGAAAGTAGAGTAGGGTAAAACCCACATTGGATCAGCATGCGCATTTGTAAAAATTTGTCTACCGCCTTTGACGAACAAACTTTTTCTTATATTAAACATGACCCTGTTTTTAGCTCACCTGTCACAAAGTGACAGAGTGAGCTTTTGTGATCACTCTTCGTCCGTCAACCGTCCGTCCGTCTGTCCGTCCGTCAACAATTGGGTTGTGTCCTCTCTAGAGGTCACAATTTTGGCCTAATCTTTATGAAACTTGGTCACAATGATCATCTCAACAAAATCAAGGTCAAGTTCGATATTGGGTCATCTGAGGTCAAAAACTAGGTCACTAGGTCAAAATATAGAAAAACCTTGTGTAGTCACCAGAGGTTACAATTTCAACTTAATTTTAATGAAACTTTGTCACAATGATCATGTCAACAAAATCTAGGTCCAGTGCGATTTTGGGTCATCTGGGATCAAAAACAAGGTCACAATGTCAACTATAAAAATCACAATTTCAACCGACATTTTCCTGAGGGCCGTGGGTTCAACCCCCACTGGAACCATAATTTTTTTTTTTTTTTTTTTTTTTTAACTGTTTAGGTATTGTTTTGTCTTTATAGCATGTATTTGTACAGTAATATGGAAAAAAATATTTTTTCCAAAATATTTTGTTTAAATTATAGGTCAAATCATAGAAAAACCTTGTGTAGTCACCAGAGGTTACAATTTCATTTTAATCTTAACGAAACTTTGTCACAATGATCATGTCAACAAAATCTAGGCCAAGTTCGATTTTGGGTCATCTGGGGTCAAAAACAAGGTCACAATGTCAATTGACATTTTCCTGAGGGTCGTGGGTTCAAATCCCACTGGAACCATAATTTTTATTTTTTTAAGTATTTAGGTATTGTTTTGTCTTTATAATATTTATTTGTACAGTTATATGGAGGAAAATAATTTGTTTCCAATATATTTTGTTTAAATTATAGGTCAGATCATAGATAAACTGTGTAGTCACCAGAGGTCACAATTTCGACTTAATCTTTATGAAATTTGGTCCTAATGATCATCTCAACACAATCTAGTATAAGTTTGATATTAATTAAGTCATCTGGGGTCAAAAGCTAGGTAACATGGTCAAATCATAAACTTGCAATAGAGGCTGAATTTCCTTAAATCTTATTCACAAAATGTGTAGGGTCACCATAGGTGTGTGCATGCACTAGTACGACAGGTGAGCGACCTAGGGCCCTTTGGGCCCTCTTGTTTGGTCTTATTTTGTAGCTGAAACATACTGCTTTTCAATGATATAGGTCTGTCAACTGGCAATAGACTTTGACATGATATAATCTGGGGCTGAGAATTGTCACTTTACATTGAGCTAAAGAACAATTTTATTTAGTGGTTTGTGACCTTTACTTATTAGCCAAACTGTTAAATTGATATAGCACATTGTTTTAATCATCATAACCTGCCTCAGACTTGATATTCTGATCTGGTCATTTAATGTCATAAAACCATCAGTGTTTATCAGACCTTTGAAGTGGTCTAGTATACATGTTTATATAACTGAATAGAAAACTGAAACCTTAGTAACTGAATAAGAACCATGTCTTATGGTAAATAGACCTATGTGACACCTGAGTAGGTCATGATCTATATACATGGTGTTTATGCATATAAAATCTATGACAAAAATACTTGGGTGTGACCTGAGGTTAAAAACTAGCCTATAGTCAGAATATTAAAATCAAGGCGCCGAAAGTATTATAGTTGTTCGAATGAATGTAGAGGAAGTATAAATTAAAGATGAATCAGCAGATGTAGTTGTATTTTTCACACTTAATTTTTCTTATGATTTTATTGTACATTTATTACTAGCATATACTCTTTATTAATGCATGCTTGAATGTCTTGATGTAAACTCCTGTCCATATAAACTATTTCTGGAAGACATAGCTTTCTGGCATGATCTCCAAGTTTAAATACTTAAAATCATCCAAATATGCCATTTTAAACACACATAATAGTAACCTTCACATACAACATACAGGTATAAGGGCATCTCAGCCAATGTTTTGCCCCCAGTACTCCATTCTATAAATAGTTAAATAATTGAAATTCATGCTGAACTATGGCAACCGAAATCAAGGTTCTGTTTGAATATGGTTCTTCTAGTTCAATATGCACAGATGAGCGATACAGGGCCATCTTGGCCCACTTGTTTATTGGTCAATTTTCCTAAGAGTTACTGCCCTTGGTTTATTGAATAATTTCGTCCACTAATTAGCGGGTAGAATTTCATGAAACTTTTAAAAAAGAAAAATGAACAACAATACTGTGATGGAAGCTTAGATTCCAAACTGTGCTATGAAATACTGATATCGAGGGATATCAATTCAACAAATTTGCTTGTTATGTAACTATATATTCTATGTTTATATGTGGTTTATGTATAACATCCTACAGATTGTTTGACCTTACAATTTTGTTATGATCATACATGTATGTTATCAATAATTTATCATATTTACATTGTAATATCTAAGGCCAACTTACTATATATTCAATATTCCCTTGTTTATCATCCTAAGGCAATAATTAGATTCAGTGATTTTTTCTTTCTGTATTAGGGTCCGGTAAACGGACCCTTTCCCAATTGCAAATAGGCTATAATTTTCCCAAATTTGAATGGAGAAATTCCCAATGAACAATTTAAAAAAATATTTTCAAAATCGGACTTAAATTGATAAAGTTATGAACATTTTTGACAAGAGGTCAAGCACAAAGTTCAAAGAAACCAGTAAACATTCACATGTAATCTCTTTTTCTGTTTTATTTGGCCTTTCTGCTTCATGGAATTTCCCAATTTCAAGTTGTCACGACGCGAAAATTCCCAATCTGAACGGACCCGAACCCTTTCCCAAAGAGGCAAAAAAATCACTGAGATTATAATATCTGTCAGTATTATTTCTGTTCCCCAAACAGGAGGTTGTTACTAAAGTCCACTTTTGTAAATTTCATTAGTCAAAATACCTACAACTTGGTCAAGTTGAACACGTGTGTACAGACGTTTTTAAAATAAAATAAAATCCTTTCTTATTCTCCCTTTTTACCAAAATGTGGATGATAATCTGAGGATTAATTTTTATGCTCCCTGAAAGTTCGGGGGAGCATTTAGTTGCCGCTTTGTCTGTCCTTTCGTCCTTCTGTAGTACCGTCTGATATTTTTGTCCGGGCCATAACTTGAAAAGTATTAGAGATATCAATTTGAAACTTCATAGGTGAATATGTCTCATTGAGGGAAAGTGCATTGCCTAAGAACCATAACTCTTCATAACATATTTTTGAAGTTATGGCCCTTTGTAATTTTTCATACTTAAGATATCAATTTGAAACTTCATAGTTGAATAAATCTCATTAAGTTAATAGTGCTGTGCCAAAGAACCATAACTCTCTTTTGCATATTACTTAAGTACTTTTTTTCTGTGACAAACATCCCATGGGAAGCATCACCCGTAACTGACACCTCTTGTTGTCAGAGTCATTATCTGCCCCTGTTTCGACTTAGTACATAGAAATAGTGTCAAATTTTACACATTAACTGAAATTTCTCAAACACTATTCAAGCTTTCAACTTGAAAGTCAATACACTTCAAGTCTTGTGAAATGTGATGACCTTAACATCTACTGACAAGAGGAAATCACTCTATCCTGTATTTTATAAGAGTTATTCCCCTTTTTACTTTGAATATTTGCACAAAAACGTCAATTTTTCAAAGACTATTAAAGGTATCTACTTATAACTCAACATAGTTATTCACCATCACCAGGGGAGTCCATATGAACAAGGCTGTTAACCCTGTGACCTTTATGAATTATCTACCCTTGTTACTCTCACAGATGAGAATAAGGGTACTATCAAATATGAGAAAGTCGAGCGTCCATCACTCGTAGGTGGTGCTCTTGTTCCAGCATCCTGAGAAACCTTTGGAATGGTTGTATGCGATTGGAGTACAGTTTTAAGCTGTATTCTTTTCCAAGGTTTCACTGGGTGCTTGAAGAAACAGCCCAGCTGCTGATAGGGATTCTACATTTGGTGGAAAGCTTAAACTTTTTCCCTTAGACATGCGTATGTTTCATAGAAATCAGTATAGGAATAAATTACTTGCACCTATTTTTGTTTTCCAATGTTGACAAATTTTGTCTTGGATTTGTAGCCTTTAGTGATGTCAAAGTCATGTGGTATTGCTACACTGGGGGTGGTGTGACATCATAATGTAGGGGATCGAGAAGGGGGACTGTAAGGAAACAGTCGTTTGGTTAACAAAGTACACTTTGTACTGTTGATAATTGTTACAGTTTATCAGGTCAATAATATGTTATACATGTTAGGCCATCCAAAAAATGTTGTTTTTTTTTATAAACCTGCAGTATCCAAAAACACAAGTTTTCCACAAAAAAAATTGAGAAGGACCTTGGTGGAAACTTTATTTTTGGCAGCAAATTTATGTTACTGTTGCAAGAATTAAAAAAAACACAACACAATGACAATATCACAAGCGATTATTAAAAATAATCACCTCCTAAAAATGGTGAAAAAAGGATAAGGTATTATATGGTATACAGGGTCACTTCAAACTAACATTTCAAGATGGAGGGCCTTATAATCACATCAGGTCAATATTTATTATTAATTTGTATTATTTGCTATCAATGGATTATAGAGACTTATCAGTGAAAATAACAGTGAAATTATCATTTTGTTATTAGTCCCCTTCCGGTTTTTGACCGGAGGGGACTATAGGTTTGCCCTATGTCCGTCAGTCCGTCTGTACGCACCCACTTGTAGTTGTGGGGTGAGGAACAATAGGCTATATTTAGATTCTATTCATTCCGTTGCAAAATGTTGCTTATGGGGTTTTACAAACAAAAGAAAGAACAAAAGAAAACCCCACAACGTCAAGTCAGTGAGAAAGTCCGCCCGTTCGTCAAAAAATCTGGATCCTGACATAACTGAAACAGTTTCCAAGCTAGGTTTATGAAACTTGGTATGTGGATAGGGGGCAATAAGGGGATAATGCTTGTTCAAACATTTTGATTCCAACCAAAATTGTGGTTGCTATGGCAACAGAAACATTGAAAATGGCTTAAAACCGGTAGGGGACTTCTGTATCGCTTGCAATTCTTAATGACTTGTTTTCACTGTTTTAGAAGCTGGTTCCATTGTCATACAGAAAAAGTAACGTAACATGAACAGTTTTGCCTCTTAAGCCCTCTAAAAACCTTGAACAGGTTCTTTGATTCTTGCAAAATTATGATGACAGGTGAATAGCTCAAACTATTTCACTGTCCAAAAGCAGAGGTGCCTAATGAGACATCTTAAACTCTACTGTATACATGACATTGTATACTATACTACTCAAACTTTGCTAAGGGTCAAGAAATCAATTTTGATGTAAGTCTTATGTTAACTGAACAAACTCGATTTAGAAAAGGTTGTGCAATTATGAAAATATCATCTTATCTGCTGTTAAATTTCGATAAATTCATGTCTTGCTTTTGACAAGCATTGACAAAATGACGTCGTTTTCGAGGTTACTGATAAGCCCTATTTGCAGGGCCCAAAGTGGCAAGATAAGATGGATTTTTTTGTCCCGTTTTTATTTGCATATCGATAAGACCCAAAATGCCAAGAAATGGACTACAATATGTTATTACAGAAGCTTGAATGCAACACTAATATTTCAATGTGGTTGGGCTTATCAGCACTTAGCCATTAAATTTTGAAGTTATCTTTATTTGTTTGCAATATTGCAGATGTATCATTATGTTTCTGAAAATTCTATCAGTCAATCTTATTCAATTTGCAAAATATTCCAATGGAAAATTTCTTGACCCTTAATATCAAATTTTGAGAAGTAGTATAATACAATGGCAGCTGATTCTTTACACACATGGATAGTAATTAGATATCTAACCCTTGTTTCACATTACTGCATTTTTTGTTGAGATTCAGTTTGTATTGAATACTATAAATATTCAACAGATAAGATAAATAATTTTGTCCTTAAATGGAAATGACGTAAATGTCTGCTATTTTCAACTGCTAAAAAACTTATATATAAAAGTATGAAAAGGTCTTATCAGCCCTGAAAGCATTTCTTTATTTTTTTGAAATCTATTTAGTTTCATAGAAATTGTCATCACGTTGCTGTGTCTACAAAGTCATGTGACATTCTGGTTCAAACATTTTCTGTTGAAGATATTTTTTTTGAGATTTGGGCCAGGCTACCATTTAAGTTACCAACCAGTGCTCCTGTTATCATATTGTTTGTTGTTTGTTTACATTTGACTGAGACAAGACAAGATGGCCGCCAACCGGTTCATCTCTTGTTCAGTGAGAATCAAAGAAAAGGGTTTTAGAAATGAACAAGTGTGTGCTCAGGCTGAAATTTGTTCTGTTAAGTCAAGAGCGTAACCCACTAGACTATTATTCCGCCCCTATTTATCATTATATATAGCCCAGTTAGGATATTGTGACAGTGACATTGCAGTTTATGTGTACGCAAAAAATCACAACCATTGTCTAAACAGGTAGAGCGAATATAGTATGTTAGTTTAGCATTGAAATTATAGTTGTTTGCACAGTATAAGCCTTTATAATTGGTTTTACACCGTTATAGTGGACTTGACCGCTGCGTCACTGGATTTTTCTCCTGACTGGACTAAAGTTGATGATCTGAAACCCACAGTGGCGTTCATTACAATGCTATTACTCGGGACCATCCAATCAATTTTGTTCACCTTGAGAAAGGTTGTTGCGGGTTCAATCCCAGGCGGTGCTTTACCAGAGTGGTTAAAATTGGTTCTGGTATACATGTAGAGCTCTCTCTTGCTTGGTGTTCAGGATATGAGAGTAGTCCAAGACTATATTTACATATAATACTCGTCAGTTTGATATGTCCATGTGTCAGGATAATGGCATTGGGTTGTTCTGTATGATTGGACTTAGAACAAACATTTAAAACAAAACACACTGAAAAAGTTTCTATTTGTGCATACCATCCTTTTACCTGTAGCTCAAAAATGTGTTGGTCAATACTCAATGTATTGGCCCAGGCTCATGCAATTTCAGAATTATCAGGAAATCGTGATTTGCAGTATTAGAAAGAAGGAACATTTCTGTAGAAAATAAAAATTATTTGATGAGAAATTCCAAGAATTGACAAAGTTATGGGTCATTTGAAATTTCTAAAGCAGAATTTTAACAATACTGAGTTTAGGTGTAGGGGACACAGTGTGCTAATGGCACCCAAAACACATTTGCGACTCATTTTCAGGATTTGCCATAATGTGATTCAGTTAAGGATACTCAATACTTTAGTGATAAGTCATTGAGATCGAAAAATTGGGTTATTTATTGACAAATTTTGACAAGATCATGGTCTCGTTGAACTTTCAGTTCTCTGGCTATTGTCATCAGACTTTCAACTTTATGAATAGAGTGATTTGTGACCTGGCTTCTTTATTTAAGGAAAGGGTATTAAGGTATTGTCATTCGGCCAAATATTGTACCCGGGTGTCCAACTATGGTATCAAAAGGATTATCTTTCTTGTGATTATTAAATTTGGCCTCATTTTGTAAATAAGGCTAAAACAATGTAATACTATGGCTTGAGTAACATGCTAGAATAGGGTTATAACTACCGTAAGGTAGGTTTAAGGTAAGAAAAACAGTTTAGGTTTTATTGTTTAGGTTGATTTTTTCATTAGGTTGATTTTTTCAACCTGTTACTAGTAATTTAACATTGAATATTCGTTGGATGGGTCGATGCGATAGAACAGGTAGAGTTGGTAAATGTATGATGGTAAATTTCGTACAAATCAATTATATAATGGTTTGTGTACGGGCACCACAGTTACGTTATGATGATCTGTATGTGAAATAGGCTGTTTGCATTACTAACGGTCAAGTCGATGAATCAGAATTGACAACCTGCAGTGACTAATTCCTGCAAATTTAGAGTAGGGGCAAAATTAGGGTTGGCCAGGGTAACCAGAAATGCAACCTTTTTTTGGGCATGTTAACCATAAATTAATAGAATTGCATGTTTGACTAGATAAAATTGGTCCTTCAAGAAACAATTTTGAGCATGAATATTTTGTCGCAACATATAATAGTTCTAGGTCAATTAACTACATGTTGACCTCAAAGTGGTCAAATAATGGACTCACTTTCTATGGAGACTCTAATTGTTTAGTTTATTTGACAATTTTTCAGTTATATACTGCAGCTTATTCACAGGGGTGTCAATATTTCTGATTAATCCGAATTCCAGATTTATACATCCTGAAAGAGCTATGATTTCTGTCCAAAATAATAGTTATTTGATGAAAATATCTCAAGAAATGGTTATCATTCACCTAACCACATGGACGGGTATGTCCTGCCTGGACATGGAATCAAACCTGGATCCTCAGATTACAAATCCAGCAGATTAAAGTACAGAAAAAAAACACTATTTCTTTACTGAAGTTAAAAAATCATTTTGTACATGTACGGTATATATTATGTCATGCAAATTAAACAATGACCCATGTTTTCCAGCCTCCATATAACTGAACTATTGTTGCCCAGCGAGACAACTTAAACAAGCTGGATTTCAAATTTAAAATCAAATAAAGGGTACTTGTAACTTTCATGAAACAAAAGAATTTAATGCAATATTATTTTGATGGGTAGTTTAAGAGTTGAGAACATTATACACTGTCTGTCCAAACTTTGATCTGGAATTAGGACATGTTTACTAACCGTATTAATTCTTTCTTGTTAGTTAGGCCTTAACAAAATAAAAATGTGTTTCCAGTAACATATGGGGTATGTTTAATAAAGTCAGAAAAAGTTAAAAAAAGTAATTTTGACATTAAGAAAGAATACCTCTAAAAAGTATAAAAAAAATCAAAAGACTTTTGATTGAAGTTAAAAATCATTGAGGTTTTGATACTGAAAACAAACAATTGTTTAAGTCTTTAATATAAAGGTTAGTCAGGTATGTCAGGTGCAAAGCTGTTTAATTAATTTGTTCAAGAGTACTATACCATGTATTGGTAACCCGATTATATATTGGCTTGTGAACTATTTATACATATTTTCAGAAAACGACTTTACTATTACTTGTACTATTATAAAATTTCGAGGGCTCGGTGCAAAACTATTTTAACTACATCAATTTGTATAGGCACATACAATAGTTTTTCACTTAGCCCTCGAAATGATTTATGCATTTTTGCACAAGTAATATACTATGACTTGTGTTCTGATTAATGTTTTTCTGATACTGAAAACGTAGGGTGAAAGAAATTACGAAACATTTTAACTTATAAAACAAGCAGAAATTTACAATGAAAAGTGAGTAAAAATTGTTATCTGTAGTATAACTATGAAGTTTTAATAAACTGGTGGGTACCAGTATATGGTATATAAATGTTTCATGTTTGATGGTTCAGTATTTCGTGTTTCTTGGGTGAAAGTGCATTTAGGTAGGAGATTTCACCTTCGGACCTTGATTTGTGTTTGAAACGTGTGTATTGTGGTTACTATACTTGCAAGTTTGGTTTTGTGACAAACCATGTGACAAGATGTTTTAACTGGATATATATAACTGGACTTAATATTATAGCTTTGAAGTAATAAGTTAGTTTATAAAATTTCTGACTGCTGTACCCCATACCTTCTAACCGCTGTACCCTATGCCTTCTACCCCATACCTTCTGACCACTGTACCCTATACCTTCTGACCACTGTACCCTATACCTTCTGACCACTGTACCCTATACCTTCTGACCACTGTACCCTATACCTTCTGACCACTGTACCCTATACCTTCTGACCACTGTACCCATACCATCTGACCACTGTACCCTATACCTTCTGACCACTGTACCCTATACCTTCTGACCACTGTACCCTATACCTTCTGACCACTGTACCCTATACCTTCTGACCACTGTACCCTATACCTTCTGACCACTGTACCCTATACCTTCTGACCACTGTACCCTATACCTTCTGACCACTGTACCCTATACCTTCTGACCACTGTACCCATACCATCTGACCACTGTACCCTATACCTTCTGACCACTGTAACCTATACCTTTTGACCACTGTACCCATACCATCTGACCACTGTAACCTATACCTTTTGACCACTGTACCCATACCTTTTGACCACTGTACCCATACCATCTGACCACTGTAACCTATACCTTCTGACCACTGTACCCTATACCATCTGACCACTGTACCCTATACCTTCTGACCACTGTACCCTATACCATCTGACCACTGTACCCTATACCTTCTGACCACTGTACCCTATACCTTCTGACCACTGTACCCTATACCATCTGACCACTGTAACCTATACCTTCTGACCACTGTACCCATACCATCTGACTCAGGAAATGTGTGTTGACAACTGAAAATTTATTTCACTTTCCATTTAACTGTATCACTCTCATCCTTTGTAGTTGACATTTTTGATAAACAAAATAGATTTAAATGTTGTGGGAATTTAACAACCTAGGTATGATACATATAAGGCAGTACCCAGTATTTGTCGGACTGACATATAGAAGGATTGAGTATGGGGCAGTTATGTAAATCTTCAAATTATAGGATATACATGAGATTTAAATGTTTGCAAGAGCATCAACTTAGATAATATAATATGAATTTTACAGTATACTTAATATTAATAATATGTCTACATTAAATGATATTCTGAGAATTTTAGATAAGTGAAGTGTGTATTTATGCTCCCCAAACATTTTTGGGGGAAGTTATAATACAGACGCTGCTGTGTCAGTCCGGATGATAACTCAAAAACTGTCAACACCTATTAATTTAAGACTTTGCATATGCATAGATCTCATTGAGGGGAAGTGCAGTGCACAAGAACCTTCATTGCATATTTTTGGAGTTAAAAATAAAGATAAAATTAAATAAAATGAACTCTTCTACAGTATTATTTTATATGCACATTATCATTTTACAAAGGCGTTGACAGAAATTTAAAATCGTGATATATATATGTAAATAAAACGTCTATTTATAGAAAACCTGCTGATTGCTAGTTGTTATACCTTGCATTGATTTCTACATGCTATATTATTATACTGGTGTTAAACTGTGTTATTT
Organism: Spisula solida; assembly: GCA_947247005.1. NCBI lineage: Eukaryota > Metazoa > Mollusca > Bivalvia > Venerida > Mactridae > Spisula > Spisula solida. The sequence continues at coordinate 12,225,394 of OX365961.1, forward strand.
GAATTGAATTTTTTCTAGATTCAGCTCATCTGGCTTTGTGTTTACAAAAAAATCATTTTTCAGAGTCCAGATGCAAATCAAATTACTAAAATATTAGTTTCATTGTGACTGAGTAGTCTCCAAATAATTGACTGAAATACTGTTGAAATTAGTAGGATTTAAAATCAAACAAGAACAAATGATTGACCAGGGATGGTATTCAATATTGATGTTACTTGACTTAAGGATAAGGACGACCAATCAGATCACACCATATTAAAATATTGGTCAGTAACAGGCGATACGAATGACTATCCTTATCCTTAAGACAAGTAAGAACAATATTGAATACCACTCCTGGATCTTATCATGACTATTCCATTAAATTATTCAATTTTTTGTTAAGGCCAGAATAAATGTACTTCTTGATTATTGTCCCCTCCTATGATCTGTTTTCCTATTTTTCTTGCACAATAGTGTTAAGGCCCCGTCACGCATAATGAATAGAAGTTCAGAACAATTTTTTGTCATTTGTAGAAGTCACAGTGTCGTACATGGTTGGTGTTTTTCGTATTGATGCGTCCTTTGCAATTTAGTTTTGTCATTCGAAACAGTATTACTAACAGTTCTTGAGTCAGAATTTGCAGAAATCACAAAATACTCTATTTGTCAGGCTTCGTTAAATAGATTTGTAATATGTGTATTATTAAAACCAGAAATTTAATTATAAATATTCATCAAGTTTTAAAAAAACATCATTCTGCCCTCTTCTATTTTTAAGAAAAGAAAAAGAATGGTATTAAATCTGGCAATTAATTTTGTATTGTCCTTCAATGGTAAAATTTTCAAGTTCAACAATATAACAATATTGTTACTATAGCGTGTATCTAGTAGGGGAACAGAGTCTGGACCAGCCCTGTGAGAGAAATAGCTGGTTGGGCACCCCTGAGAGACCACCCTACAAGAAAACTAGGTGGTAGGGTACCCCCCTGTAGAAAAATTAGCTGGGTGGAAGCCACCTTGAAAAAGAATACATAGCCGCTGGGAGACGGGATGGGGAGGTTTGGCCTATAAGAAAAATTGGATGATCATCTACTTAATCTAGCGATTTATTAAATAACAGCCTTGTAGAATAAGTATAGTAGTACCTGGTAGTTAGAACAGGACAAAAATCAGGTCTGCATGGTAAGCAATCTAACAAGGAAGATTCAGAAGAGAGACATGTGTCTATACTCCAGGGTGCTGTTTTATCATTGCACTTACAGAAATCATAAACTTACTCTCAAATTTAAATTCTTTATAAATATTTTACGGCTACAATTTGTGTTAAATGGATTTGAAATACTAATTATCATTCAATTAAGAACACGTACAAGCCATATTTGTCTCCAAATTTGTAGATGTTTAATAATTATAATGAATTTAAATTTGAACGTAAGTTTACGATTTCCGTAAGTGCTTTGATAAAACAACACCCAGGCCCTCAATGCTGTGTCGAAGTATCCATCCGTCTGTCTGCCCCCTCATAATCATGTCCATAATACTGTTTAATTATATTGTCCATTTGTTAATATTGTCTTATCAATTTCAATGAAAGTTGTTTATATATTTTCAGACAGCAATACTTCTCTTACATTTAACACGCAGACGAAAGCAGTCATGGCCGACGTCGTGCAAGATAACATTAAAGAAAAGGTAAGTGTTATAATACATCCACTGAAGATAATCCCGGGTTTATAATAAGATCCACGAAAGTTATCCCGGGATTTATAATAAGGTCCACATAATTTATCCCAGGATTTATAATAAGATCCACGAAAGTTATCCCGGGATTTATGATAAGATCCACTGAAGTTATCCTGGAATTTATAATAAGATCCACTGAAGATATCCCAGGATTTATAATAAGATCCACGGAAGTTATCCCGGGATTTATAAGATCCACTGAAGTTATCCCGGGATTTATAATAAGATCCACTGAAGTTATCCCAGGATTGTTGAGGTGGTCTTCAGGGACTTCAATTCACTTGTAGTGCTTACTATGGGGCTGGGAAGGAGGGGCGCTTACTACAGACATGGGGTATGGCGCTTTCTACCGGGGTAAAGTAGGGCACTTGTTACGAAGTGGTTGCTTACTAAATGGTGTGGATAGGTCATTGAAAATTCACCAGAATTAGTGATGATTTCACCAAGACAAAGCTGGCTTAATCCTTTGTCCTATTATACACTTCCCTATTGACATAAAATACATTTGCCTGCATTGTCTAGATAATTGACAGGTTGTAGACCATCTCTGTTGTTCATCAGTACTTGTAAACAACCATGGAGTAAAGAATTAATGTTCCATGTTTGGTGCCATGTATGCAGTGTATATAGTTATTACTGGGGTCCTTCAATTCCGGAATAATCTGGAAATCCGAATTTTCTGCGTTAGAAAGAATGCAGAAAATAAAAGTTATTTGATGAAAAAAATCAAAGAATTAACAAAGTTATAGTCAATTTAGTAAGCTGAATGTAACAATAGAACAATGTTTAAACTGAGTGTTTGGTATAAAGGTATATGCTAATGCCTCACCAAAACAGACTCATTTTCAGGATTGGGCATTTTGCCTTAGTAGGACCCCTTATAGTAATCAAAAGATGCTGACTTTCATTTCTTGTCTTGCCAATATGGAAGTTCTTGTCGGCTGTCCCATATATTGATTGTTGACTCTACGTGAAACAATCATTAAAAATGTATATTATAATAATAACTCATATATATATTGTGAACTGCTGTGTCGTGACAATGGCCATATTGGTGTCCAGGGCGTTTTCTGTTTATTTTGGGAAGGGGCCTTAGCCTCGTAAATTTGGGAAACAAAAAAGTAGGTATAACTTTGGATTTTAGGAAAACTGCTTGATTTTAAAGAAACTTTCAATTGGAAAGTGGCCTTTTATAGACCTCTGTTATATAAGGAGAAAAACCCCTAGTGTCATTTTGAGTAACTGATACTATGGTCTATGATATATTGTTCTTCGAAAACATAATTGCTGTTGAGGCAAATCTTGCCAATTGCACATACCAGTCTGAAAAAAGCATAAACCAGTCTAGAAAATCATAAAGATAAACTCTTCTAAAATTTCTGTTAATCAGTCTGGAAAAGCACTGACCAGTCAGAAAAAAGTACTGACCTGCTTGAAAAAAAAACTAGTCTGAAAAAACACTGACATGTCAGAAAAAGTGCTAATTTTATCACTCTGAAAAAGCACTGACCAGACTGAAAACAATACAGCCTTATACTAAATCTGTCTGGAAGAAGCAATTAACTTGTATGCAAAGTACAGGGAACTGGTTATCAATATGTTTGCATTCCTTTGCCATTTATCAATTTGGTTCTTACATATTGTTATATGTTAAATTAAATATACAATTTATACAGTTAGCAAGTAGCAGAATGTTTGCATTCCATTTATTGTTTACTTTGTGGCAGAAAATTCTTTTTGTGGTTTATTGAAACAAAATATAATGTTTGATCAATATATTATATATATATATGTAAGAGATAAAGTTAATTTATTATACCATGAAAACATCTTTCAAGATAACTGTACTACAGGTTTAACAATATTAAACCAGGAAGTCGCGATTTATTTGGTATTGCTCAATACCTAGTCATTCAAATATAAAAAAATTGAGAATACAAGATTAATCAATTTCAACGTGGGTTGTTGTTGATATTTATTTTCATTAGTCGTTCAATCATTTGTAAAACTTGTAAATTGGTTAACCACATCAGAAAACTGTTATCATGGACACGGATACGTTTTAGACACCAGCAAGCTGTAGATACCGGACACGTTATAGATACCGGACACGTTGTAGACACCAGCAGGCTGTAGATACCGGACACGTTGTAGATACCGGACACGTTGTAGACACCAACAGGCTGTAGATACCGGACACGTAGATACTGGCGCGCTGTAGATACCGGACACGTTGTAGATACTGGACACGTTGTAGATACCGGACACGTTGTAGATACCGGACAGGTTGTAGATACCAGACACGTTGAAGACACCAGCAGGCTGTAGACTTCAACACGCTGTAGACACCAGTACGCTGTGGACACTGGCACACTGTTGACACCCGACACATTGTAGAAACCGGCACGCTGTAGACACCGGACATGTTGTAGATATGACACACTGTAGAGTGGCTATAGACAAGGACACCTTGTAGGGTGGCTATAGACAAGGACATGTTGTAGGGTGGCTATAGACAAGGACATGTTGTTGGGTGGCTATAGACAAGGACACATTGTAGGGTGGCTATAGGCAAGGACATGTTGTAGAGTGGCTTTAGACAAGGACATGTTGTAGGGTGGCTATAGACAAGATCATGCTGTAGGGTAGCTATAGACAAGGACATGCTGTAGGGTGGCTTTAGTCAAGGACATGCTGTAGGGTGGCTATAGACAAGGACACATTGTAGGGTGGCTATAGGCAAGGACATGTTGTAGAGTGGCTTTAGACAAGGACATGTTGTAGAGTGGCTTTAGACAAGGACATGTTGTAGAGTGGCTTTAGACAAGGACATGCTGTAGAGTGGCTATAGGCAAGGACATGTTGTAGAGTGGCTTTAGACAAGGACATGTTGTAGAGTGGCTTTAGACAAGGACATGTAGGGTGGCTATAGACAAGGACATGCTGTATGGTGGCTATAGACAAGGACATGCTGTAGGGTGGCTATAGACAAGGTCATGCTGTAGGGTAGCTATAGACAAGGACATGCTGTAGAGTGGCTTTAGTGCTGTAGAGTGGCTTTAGACAAGGACATGTTGTAGGGTGGCTTTAGACAAGGACATGTTGTAGAGTGGCTATAGACAAGGACATGTTGTAGGGTGGCTATAGACAAGGACATGTTGTAGGGTGGCTATAGATGAGGACATGTTGTAGGGAAGCTATAGACAAGGACACATTGTAGGGTGACTATAGACAAGGACACATTGTAAGGTGGCTATAGACAAGGACACATTGTAGGGTGACTATAGACAAGGACACATTTTAGGGTGACTAAAGACAAGGACACATTGTAGGGTGACTATAGACAAGGACACATTGTAAGGTGGCTATAGACAAGGACATGCTGTAGAGTGGCTATAGACAAGGACATGTTGTAGAGTGGCTATAGACAAGGACATGTTGTAGGGTGGCTATAGACAAGGACATGTTGTAGGGTGGCTATAGATGAGGACATGTTGTAGGGAAGCTATAGACAAGGACACATTGTAGGGTGACTATAGACAAGGACACATTGTAAGGTGGCTATAGACAAGGACACATTGTAGAGTGGCTATAGACAAGGACATGTTGTAGGGTGGCTATAGGCAAGGACACATTGTAAAGTGGCTTTAGACAAGGACATGTTGTAGGGTGGCTATAGACAAGGACATGCTGTAGGGTGGCTATAGACAATGTCATGCTGTAGGGTAGCTATAGACAAGGACATGCTGTAGAGTGGCTTTAGTGCTGTAGAGTGGCTTTAGACAAGGACATGTTGTAGGGTGGCTTTAGACAAGGACATGTTGTAGAGTGGCTATAGACAAGGACATGTTGTAGGGTGGCTATAGACAAGGACATGTTGTTGGGTGGCTATAGACAAGGACATGTTGTAGGGTAGCTTTAGACAAGGACACACTGTAGGGTGACTATAGACAAGGACACATTGTAAGGTGGCTATAGACAAGGACACATTGTAGGGTGACTATAGACAAGGACACATTGTAGGGTGGCTATAGACAAGGACACATTGTAGGGTGACTAAAGACAAGGGCACATTGTAGGGTGACTATAGACAAGGACACATTGTAAGGTGGCTATAGACAAGGACATGCTGTAGAGTGGCTATAGACAAGGACATGTTGTAGAGTGGCTATAGACAAGGACACATTGTAGGGTGACTATAGGCAAGGACACATTGTAGAGTAGCTTTAGACAAGGACATGTTGTAGGATGGCTATAGACAAGGACATGTTGTAGGATGGCTATAGACAAGGACATGTTGTAGGGTGGCTATAGGCAAGGACACTATGTAAAGTGGCTATAGACAAGGACATGTTGTAGGGTGGCTATAGACAAGGACACATTGTAGAGTGGCTATAGACAAGGACATGTTATAGGGTGGCTATAGACAAGGACATGTTGTAGGGTGGCAATAGACAAGGACATGTTGTAGGGTGGCTATAGGCAAGGACATGTTGTAGAGTGGCTATAGACAAGGACATGTTATAGGGTGGCTATAGACAAGGACATGTTGTAGGGTGGCTATAGACAAGGACACATTGTAGGGTGGTTATAGACAAGGACATGTTGTAGGGTGGCTATAGGCAAGGACACATTGTAGGGTGGCTATAGACAAGGACATGTTGTAGGGTGGCTATAGGCAAGGACAAATTGTTAAGTGGCTTTAGACAAGGACATGTTGTAGGGTGGCTATAGACAAGGACATGTTGTAGAGTGGCTTTAGACAAGGACATGTTGTAGGGTGGCTATAGGCAAGGACATGTTGTAGAGTGGCTATAGACAAGGACATGTTGTAGGGTGGCTATAGACAAGGACATGTTGTTGGGTGGCTATAGACAAGGACATGTTGTTGGGTGGCTATAGACAAGGACATGTTGTAGGGTGGCTATAGACAAGGACATGTTGTAGGGTGGCTATAGACAAGGACATGTTGTAGGATGGCTATAGAGAAGGACATGCTGTAGGATGGCTAAAGACACGGATAGCTGTAGGGTGGCTAAAGACACGGATAGCTGTAGGGTGGCTAAAGACACCTAAAGACACAGATAACTGTAGGGTATGACATTAAAATGACATAGAGAACTGATAAAAAATTCCTCATCTGTGTTTGCTGTTTGTAAGAGACATAGAGAACTAATGTTATAATTTGTATGATTTGTTTGAATATATGATAGCACTATGTATTGATTGTCCCTGGTGAGATCTATACATGTATACCTGTAACATGAGACAGTGTTATACATGAATGATCAAATTTAATTTTCCTCAGATTACTTCCTGCCCCCCCCCCCCCCCCTGGCTGTAATTATTCTACTTTACTTTAGAGTATTCTATGACTCAGGTACTGCCAAAGTCACAGTCTAACCTTTTGTTGTGTATTTGCATTAATATTCAAGACATGCCTATATAGGTAAATATTTGACCTGGGTAGTTTAAATGGACAGATTTACTATATAAACTATCTGGTAAAAGTACAATAACATGCATAACCTAGAAATTTAGCTTTTTTATGCCCCCCTATCGATAGATGGGGAGGCATATAGTGATTCACCTGTCCGTTCGTCCGTTCGTCCGTCCGTCCTGGTTAACCCAAATTGACCGTTTCTTCTAGCATTAATATGGCTTGCTACAAAGCTTTCATACTTGCATGGATGTTGTGTATGAACACTCTCCACACGCCTGTACCACCTAACCTCATTTTGACCTTCCCCTTGACCTAATTTTGGACTTAGACTTATTTATGGACAAGGCTTCCACAGGGGGCATAAGCGTTTAGTGAACGCAGTCTTGTTACAAACATGAATCAGTTTGGTCAACTGTTGCAAAATTGTGTTTACAAATCACAAAAGTAAACAGAGAAGGTCAGTATTGTACTCAAACATCACTGTTAATTGTGCACATCTGATTTATCTACACCTTTGTGGAATAATTACCAAATAAGCCCCTCTTTCTTATTATCAGGGGAGTACTATAGCAGCTATGTATGCAAATCTTTGGACTTCTAAGCCAGAAGTCGATTGTCCTGAACTTAGATGCAACACAAAGTTTCATATTTGAATTTAAAAAGTTTAAACATTTTCCAATTGCATCTGTTAACGAGTAGGATCAATAGAAGTAACAAAAGTTGGTTGGTTTATGTCTGACATACAATTAGGGAGATGTATCGGTAAATATTTACAAACATCGATCACCGTTACATTGTGATCAATAATGGAACATATATATATATACTAGGTCTTCTACTCAAACTTTGATAAAAAAGGGTCTAAATATGGATGAATCAATTAGCTGGACATGACTGATGAAGTAAACGTGGTGCAAAAAAATGAAAAAACACAAATAACCACCTTCACATCAAACCATTAAAAAAGCAGAAGAATTAAGAAAGAAATTTCCATTTTACCTTTTCTCTGTGTGTTCAGCTTCAGTATATATTTGACCATATTACTGGTTATAAGGGAACCCATTTTCAAGGGTTCATAAGTATCAAGTATGATTATTAAGGGTTTACTGTACTTCTGATTGAGTAATTGGTCTACTTGAAGTAATGGCTTAGATATGGATGATTGTTATAGTGTGAAAAAAATAACTAAATAGTGTGAATGAAGGAATTTGACCCTGGAACCTTTCATTACCATGATTTAATGCTTGATTTATTGATAGTTTGAAGATCAGGTTGATATGTTCAGGGTAAATACATAAACTCAGTACAAAAAGAAACATAAGTTGTAATGTAATGGGCATTTTCTACATGTAATCGGGATATGGATAACAAAACAGATACTCGTCTAAACGTTTATTATTTCATAATCACACATCAAAAGTGAGTTCTTGGAACGAATAAATATCCATGAAAAAAATGTGATTTTAATGAAACATGTACACAAATGGTCAATAGTATGTAATGTCAAAACATTAAAATGAAAAATGGAGGATTTTTGTTAAAAAATGAAATTTTCAAAATAAAGGGCTTGTTCAAATACTAATTGTTCCCAAGGGTGAGTTTAGCTCATTTGGTCGTCAACCGAAAGCGATTCCTCAGGTGTGCAACCCAGATATAGACATCCTGTCTTTGCGTAGTAACACATGGACTTTCGGGTATTGGTCTTTCTTTGACACTAACCGTTGCATTTTAACGTTGCAGTAGACGGAATATTGTGTCAAGACTACAGTTAAACTGTCATGTGACGTCAGTTTTATTGACGCCAGCACTGAGGAGACAAATAATCCGGTTACAGACAACATCAGAGAGCCGTCCCATAGTTCAAAGTGACTGTATTTGAATTATGAACCGATATTTAACTTTGGCTGTCCACTATTCTACAGGGATATAATGATTTCTGCAAGGAAATTAATCATGCAGACAGGTAGCACGTGAATCTCGTGTTTTTACAAGTAAGGGCAACACCGGGCCATCAAATGCAAAAACAACGTGTTTTTGTATTCACAATGTGTAGAAACAACTTTTGATTGGTTGTGCAAAATATAATGTCGACGGGTACTGAACTTTTCCCACAACATCAAAAATACTACCCTAAAACCACTTACGTTTCTTTTTGTACTGAGTTTATAATGATTTTTGATTATCTTACACAGTACTGGGTACTTTTTTATCAAAGCACTTACGGAAATCGTTATGGTCAAATTTGAATTCTTTATAATTCTTTTACTGCTACTAATTGAGGTAAATGTTGTTCAATATTAACTTGAAATCAATTAACAAACTCCTTCTAACCGTATCTGTCTCTCAATGTGTAGGTTGTTAAGAGTAATCAAGAATTTAAATGCAATTTTAAGATTTCCATAAGTGCTTTGATAAAACCGTATCTGGATTCCCATTGCATGGTGTAAGTAGTTTATGAAGGTCAATATGTTATCTTGGTAAGAGGTTTATGCCTACATATAGAGTGGTTAAATCGTCTTTGTACTTGTAACTATTATCTGTTGTAGAATTGTCAATGAACTATCCAGCCATTTTGTCCCTGTTGACTCTGTTTTGATAATCGTGCAATTGTTTGCCATTTTGTAGCATGAAAAACACGATAACTTGCTTAATATAAAAGAACATACACAAAAACACACCCACGCCCCATCCCCTGATGTAACAGAGTGTCCTGAAAACTGATTTGGTGAATCGCCCACTGTATGAAACTGGAAATTTCTGAGAAATGCATTAAAAAAAAAAGAAATTGATAGCGTTAAAACAAAAAAAAAGAGAAGAAATTGATGACTGAAAAACGAAAAAAGGGAAAAATACATTGATTATATTGATGTAAGAAATGGTGTTAAACTCAAATATATCAAGAAACAGCAACTCCATTTAGACCAGTGTAGTGATCAATAAAATGCATTATAATGTTGAGTTGATGAAGCATCGGGTTCTGAGTAACTTGTAGTATATTAAACCAGAGGTTTTCATTGATTGGATTTTAATGAAAGTTTAATGGGTTTTGACAAATTATCTGTAAAATCAAATATTTGTATTCCATTAACATATGTCATTTAAACTTTTGCAGAAATCTTCATCAACAAAGTTATGCACTCAAGGTTGTTTTTGTCTGGAACAAGAATGTTTGACTTGTTTGAAAACCAGGTTTTCTTGATTAATTTTATAAGTCATTGTTTCTTGTTAACCAGAGCTACAGATAAGGTTTTGGTCCATTGGGTATTTTACCCCCTACTTTCAATTTTGATTGGGTTTTGACAAATTTTAATTGGGTATTTAATAAAACTCATTGGGTAATTGCTCTTTTATACACTATTTTTCACTACAAAATCTTTTTTTTTTGAGTATTTCAGATTGTCTTTACTTTTTTTACTCCCTCCTTTCAAAATTTATTGTGTTTTTATGAAAATTAATTGGGTAATTACCCCAATACGCAGCTTATCTGTAGCTCTGTTAGCACACTGGTACTTGTATATTTGTGAGCATTCAATTCTGTTCTGTATTAGTAAAGTCAAACCTGTGATAAAAAACACCTAAAATTTAGTCAATAGTATCAGAATGACTATTTAGATTCAGAAGCTAGTGGAACCCCAAAATGATATATAATTACCCCATATAAATGAAAGGAAAACCCAAAATCTAGCAATTCTGGATTACAAGTATTTTCACATGTTCCATTATTCCATTGTTTCTATATTACAGGTGAACTCTGTGCGAGAGGTTGTGAGTGGTAAAAGTAACAATGAGATCGTCCTCGTCTTACAGTATTACGATTACGATGTCGAGAAAACAATACAAGCCTATCTCGAAGGTATATATATAATATATGTAAATAAAGTACAACCTCTGTACAGGAACACCCTTCAGAAATTATGTCCTCACGAAATGATCTTTTTCACCAAAACCACGAAATTTTGTCCCATTGAAATTAAATCAATTTACATTATCAGCCAGGTCTAAGAGGCTGCTGTCTGAAGACGTAATGTTTATAGTAAACAAATTCTATGAATTGGGATTCGAACCTATATTGCGCAGCTTACCAGTATCAATGTGACTACATCACACCACTTGGATAACAACACTCAATATATGTATGGGGTGACTTTTTACGGCCTCCACTTGGCACATAAATTATAGCGCTGTTGGGAAATAAGTAGTTTGAACCTTTAGTGGAATTCGAACCTACGCTGTACTTAGTAATAAATCAATTATCTTGAATTTTAAGGGAGTTTAGGCCCTTTAAGTTTTGCACTTATAAATTTTGTCCGCGCTATTTCTCTGTTACCAATGGTCGGATTTTAACGAAACTTTGCATGACTGATTAGTACCAAGTTTAGTTGTGTATGAATGATCAGTACCAAGTTTAGTTGTGTATGAATGATCAGTACCAAGTCTAGTTGTGCATATCCTCTACTCACATTAGTAGGATTAATTTTAAGGGAGTTATGGTCCTTTGTTTTTTTTAGACTTATAAATTTTGTCTACAATTTTCCTTTGTTACCATTGGTTGGATTTCAATGAAACATTTACATGAATGATCAGTACTAAGTCTAGTTGTTTGTCAGAGCACAGTGATTTAAGTGACTGTCAAGCATTTTCTTGGGGTATTCATCACATTCAATGATATTTCTTGTTGATTCTATAATTTCAGGAGGGGCCAAGGAAGCATTACAACAATGGCAATTTTCAGGAACCAAAGTGAGTAGTATGTCTGTCTATCTATCTGTCTTACCATCTGTCTTTCTCTCTGTAGACCAATTGATTTCTTTGCACATATATGTCAGTAGGTCGGTCGATTGGTCGGTCAGTAGGTTGGTCAGTCAGTAGACCAAATGATTTTAGATCAATAACTCAAGAAAGCTTTGCCTTAGGATCTCAAAACTTTACATTGAGGTTTGGGTAGCTACAGTAGCTGACCCCTATTGATTTTGAAGTTGGTACGTCAAAGGTCAAGGTCGCCATGACTTTTAACCTAAGTGACTATTTGACTACCAAGTGAGCGTACATGTTTTACGAACAACTTGTTTGTTACATAAAATTGGCATTAATAGAAAAAATAAAATTATAAAACAAACTAAGTCAATATGGAACGACACATGGCCAATACGATAACAATTGGGCCATTTTGAAAAACTTATGAAATAAGTATTGCTGTTTGTTTTGTTTACAGCCTGTCAAGAAGAAACGCAACAAAAAGAAGGCATCAAATGTCCAGTCTTCTGAAGTACCCAGATCACCGGAGAGCGTGTCCAGTGAATCCGGGTCAGCTGCAAGCTTTCTGGTGAATGGCGAAGTCTCGCGCGAACCTGTGATCAATGGGATATTAGATCATGGTAAGTTTCACCCCAAGGTTAAGTTACATTGCCTGCCAGGGGTTTCCTTTTCCCCTTAAAAGGGACCTTTGACCCTTGAAATTTCTGAAAAACCTTGTATCGTATTAGCTTGTCCTCTCATAAATTCTTCACAGTGTATAAACGAGTCAACTTCAGGTTAACACAATAAGTCATACACATTGAATTGTATAGTCTCCCTAAAAGTCATACAGTGATAAAGTTTATTATGCTGTGTTCTTATGAAATGAGCACTCAAGCAATATACTATGTTATTTATTTTGCAGAACCAGATATTAGTCGACCGTCTAAGAATCTATCAAATGGACCAACCTCAAGTACATATCAAGTCCCTACTATATCACCTACCAGTGTCCCTGTGGTATCCAATACCACCGTTAGCTCATCCAACAGTTCAACGGGAACATCAGCAGAGGCCAAGGTCACTTCTGAATTAAGGGCTGAAGATAAAGGAGCCAAGGAAAAGTCCCCTAGTCCACAGCCCCAACGACACCATCATTCTCATCATCATAATCGACCAAGGACGCACTCAGGTAGGTGATTGGTTGATTGATTGATTGATTGATTGATTGATTATTTCATTGATTTGATGGATGGATTTGATTTGATTTGATTTGATTGATTGATTGATTGATTGATTGATTGATTGATTGATTTATTTATTTATTTATTCATTGATTCATTTATTTATTTATTTATTTATTTATTAATTTATTTATTTATTTATTTATTTATTTATTGGTGAGAGAGTTATTAATTTATTGAATGCATGGGTGAAAGTTTTCCGTTTTATGACGGATTTCCGTATTTTAGACATGTCCCAAGACCGTTTTTCCAAATCGCGTAAATCCGTCGTAAAAATTTGAGGGGGGGGGGGTATGCCGACTTTTGCTAGCGCGACCGCGATATTCGTAATTGTTTTAGACCGTATTGGTTTTCCAGTGCACAAATGAAACGACCGTTCTGATTGGCCGATGAAGTTACCTCTGCATGTATCCTTGTAATTCATTGAACCAATCACGGCACTCGATCTTTCCGCTATTCGGGTATTCAGTACCGGTTGTAAGAAATTTGTCATCAAATCGAAAGTGGAATTTCGTATTTTTCAAACGCAATTAAGCGCGTGAGAGGAGTATGTCAGGAATAATTGGCGATCGGGAAGCGGTTGAAATACATTGGCGAATCGGATACGAGCGTGACAAAGCTTTGAATGGTTGAATTAATAAGAAATTAGGTACAGTCCAGCGCCGTTCTTTCCGTCAAAAATTCTGGAAATTGTAATATTTTGTTGCTGCAAATAAGTTCAATTAAAGCCTCTTGACAATATAAATGGGACTTTTAGTTTACACAGCATGGTATCTGTGTGTGTGTGTGGTGTTGGTGAACACACAGTGTTAATTGTAGCAGTTGCAAGCATGATAACAAATGGTCAGTACTGGATCTATAGAGATGCAGACATTTAGCATTTTATGCTTCCATGTCATGATGATTCAAAGAAACCAATTAATTTCATGTCAATATGGGGAATAGCATGCCAAAAATATCATCTTTAGATCCCTGGGCTATTGAGAAAACTTGTATTTTGTCAACATGATTCTGAAGGCCTTCTTGCTGAACAGGGACCTTCTTCCAGTTAAGTACAGGTCCAACTCTGGGGCAATATTGTACTTTATATTTACAAGATTGTGTGATCGACGCACAAGTATTTACAGTGAAGAGTTAAAAAGGTTAAAGACGTTGGGACACTTCACAATTCAGAAATTAAATAAAAACATGATTTTCTTTCTAACTAATTAAGTTGTTTTGAATACTGATTAGTATAAACAATTATTATTTCACAAGTGTCCCAGTGTGTATATGTTATCATTAAGTGGGCCTGATATATCCTGAATGTTTGGAAGTAAACTGACGAAATGAGTGACTACATACACTGTTTCTCCTATAGTAGATCTAATATTATTATGCCCCTCCCCCCATCTTTGATGAGGCTATGAGGGGGTATATTTAATAGCGGAAGAACGCTTTGCCCTAGGATCTTCAAACTTTACATGGAGGTTGGTTATCAACAGTAGACGGACCCTATTGATTTTGATGTCAGTAGGGTCACTGTGACCTTTACCATTTCTGAATATTGAAATGCTTTCCGTTCAATAACCAAAGGACGCTTTGCCCTAGGATCTTAAAACTACATCATAACATGTAATGTAGGTTAGTCATCAACAGTAGATGACCCCTATTGATTTTGAGGTCAAAGGTCAATTAACTTGACCTTTATTATTTCTGACTATTGGGCTGCCATGGGGCATACATGTTTTACAAACATCTTGTGTTTACTTTTAAGTTTTAATTGAAAATTGTGATTTACCTGAAGCAGAGTCATTGTCTTGCTTGCAAAAATATATAAGCACAATTTTAACCAAATATAGCCCTAAGTAATACAGTACTTACTTAATTAATCTGCAACAACAGTTGTTATTTAAGTTCATTGTCATATTCTGTAACACAAATGATGATTGATCATATTCTTGTGAATCTACTTATTCCCCATTATTCTATTCTATAAAGTCTTTTTTATATTGGCTAAACATGAAACTTATTTAAAGTAAACAATATATTCCTATTCGATCTACTAAAGGAATGTGTTGAGAGTTTTTTGTGTAGATATTTATATCCATACATCAGATGAAAATGTTCACACATACAGACATGTTACATGACAGTAGGTAGCCTCATGATGCTGGAGTTAAGCTGTTTATTGGCATTCAAAATCACTATTCTCAGAAGCTTCTGGGGGTGCCCCTCTAGACCCCTACCCCTGCTTTCATACTTTACTGGGTGGAACTTGTTCACCATTGGGACCCTAACCTCTACACAAGAATAGGCAACTATCAAGCATTTTTTGTCCAAATTATCTGCACTTCTCGACAAGGTACAACCTGAAATCTATTGACTATTACTTTTGTACAGACACTTGTTCACTATTGGAACTCCAGCCTCTACTCAGTAGAAGTCCAATAATAATTCAAAGGTATTTACTTGAAAGTGAAAACAAAATCACCAAGTGGACATGCTTTTTTGGGGGCCTTTTATTTTTCATAACAGCAAGTCAGAAGTGCCAGAATTTGCTTTCAGGAGTACTTTAAAATGTTGTTTTCAAGGAGCTTCCGGGGGCCTCCGGCCCCCGGGACCCCTGGCCAAGGCTTTGCCCTGGACCCACTGGGGGTCCTGCGGCCCCCTGGCCCCCAGCTTATTTTTCAGTATTTTCATTTTTCTCAACTTTCACCCATGTGAATGTTGTATTTGGTTGATCGACATATAATGACTGATTCATCCATATTGATTGATTGATTAATTGATCAATTTGATTGATTGATTGATTAAAAAGCTTCCAGTGTTGTATATTAATTCAATCTGACTAAAGTATGTATGATCTTCCTAACAGTAAGATCTGATGACGACATATTGAAATTTGTGTTCGTCAATATAGGATTTTCCATTGTAGCTATTTTTAACTCAGTCAATAAGAGCATGATTTACAAAAAGGAAGCCAGACATAAATGTTCTAAATTCAATAGTTATTCAGTTTGAGAATTAAAAACAGACGGGTGAAAACTTTTGTACTTACAGTTTCGAATATGTGAAAGCTTTTCATTTATTATTTTATTGGAAAGGTCACTGAATGTGAACTGCTACTGCTCATTGTCAGATCCTCGTGAAGTGTTTCTCTAGGGAGACGATTTTAATGAGATTGATGCCCCTGTCTTTGATGAGGGGATGTAATGCTTTGCTCATGTAGGCCTGTCTTTCCGTTGGTCGGTAGACCAAGACCAATTGGTTTCTGTTCAATATTTCAAGAATGCTTGACCCTAGAACACTCAAACTTTTCATGGAGGTTGGTCACCAACTGTTGATTACTATTATTGATTTTAAGATCAATAGGTCAAGGTCAACCATTTCTGACTGTAAGGTTTGCCTTGTGGCGTACATGTTTTACAATTATCTCTTTGTTTATTCAGGATCTCATGGCCATAGTGAAGGGAGAGATAGAACAACCAGTACATCATCTATAGGAAGCCAATCTGGCAAGAAACACGCTCATCGTAAGTTCTTAAGTTTATATATTATACTGTGCCGTAGCCTCACAGAAAATGCATGCTTTTGGAGGAAAAAAACCACATCACTTTACCCTAGAATATATTTGTCTCGGTTCTCTCTGGATACATCCCTGTTATAAAGTGTGAGCTTTTGCGATCACTCTTTGTTCGTCGTCCATCCTTCCGTCCACAATTTGCTTGTGTAGACACTGTTGTATGTCATAGTTTTGGCCTGTTCTTTATGAAACTTGGTCATAATAATCATCTCAACAAAATACAGATCATGTTCGATATCGGGTAATCCTGGGTCAAATCAAGGTCACAAGGTCAAATCATAGAAAAACCTTGTGTAATCACTATAGGTCACACTTTTGGCATAATCCTTATGAAACTTGGTCAGAGTGATCATCTCACCAAAATCTAGGTCAAGTGCGATATTGCATCATATGGGGTCAAGAACTAGGTTACTAGGTCAAATCACAGGGCTTGCATGCACTGCTACAACAGGTGAACTATCTAGGGCCCTTTGGGCCCTCTTGTTTTACGATATTTGTTTGTCTATCACCGAAAAGATCTTGGTCAATTCCAAGGTTTGGCTGGTTACTGTGTGTATAAGTGGATATTTGTGCGCGTCAAAAAGTTCAATTTTTTTTTTATATGTTTTGCTTGCGGAAAAATAAGTAATTTTGAAATATTCTATGTTGGCAAAAATAAATGCTAGATGAAATATTAACTGAGCATAGCCTTTTTTGCCAATCAGCTGAAATATGGCAGGCTTTTCAGTACCTCCACCCGTATTTGAACCAGGGTCGCCATATTAGACGGCAAGCGTGCTAACCATTTAGCTACGGAGGCAAAGTTAGTAAATTGTGATATTCATAATTATTTCCATGTTGCTAAATTAAATGCTTTTAAATACAGTAAATAAAATGTATTTTAATTTTTAGTTGGACTAGAAAGATCGGCGAAGGATCTTCATCGACAGACTGTCTCACTAGAACGTTTACGGTTGATCTTCATTGAGGAGGTGGATAAATCACATAAGAGGATTAAGTCTGTGTTCGATGAGATCCGATTGAGGTCCGTGTTTCATATTATTTTGAAAATGATGCATTATTTACGTATTATACGCTACTAAAATTTTTAGCTGTCATTGATTTGATCTGGGGCATATCGACAGTTCCGATATCGTTAGACAAGTTTTGACAATACATTATTTTCACAGATTGATGAACCAGTAACTTGCCCATCAGTCATTATTTATTCATATAGGTTCAGACTTTAAAAATGGCAGCTTTGGTTCAAGTTTAGACCTTTGTCAACTTCCATTTTAACCAAGAAAAGTGTTATGTGCAGGAAAAATGAGGATTTTATGTGGTTCTATTCATTTGCTTTGCCAATGTATCAGTGTTTCAAAATGGAAATCGATAATCTATCAACTAAAAAATATCCTCTATACATTTATATCGCTTCTATCAATGACAGCTTTTGATAAGGGATAACAAACTTTCCTTGCAGATATTTTGCAATATTGATTGGAGATAAGATGGAATTGTGGAATTTTTAGAAAACATTGTTACATGTGCACAGGGGTCTTACAGTACCGGAATAATCCGGTTTCTGGATTTGCTGCTTTGGAGAGAATAAACTTTTCTGCACAAAATGAAAGTTATTTGATGAAAAAATTCATCTTGCATCTTATATCAGGATTGGGCGTAATTGCCTTAGTTGGACCCCTGATGTGCATTATTGTAAACAAATAAAAATTGCCTTTATGGTAGTGGCCTTTTATGATCACCCTTCCTCTGTTGTTTCTCCAAAATAGTTTGTAAACTCACTAGAACTACAGATATTTACTACTAGTATTAAAATATCTTTATAAAAAACAGTTTGTTTCCCTAAAATTCATTCATATTTTCATGCTTAATTTCTGCCTAAAACAAGGTACTTGATCATGTAAAAAACAACAGTCGCTTTGTTTGCGATCAACTGAGACATTCAGTGTGCAGTCATTGAGCGATTCCCGTGCCAGATTGGCCAATGACCTCTGACTTCAAGGGACAAAGTCGCTTTGATTTTTGGACTTCCGTAGCTCAACAGTTTGTCATCATAGTTTCAGGGGTCCTACAATTCTGGAATAATTGGGAAATCCGGATTTACTGCACTAGAAAGATTGAAATTTTCTTCATAAGATTATTTGGTTAAAATATCAAAGAATTGACAAAGTTGTGGTCATTTGAAATTTTATCAGCTGAATTTTAACAGTAGAACAATGTATGAGTTTTGGTGTTAGGGTGTGGCTAATGACATTTGCAACAGACTTGCCACTCGTTAATTATGCTTCAGTAGAACCCCTATTGTTTATTTCTGCTTCAGGTTAAATGCCAAGGAGAAAGTTTTGATGGGACAATTGAATGATCTCAAACAGGCTGGTGGTGAGTTTATATTGCTAATTTGGATTTAAATTTGGAAAGTTTGTACATGTGATGAACAAAATTTGCCGATTTTGAAATTGTCATAAAAAACTAGAGGAATTTCAAAGAAAAGTCTGGAATATCCAATTCTGTCTTGAATTGAAAATGTCAAAAACATCAATAAAATGTTAGAAATACACAGCAAAATGCAAAAAAAAATAATTGCAAAAATTGATATGGAATGTTTTGAGTACAAACTTGGGTTAGGACAAATTATCAAAGTTAGTATGGTGAAATATTGTCTGTGTTTGTTAATGAATTTATGTCATTGAAAACTGAAATTTGTTATGGAATTTTGTTTAATGAAGCAAGTATGAACGTTTTATTTTAGAAACATCTTGTTAGATGCTGTAGTGCTGGGTACTGTTTTATCAAAGCACTTACGCTAATCTTAAAGTTACGCTCAAATTAAAACAGTTGCAAATTGTGGTAAGGGGTCTGTAATATTTATGATGTTTCAGTTAATGCATTCCTTCAAACCACGTATGTTCCTTATGTGTATTTGTTTTAAGAATTATGAAGAATTTAAATTTGCGTAACTTTACTATTTCCATAAGTGCTTTGATAAAACAGTACCCTGATGTTTATACTTCATAGATGACGTGTTTACGATGCGTCAGGGATTTGCGTCAGAATTAAAGGTACAGATTGACCGTGCCGAGAGAATGAGTGAAGATGAGTTAGCTGCCCTTAGATTGGAGATCAAGGTAAGCCGGCAATCTTACATGGTAAACTCAGTCTGTTTGTAAAGAGGGATCCTACAATTCTGGAATAATCTGGAAATCCAGATTAGCTGCACTTATACGCCGATGCGCCCACCGATTCCATTCAAAAAGTAGTTTATTTTCTTAAGCAGACACTTTTGTTGTTCGTCCTTATAAAACACTGTACTATAACCCTTGTAAGAAGACACTTTTGATCAACAACAAGTACTGTATTTATTACTAAAAGGAAGGAACTTATCTGCATGAAATAAAAGTAATTTGATGAAAAAAACCAGTTATTGGAGTTTATGGTCATTTGAAATCAGTCAGTCAGTCAGTCAGTCAGTCAGTCAGTCAGTCAGTCAGTCAGTCAGTCAGTCAGTCAGTCAGTCAGTCAGTCAGTCAGTCAGTCAGTCAGTCAGTCAGTCAGTCAGTCAGTCAGTCAGTCAGTCAGTCAGTCAGTCAGTCAGTCAGTCAGTCAGTCAGTCAGTCAGTCAGTCAGTCAGTCAGTCAGTCAGTCAGTCAGTCAGTCAGTCAGTCAGTCAGTCAGTCAGTCAGTCAGTCAGTCAGTCAGTCAGTCAGTCAGTCAGTCAGTCAGTCAGTCAGTCAGTCAGCGCCCTCAAGCAGGTACTTAGGTGGCTACTTTTTATGGACAAACTAGTTGAAAATAGTTGAACGAAAGTAGAATTTTCTTTTACGTGGCTAAAAGTTTCTTTAATGTGGCTAAAATTAGACACATAACTACTCTTCGTTCCGTATTGTTACATAAATACCGTTTCATTAGATCATCGGTCAGTCTGTCTGTCAAAAATCTGGATCCTGACATAACTGAAACAGTTTCCAAGCTAGGATTATGAAACCTGGTATGTGGATAGGGGACAATAAGGGGATTATGCACGTCTAAAAATATTTTGATTCTGACATAAATTGTGGTTGCTATGGCAACAAAAACAATGAAAATGGCTTCAAACCGGTAGGGGACTTCTGTATTGCTTGCAATTCAAAATGACTTGTTTCCCTGCCAAATTGGCTGATGGACAAGGAAAGAAACAGTTGCGTGATACAGGAATCCGAGTATGCTACCCTAGCTCTAACTGAATAGAACACCTTGGTTCTTTAACATGCCTGGCATAATACACTGAAACGTGCGTGCCAACCTCTAGCTCACGTTTAAATGAAAACAATTTTGGTCGGAATTTATAAATTATAGACAATAAATCAGTTGTTAAATTACTCTAATGGAGGGTTTCAGGACCAGGTTTATTTGTCCACTTTATAACAGAAATTAACATGACTCCCTAGCCTAGTGGTTGAGCGTTCGCTTCGAGTGCAGGAGGTCTCGGGTTTGATCCCCGGCTGCGTTATACCAAAGACTAAATAAAAATGGTACCAGAAATTCCCTTGCTAGACCCTTGGCATAAAGGGGAAACTGGCTTCTCTTCTCTCATACCCTTGTGGTGATTGATAACATCAGGAATGAGGTGTCGAGAGTGATTAATATAAGTTTGAAAAACTTGTTTCTCATTCGACCTTAAAATAAATTAGTATAAACTAACGTAACTCCCATATCTTATGTTATGTTTTATCTTTCCAGCATTTTGTAAGTGACAGAAAAGTGGATGAAGATTTGGCCAAAACAATCAGATTTATGTACGATGATAAACTGAAGGATGATATTGGTGTTTTTGGTGAAAGTAAGTCAGTAGTCAGTACAGTACCATATTAACATGTCCGACCTCTGGCCGGGATTCAATGGTTAGTGAGTGTGACCTTGATATTTGTGGTGGAATTACACATCAAGCGTTTTCGTGATTCTTTCCGCTTATAAAAACATACAACCGGGGTAATAAATATAGACAAGATATCAGCTGTTAAATTATGCTAATTGAAGGTCGAGAGTCGTGTCAAATTCTCTGGACTGTAATAGGGGATTTATTGTGCGGCCGGGAGAATCCCCATTAACGATTACATGCTAAAAACATGTGATTGTTGTTGTTGTAGTTGCATTGGCTATGGCCTATTTTTTTTGACAGACCGGATGCAGAATAATGATTAGGTAGATTGAATTTCACGTCCCACTTCCGGTAGAGGCAAGTTGTTGCTCAAGATTTGAGAACCAATCTAGTTTCATTTATTTTTTCCAATATGAAATATAAATACAGTTCCACTCTTTCAATAACGTTTAGGCATAAAAGCCTGATTCAAATCATGTAAATTGTTGAAAAAAAAAAATTCCTATTTAATCTAACGTAAAAAACTATGGCGACGTCTGAAATGACGTCACATCATTTCACGCGACGTCATCGCAAGTAAACGCGACGTCGTCGCACGGCATAGCGCGCCAACTTGTGAATTTGTTGAATTGAATTATTTTAAAATAGCAAATAAAAGACGACTGTAAAACTATAATAGCTAGTTATAGGGCATATCTGTGCAACCCGACTCCTAGATCATAGTATATGTTCGCCTGGTGACCTATGTGGTGCTGCCTGGCAGCCAGAGGCTAGATCTATAGTCTCTGTGGAGCAAACAAAGTCCTTAATAATTTTTTTCCTCGATCAGATTATCCAAAAACCTGATGGGAAATCCCCGCTGGATGCAGTGCATTTGTTCATATTACTTCTGATAATAGGCATATTTATTATCTGACTGATGGCACTCTTGTTGGTTATTCTGATTATATTGTTTGTTTTATTACAGTTGTGCCATTAAGATGTCAATATGTGCAAGAAAGAAGTAATTTCTCGACAAGAAAACCAGAAGTTGATAAGAAAGAAACTGTTCATATACCGAAACCTTCTGTAGATACAAAACCTTCTAGTGGTAAGTTTATAGTCATAATAACAAGGGTGAAAGTTTTCTGGCATAAGCCTGAACTTCAGGTTTTTTAGGGTACCAAAAGGTGTGTTTCTCTTTATTTTCCCTATTTAAATTGTCAATTTTGGAAGGTTTCAGGTATTTCAGAATTTCTAACTTTCACCCATGTAATAACCTATGTTGGTATTCTTAAATGCCATGTGCTCGACATTTACACTCCAAATCCAGTGGTTTACATAAAGAAATGGCTAACTCATAAAATTTTGGTGGTCCTTAAATTTCTAAGAGAATTATTTTTTTCTACAGGATTTGCATTTTACAGCTGATTGAAATATTTGGTTTTATTTTCGACATCAAACTATTGTGTACTATTTTACCTACCAGTTTCAATAGAGCTGACATTGAAAGAAGCGATATCTATGTATCAACAATATTTTTTGGCTGATCGAATTTCGATTTACATTTTGAAATATTGATACAGGAGAAAATGGCTGGAACCACTTACAATCCTCATTTCTCCTGCACAAAGCATTTTCCTGGTTAAATGGAAGTTTACAAATTGTCAAAATTGGTCAAGTCTAAATTTAAACTGAAGCTTCAATTTTCAAAAGCTGAATCTACACTCAATATATACAATGTAGAACAGCTAAATACAGGGGTGTCAATATTCCTGATTAATTCGGAATTCCAGATTTTCTGAACAAACTAAAAGTTATCTGATGAAAATATCTCAAGAAATGGCAAAGTTATGGTAAATTTAAGCTGCTCAGAAGGATTTTCTTTAGTACAAACTGAGTCACTTATGGAAACATTATCATTGAAGGACTCTTGTTTGGCAAAAATGGTCAGCCGTATAGAATTTTCCTGATTTTTTAATTGGCCCTGTTGACACTGTTGTAAATAAGTGAACCATGACTGATGTGTTTTCTTCATCTGACTGTTCACAATTGGCCATCTGAAATTTGGAACATGTCTAAAGCTGTGTAAAGGGCTATTCAGATTTTAACAAATCTGTTAAGAGCTGGCAATACGTGGAAGATTATGAAACTTTACTTAGAATCCATTGTTTCTAGTTATTTTGACTATGAGATGGTTTGTTCTTTCAGATTCCCGCAAGAAAACAACAACTGGTTCTCATTTAGACTCGTCTCAAACTGAAGAAATGGCACAGTTACAACGAAGATTAAAACATTCATTAACATTAGAGGTAAGTAAATGTATGGCTCTTAACTGTAAAAGTATTAGAACTACATTCATAAAAAAGATTCATTCAAATTGAGTAGGAATATTTCTGTAAAACACTAAATTTCGCAATACAAAGTCGGGAATTGGACTTTGTCGATGACACAAATTCAAAATGCTCGCAAACAAAAACATCTTAAAGACTTTTGAAAAAATGCAAAATATAGGTTATGTGAAAATTAATTGATTTACAGTAGTCAACATGAGAAGTAACCTACATATTATGATTCAGATTTGATCTGCATGAGAAGAGTTGTGACCTTTGAAGTGATGAAAGTTTGCTCTTGTTTCTGAAAGCTCTTTAAACATTTGAGCCACAGTCCTTAAACCTTTGTAGTCAGTATATGTAGTTATATACGTTGAGAATCACTGACTTTTTCTTATATTGATCAACAACGTAGTAGCAGAAAAAAATTCAATAATGTGGATTTTGCTTACAGGGAATCCCAGTTGAGACGTTTCCAGAACGACCAGACACTGCTCCAGTGGCATCTCCAGTTAAGACCAATGACAGTCCTCGACCAGGTATTGTTTGAGTTGTATATGAACTGTCTATATTGTGGCATATTTCCTTTCCTGTACTTCCTTAACTGCTATGCTTTCCAGAAAATAAGGATGCTCCTTCAATTGTGAACTTGTGTGAATAGTAATTGTCTTTTTTCATGATATTTCTTCATGCCCATGTTTCGGTCAGTCTCTAAGTCAGTAGACTGAATCACGTTCCAATGAATGCAAAACGCTTGAGCTTACAGTCAAGAAACTTGGAGAGGGCCTGCACTTGGAAATTATTCTATTCCCTGTCCTTTAAACTATGCCGGGAGAGATGAAGTCTTATTTCTATTGGGATCCTTAAATACCTCATTGGCTATATAGAAAATTTAGTATCTTGGGGTTAATTATTAAATTCTTTCCTTACAATTTTAGATAGTGCCCGAAGAAATTACAACAGGAATCGAAGACGAAATGATCGACCAAGGCCAGAAAGTGGTAAAGAAGACAATCGTGGCTCATTCAATCAGGCACCAGGTGGAGAGAGGGTGATATTAATTGGTCGTAAAACAGGCCCACAGGGTGGTTCAGGTCGACCGAGAGGTGCTGGAGGTCGAGGCAGGGGTCGCGGTAGGGGAAGTTACTCTGGCATGGGTCGAGGTCAGAGTTATAACGGTGACAATGTGAATAATTCTAATAATGGACAACAAAATGACAGCTCACCATCTGAACCGAGGGGTCAGAGTGCAAGCCCACCCAAGCCTCAGAGGGAGAACTCTAATTCTTATCGCCGAGGATCAGGTCGAGGATCGGGGGGCAACAGTGGTCGCCGCGGCAACAGCAACCCTGGTGGTTCAGGCCGGCCTAATTCTAATACGAATGAAACTAAGGAAGGGTAATCAGAGAGAACTTACATTACTAGTCAACGAAACTATACAGCTTAGCTGTATTTGTATATTTCTTGTTAACATTAAAAAAATATTGTTATAGATTATATTTTTGAATGAGAAATTGTTATATGTATTGGTTAATATGCAATTTATTGTATTATATAATGTTTTGTAAATAATCACTATTTTGTTCATGATTCATAATGTATTATATAAAATTATCACATAGATTTATTCAAATTATTGTTTACCACGTTATGTGATCATGTAAATGTTAACATATATTTTTCGATGATTTTCTTGTGAATTGATACATTCACTCACTGATATCATAAATGACGGTATTTTCATAGCTATATTATAT
Organism: Spisula solida; assembly: GCA_947247005.1. Taxonomy (NCBI): domain Eukaryota; kingdom Metazoa; phylum Mollusca; class Bivalvia; order Venerida; family Mactridae; genus Spisula; species Spisula solida. The sequence goes on from OX365961.1 coordinate 12,251,029, forward strand.
ATTCTTAATGTCTCATCTTGCTTATATCATATAGGTATATTATATACGTGTGCGTCTAGTTCATTGTTAGTTATGTTGTATTTCTGATGATATTCCTGGGATCGGGGATCACAAAATAATTTAAGGTATACGTCAGTAATAAGATAATTTGATAGTTTGACAGTCTTAAGAATTAAACAGAACTAATTGTGTTGTGGGATCAAATTGTTCCAACTGGATGAGGGTTCATATACAACTTTTAAAGATTTACTTATGCTGAAAAAATTCTGCTGAAATATGGCAGGCATATGAGTGCCTCCACCCGTATTTGAACCCAGATCACAAGATTAGACAGCAAGTGTGCTAACCGTTGAGTTAAGGAGGTTACTCTTTAGCTACTGTCCCAGGCATTCATGTGACATGTATATCTGTGTGGCTAATAAGAAGTTAAATTTATCAGAGACTAAACAATTAAGAATAAGAGGTTTTAAGCCTAAATTCCTATATAACTTATACCATTGTAAATTTATCAATTTTGATTATTTGGTACTTCGTTAACTTGATAATTTAATTATTTTATTGTTTGATAACTTATGAAAATTTGATAATTTATGAAAATTTCATTACATGTATTTGATAATCATGTTGGTTATCGATGTCAATCTTATGTTATTTTGTGATCCTGGGAGCAGGTTATTCCTGGATTATAGTTGGGTGTTCATATCTGATTTAATCCTGTACATGTAATCATGGTAAATCATGTTCAATGCATTGTTCAAGTATAAAACTTTATAGATTTATATGTTGTTGTTTTTGTTGTTGTTAGGTCGTTTTGGGTCTAGTCTGTGTTGATTTCATTTATACTAATTATTATATCTCCATCATACAGTGGAGGAAACATACTGATTTTGAGCTGTACGTGGATAATCGTCACAAAGTTTGTCTGTGTTTGTTCTCCTTAACCATTGTTTGAATTTCAATAAAACTTTACATGAATGCTTGGTACTAAGCCTAGTTGTGTATATTGTCAGGAATTTTAGGTTAGGTGAATATTGCCAGGGTTATGGCCCTTTTGTTGGAGACATTTGTGTTGTGTCAAAAGCCCTTCTAGTTTAATTTAAGTCACTGTCTATTTTTTAACCACACTAATAAAATCATCAATGTTATAATAATATAAACTGTTTTCAAGGGTCATAATTATGGACTGTTATTGAAGTGTTACAGAAAAAAGTATTATTTCTATAAATTCTGTCATTATTTGAAGGTTTATAGATGATTGTGTATAATGTCATTAATCAGTGTGTGATTTCTACATGGTATCGGGGATCATTGTTGTAATAATAGATTTCCAGTGGGGAAAACCCATGAGGGAAATCCCAGGCAGAAATCCCATCAGGGAATCCCAGCCTGGTATGAAGGATTTGAAAGTTGTATATTTGTTTTTGAACTTACATTTTGATTAAGGGTGGTCTGATGAAGTGTAGCATAATTTATCAATCTAACCCTGTAAACTAGGCCTAATGTGAACAACCATATCATCAGGCCTTTGATTCTTTTTTTTGGTCTTAAAATATTTTTAAACAAAATGGTTCAGATTCAGTATGACCTACCCCAAAATGATGTTTTGGCAAGGGTGATGGGATGTGGGTTTAGTGTATTTCAGCCTTTTTACTCTTGGAGAAGTCCCAGGTCTGCATATGTCAATCAATTTGAGTAGAATAAACATAAGTATTCACATATACTAGTTATCATATTGTGTATTAGAATCGACATTTCTCAGGAAATTTTCAAAGGATGCTCTTTTTCGATCAGAAACATTAGTTCTTAAGTTGATTTGTATTTACCCATTGTGTGATATGTCTATAGACAATACATTATCAATAACTTACATGCATCTTGTATACACATTTGACCAAATGAAATGCTGGATTTTCATCCCTAATTCTTTCCTCTGGTATGGTGTAGCAATGGAGCCTAACCTGACCTCCTGCACTCGTTACAGACACTTTACCATTGAGCAATCAAGGTGGTTAAGATCAGGGGTTTGTTTCCTTATATAGTAGGCCCCTTCTCAAGAAAAACACATCTTTGAAATCATGCAGTTTTCGCCAAAATGAACTTTACCTCTACAAAATTTACCCTGATCATTGCGCACTCAGCACCCACATTGACTTTTTACTGTCTCAGATACCCATTCATGCACCTGGGTAAAGATGAACAGCGTAGGTTATTCTTGCTCAGAGAAATTAAGCAGTTGCATAAAAGGTGGTCAAACTCGATCACAAAGCCCATGCCTTACCTCTAGGTCACTGCTCTCCACCTTGTCAAGGTCTATATGCCACCGCTCCCCACCATGTAAACGTCTAAGTCACCGCTCCCCATAGTGTCAACGTCAGGAGAGCATGAGAAATCTCGGGATGATAATCAAGGAAATTATTTATTACATCAACCATTATTAGTCCTCTACCGGTTTAATCTGGATCCTGACGTAACTATAGAAGTGTCCAAACTTGTTTATGGCCCTTGTTATATGGATAGGGGCCAATCAGGTGATTATGCATGTTCAAATGTTTTGTGATTCAGACAAAACCTGTGGTTGCTATGGTAACGGAGGAAAAGGGTTCAGGCTTTAAACTAGTAGGGAATTTATGTTTTGCTTACAATTCTTCAGTCACTTGTTATATTTTGTCATGTGGTATTTATTTTGTGCATTTATCAAAGTTCAGAAAATTGCGTCGTACATGTTCATGGATAGGAATTGATGTATGTTTGTTTTTCTCGTGAAAAATTTTATTATGCAAAACAAATTACATTGTGGTATTATTGATTGATCATCGAATATTATTATAAGGTTGTATTTGAAATGCCTACTTAATATATCATTATCTGTGCTGTATTTTATTATGATACCCTGTGAAAAGAGTGTATAGGAGTTAGCTTGCAGTCTGATGTTCGCAGAATGTTAGGGCACATACTACTTCCATGGTTTTAAATGGATTGCTACGAAAACTTCATACACATGTTCACCATCTAGTATTGACAGGCATGACCAATTTACCTATTGAGCCATTGCAGAGTTATTGCCCTTTAGTTATTTAATCTTGTTCAGTGATAGTTCTAAATTCATTTCTTGTTCATATTGTTAGTTTCAACAGTTTGCAGTCAATTTTATTATTATGCCCCAACATCTACCGATGCGGGAGGTATATTGCTATTGTCCTGTCTGTTCGTCCGTTTCGATTGTTCATCCGTCCCATTGAAAATATTAACCAAAACTTTCAAGTTTTTGAAACCAAATAATTTCAATGTTCATCAAGGTATTGCTTTCTGACTCGGCATACTTGTTTACCATCATAAACACCTTACATTGCCAATGCTATGTAACACTGTCCAACATTTCTACAGAATTATGGCCCCTGATTGACTTGGCTAGTTGTTATGGACAAGGCTTCAATCGAGGCATAAGCGTATATCGAATACATTCTTGTTATATTGTTGCTGATCCATCAACCACTTTTACTTTCTTTAATGTTTCATGCTTCTCGTTCAAGTTTTTGGCCATTTTTGTTTTGTACACTGTTACAAGAGCCAATGTTATATCAGTATATCTATAGTTTGGACATACATCTGAACTATGTCAAGGATAAGCGCTTGAGTTGAGTTTTTCTCAGATTTAGATTGATATTTGGATGTTAGTATTCTGTTGTTCGATATGCTGTCCAGTTCCTGCCTCGTATATATATCAATGTTAAATAATTATCAGAGTTCTATTTTGTCTTAAAGATTATGTCAGTTAACAAAGTTAATATAAATAATGTGTTATACTCTAAAATTGCTTATTTTTGTGGGCATTAGATTTCGTTCGTTTTGGTTAAATGCCATTTTTGTGGGGTTGTGAATTTGTGGATTACGAAACATGCAATGGGAAACCCTTGTTCCATAATTGGGAGGTTAACTACCGGTATTCATGGGCATACGAATAAATGGTCAAATTCAAACGCAAAATCAACGAAAACTTAACACCCATGAAAACTAATTATGATATAGTATAGAATTTGTTATTTCGTATGTTCACGTGCCAAATTTTTGTGTCAACATATTTTGATTAGATAAGGACAAGTGATACAAATACTAGTACTATTCTCAGTCTGTTAAAAATGAATATTTTGGATATAAATGTCTCAAGGTATTTTCTAGGGGGAAATATTGATAGTGTAATACCCTTTCTGTCATAGTAGGAGGATACTATACCCTCATATAGTGATCTCCTCCATAATATGACCACAAAATAATTGAAAAGGCATTTTTTTAGTCCATGTTTACTCATTTGTTCGGTAATCATAATAATACTGATTATTTTATTTTAAAATAAAAATAATCAATAAAAGTTTTCAATGATTCGAAGATTAGTCTCATTATTAGTTTTACTTCAACCGGATGTTAATTAATTTAATTACCAATTAAATACCAATTAAATGTCAATTATTTTCCAATTACAAGTATAGAGATGGTGTTCACATCAGGTAACTGTAAGTGAATAGATTTGGCATTCTATGGAGTAAAGGGTTAATAAAATGTAATGTAGATATTTTTTATGGGAAGGATTCTTTTACTTTCAACTGTGAAAAATATTGTGTATTTACGAGACCTATTTTTGAAAAAAGTTCAATTTGTTATTCATGTAACGTTGCTTGAATTGTGCAATTATTTCTGAATTAAGACCTTGTCATGATATGATATGATTGGTTATCCAAATTTTACATTGTGGCCAGTAAGATAATGTTACGTGTATGGAGTTAAATTTTTAAAAGATTATCAATGTTTTGTTGTGTAGTTCCAGATAGGCTTGTGTTCTTCTACGATCCACCGATACCTATACTCTTTGATCATTTATTTTGAAAACGATTATGATTTGTGATGAGTTTTTAAGTTACTAGTGAAATAAATGGTATTTATACTTAAAAATATTGATTCTAGAGTGAGAGTTTTATCTATATTTATATTTCTACTTAATGTTATTAATTTAGAGATTTAGTTTCTACTTAAATTTACATATTATAGGTAATTGTTCAATTTCTACTTAACGTATTACAAGTAGCTATTCAGTTTCCACTTTAATTAACACATTAAAGGTAGTTATTAAATTTCTATTTATAAATATTAAACCTAGTTTTCATGACATTTCCATGTTCTTTGTTTCACATTCTGTATTTTATGGAAACTAGTTGTTTATGAACATTGCTTGTTTGTTGTCATGGCGACCGTTGTATGGTGATGGTGTAGATAGATGTAATATTGTTTTCATCATGGAAGCTGAGGTTGCAGTTCTTTTATCTTCAGGTTTGCGGAAAATTTACACAAATTTCACTGTCATTAGGAGTGATGGAAAAATAACAAGAGGCACTTTGGGGGCTTACACATGGGCAGATGAGCTACCTTGGGCCCTTTTACACTCATGTTATAATTCAATTTGATCCGCCTGACAGAAAAAAATAAAGATTCCTGTGAACCTAAACATAAAAAAATTTGACCTAAATCATGGTTATGGAGATATATTATTATGTTCATGTGTTATATTGTACTTCATTGGATAGTGGATGTTTATGTAAAATTTGGTGAACTGGTAAAGATCAGGCATAGACAACCAGTTCACACAGCACATATGGTCCTTGTGATGTGCTCTCACAAACATACGAAAATTAACTCTTTTAAGTTTGAATTATATCCCTTGTTGGAAGGTAGCATGTTCTACTTGATTATCAAGTGCCTTTATTTGATTGGTTGTATTATACATTATGAATATTGTTGTATTACACTTTATCAAGGACATCACAACGAAATAAGATACCTAATCTAAGTTATTACATGGAAGGTTAACATTTCATAAAGCGTTTTTCATTCATACATTTTGGGATTTTATGTACTTACTGGGTGGGTTGGGGGTGTTCTTTAAACACTAAGAATTCATGAGTTGCTTATTTCAGAGACCTTTTTGGTGATTTTGTCTATTTCTAGTTGAAATAAATTATTTTTCTTTATCACATAAGACTCGTAGTTCATTCTGGGGCCTTTTGTGATTTGATTCTTTATGCAAACTGTTGTTATTTTAATTTGAACCTCTACTTTGTTTATCCTAAAAATTACTGCAGTAAAAACCACATAATTTTTACAATTTGCCTTTTCGACTAGGAGCATGTTATAGCCTGGTTCCCATTCAATGTTAGAGTACCAGTAGTAGTACAGCAAGAGTCCTGCAATATTTGGAACGGGAACCAGACTACAACCTGCTCCATCAAACAGCCCAGTCGACAAGGCCGTATAATGTATAATGCTTTTATTGACCACCTGCTAATTGTCATTAAATCTATTTTACTACATTTTAACACAAGTTACAAAGCGAGCCTCTTAATGTCAGAATAGTCCAAACTTTACCATGCTGTCATGGATGGCTCAGTGATAGAAATTTATCTATATATATATATATATGTGCTACTGTTGTCATTTGTTATATGAAATGTTAACTGAAGAAATATGTTAAGGTGTTGAATTATGCATGAATCAATTCTATTGAGTATGGCTTATTATATGACTATATCGAATAAATTACATGAAGAAGCTACATTCTGTGCGTGTAGTTTTTTGTATCCCCTAGATATAACTGGTTTGATCCCTTACTACCTCACAACAAAGTTGCACCATTGGTATTGATATATCACCAGCACCCGGTACATGTCTTCGTGCTATGATCTATTTTTGGATCCACACCGATTGTCTGGAAGTTGCTGAGCAGCTACAAATGGCAACACCTGTGACATGGAAAGCATGAAGGGACCAGCGAATATACACTACAGAGACACCATGTCCTGATCTCCCAAAACATCTCAATCTGAGCTCAATCTCATCTAAAATTTTGACACCTATCGTTTGATGTAGTTTCCATGCAAAATTGTACTCTAAATTGGTATAACAAAACAGAAACATTATTCTGAGTTTATTACTACAAAATGTTGAGCGTTAAAGATTCATAGTTATCTCAAATTCAGAATTTGAAATGATCAAAATCTCAATTTGAGTTGAGATTTTTACTTGAGATGCTTCGGGAGATCGGGGCCATATGTGCACAAAATAAACATATTTTTTTAATATGCATATGATTGGTAAGTACAGGATGCGAGTGAATCATTGAATACCACCGGGATTTAAACCAAATAGTGTAAGTTTAGTGATACGGGCTCACAGTGGTGGAATAACTTATTGAGCATGGGCGCAAGTTTGTTCTTGTTATTACAAATCAGCGTTATTACGTTTCCAATAAATATAGTGAGGGAGACATATTATTTTGGTGCTTGAGGGAATGACTGTGTGTCTGGATAGATTCCACAAAGTTTGTCAGCGCTTCTCAATATTCTCAATGAAACTCTAAATATTTTATATATGGCCCAGATACTATAGTTTCTGATATGGCAATGAGGTGTTATATAGCCGGTGTAGATAGCAAAATAATTCAAATTTCATCTAATAAACTGTGGAATCATAGTTTCCGATACTATGTCTATGTATCAAATTGATCCGTTTCTGGTCGTGATAAGCAAAACTCTAAAACTTTGATCTTTGGTATAAGCACTACCAGGGCAGAGTACATACATACGAATATGTATGTTAAAAGCATTAAAAGTGTAAAAGATGAAAGACAGTATGTTACAGCTAAAATAGACAATTCATTTACTGTTCGACAGCCGCCAGCCGGTCTCTGAACTCATCAAGGCTGGGGCTTGATATGACCAAGGTTGGGAGGGAGTTCCAAAGTCGGATAGTCCTAGGGAAGAAGGAGTTAGAAAAGTATTGGGTTTTTTCCACGCTATAGTTGGAATAAGATGAGCTGATCGACTGCAACTGTTTGGGCCCTTATTTTATATTGATCTTCTATGTTGGAGGGTGTTCCATTCAACGGTATTTAGCATCTGTGTACCACTGGTGGTGTAGAGGTAGACGTTCATTAGGTACCTAGCAGCGGACCTTTGGACTTTTTCGATTTTCTTTGATAGATTTTTTTGCCACATTTACTATTTACCACAATTAAATTAAAGCAGCATATATTCAATATGAAATATTTATGATATGCTGTTAATTAAATTCCAATTAGTGTGAATACACGCAGTGCACGTGCAGACGAAAATCCCGGACTGTACCGTACCGGATTTGACTAGGTTTTATCCTCGGTCGCGTGTTCATACAACGATAAGGTGATTTGTGTTTAGCGAACATTTTTGCGGTAACAACGCCTCCTTTTACATTTCTGCAAGTTTTTGTAAATGAAACTACCTTTGATAATTCTCAGGTCGTCTGTAAAATTATCGTATAAACCAAAGAACACCTCAATCGATCAGTTTTTTGTCTACAATCTTGCCGGCCGGTGTCGACGTACATTTCTCCCCTGCGCCATTGTGGACTCACTGAATTGAAAAGACTTCATTCTTGGTCGATAAATTCATTTCGGAATCAGAGAAAATTAGCAAATATGCCTGCTAAGGAAGTATTTCAACGATTACCATCGACTGTAGTCCCAGTCAACTACGACATCACGCTGAAGCCGAACATAAAAACGTTCACATTTGAAGGGACAGAGTCCATTAGTTTGGAGGTGGGTAGATCTATACACATATCTTATTCCTATATGATAAAAAAATTTTCTTCTAAATTTTGCGTTTTCGTGGAATTTGGGCCAGTGGTTGTTTTCCGCTGTATTGTGAACGAGTCTAAGCCTGTTGTGTAAAAATGAGCATGACAAATCTCAGAATTGTGAAATTTATGTAAGTCACTAAGTGCAGCTATACTTTTCAAATTAATTCTGAAAAATATTCACCATATCAACATTATAGAATAAAACGGCAAATCCGGTCTTCTTCCCCTATCATGACTAGAATGTTATCGAGGCATTTACATTGAATACGATTATCTGGTGTGTGTTGAATAGATCATGGATGATGGCAAAACAATAGGGGAAGAAGACCGGATATTGCCAATAAAACCTGTTTTCCGGAATTACGGAAATAAGTTGCATACTGTGGGATGTGTATCGATTGTGTACAGCAATATTACTATGTTTTATCGATTATCGTTTCTTGAACGTAAGTTCACGATTGTCATTAGTGCTTTGAAGTTTGATAAAACAGTATCATGGTGCTAGTTTAAACAATATTTATTTCCTCGATAATTTGCATTACCAGTGTCCGATAAATCAACTGCCCGGAGCCCGTGGGCTATCAGAAATTTTGGTCTGGCTACCAAATAATTCTAACATAAGCCTGTCGGGCAACTGTAAAATCACAGGATCAGTAGCCCGGTCTTTTTCATTTTATAAATCAAGTCTGTAACTTCCCGTCATAAAATGCAAACCAAGAATGTATACCCAAATAAACAATCGATAATCCATCTTGCCACAGGGCTTGTTAATTGTCGAAAGTGTGAAAGCGCAGACGATAAGAATTTGAGTAATTGGAGAGTGTTTAAAACCCAATATTGTTTACCTGTACGGTACGTTCCCAGAGTTTTAGTATTACAGAGTTTGTAGCATTTACATAGATAAATGAACAAAGTTTAATTATACGTGCATCCAGCCATTTTATCAGTTCATACATAAACACTCAATATGTGGGCAAAGCAGAACAAACAAGCCCCCAGATTGTTCACAAGAAAGACTGAATTTTACTCTGCTAATTGCTACTTGCAATAAAGTTGCATAATATTCGGACAACAAATTCAGATAGATCCTTTCCACTACCACGATTTTTAGGGGGTCGGTGAGAAATTCATATGGTCCCTATACCCCGTCCCTGAGACACTATTGACTTGCAGCACTGATAAAAACTCGATACATCCGGATGCTACACACCCGCCCTAACCGAAAGTAGGAAAAATTGTCAACATTTCGACTAAAGGTCAGTGGAAATGACGATGTGACGGCGACGCTTGCGCTGAAAACTTCTTTTTTTTTTTTTTTAGCTTGACAGGCCTACTTTTTGGTCCCTTTAGGGCATTGATCTTGACCCCTTTGTCTTGCCTTATATTCCTTCTATAGAAAAATAAAAACGTTTGGCGCTAAATGTTAATGCAATTTCACAGGGAATCGTACCGCAATGGCGGGTAGGACCAGTAATTTCAGTTTTGTAAAATCTACGTTCAAAGCCCTCTTTAAAGGGGTCTACGGGCCCAAAAACCTGTGCAAGACCCTGGGCCCGAAATATCCTGTAGTCTAGGATGCCTGTGTACACATGACAGCAAAATTCCCGAATTTGGGCATTTTAGGTCAAAAACTACGGAAGGCCGAAATGGCCATCCCGGCGAGTCTGCATTAGTTTGCTATGGTAGCGGAAAGGATATGATATGAATGAAATGGTATTGGTTTCTCAAACATTGTGTCTTTGTGTTTCTACCTTGCTGACCTGTGTTAATCTTTCAGTTATCCTTACAACAGCTATAAAATGCTGGCATTTACTCCAGGGGTAATTAATCAAGTTAAATAATACAGGTCTGAGGAATCTTCTCCTATAGTGAGGCATTTCTTTTGAAATTTAGGGGTTTGTGATAGATAATTATCAAAGCTATGGTACAAATACAGGGCATAAACCTATTCTCCTACATAAATCTTGGATTTTCTGATATTTTAGAACTGTGAATATATTTTTAGTTGAATAAAGTTTCTGTCATTATAGTATATGAATGTTAAATGAAATAGATCATGAGTTACAAACCATATGAGAAGTTCATTAATGTTGATAATGATATACCCTGTAATTTGCTTTAATTTTAATCAGTGAGGAAAAGTGTCATTGTAAGGACTGTTATTAACACTTTTCATTAACTCATAAATTGACTGTCGATATGGAGCAAATACGTCCACAGTAGACAGATAAGCTGTCTCCAAGTGGCTGCTTTTAAATTTTGACAGTTCAGCCACTGCATGCTATCATTGTATAGATTGTGTCAAACTGGTTTGACTAACGTCCACAGTAATTCCAGTAAAACCAGTCTATTGAGATACATTTGCGGTCATACGGTTTTGGTCAGCCGCATAGTGTTTTCAGTTGGAAAAAGGCAGTGATAGTGTTTAGGTGATGAGGGTTTATATTCATATCAAAGATTAACAATTTAAACCTTTCAGGTGAAAACTGCAACAAAAACAATTATAGTTAACTCTGCTGACATTGAAATCAGTTCTGTGAAGTATGCAGCTTCTGGTGCCTCTGCTGATGTGGACGGAACAGTGGAGTTCCAGAAAGAGAAAGAAACAGTGACCTTTACCTTTCCAGAGGAACTTGCTGTAAGTTTGAATAATCATATTACTGTAAAGCAAGAAGTTTATAATTTTGTGCAATTTAATTTCACAGAGTTCGGGAGTGGTAGAATTTTGCAAAATTAAGTCGCCGCCGCGAAAGTGCTCAAATCATTAATATAGAATTTGCTAGAAACTTACAACCGCGAAAATTTGAAGTCACGAATGTGCTGACAATCAGCAAAACGCAATTGTTAGTTCATGATTGTATTCGCGAAAGTAAGTTGGTTTACAGTTTTATGTTTCCCACACAGTGGGTGAAAGCACATTGATTTGTGCTGGATGTGTCATTTTCTGTCTTGATAGGTGACACAAAATTTGTCCGTGATTGTTGAATTTATGCTCCTTAACCGTTTGTTGATTGCAATAAAACTTCACGTAAACCATCAGTACCAAGCATAGTTGTGCAAATCGTCAAGAACTTTAGATTGAATCATTTTTATGCCCCCGTATCGAAGGGCCATTGTCTTGGTTAACCAAAATTGACTGTTTCTAGACTAGCATTAATATGGATTGCTATAAAGCTTTCATACTTGCATGGATGTTGTATTTGAACATTTTCCACACACCTATATCACCTAACCTTATTTTGACCTTCACATTTACCTAATTTTGGACTTCGACTCTGTCTAATTCTTGGTTAACCCAAAATGACTCTTTCATCTAATATCATGTTCATCAAGGCGTTGCCTTCAAAATTGGCATACTTGTTTACCATCAGAAGCCCCTTACATTATCAAAGCCATGTAACACTATCCAACATTTTAACAGAATTATGGCCACAGATTGACTTTTTTTATGGACAAGGCTTCCACGGGGCATAAGCCTTGATTGAACGCAGTCTTGTTTCCAGAGTTATGGCCCTTTGTGTCAAAAACCTTTCAAGTTTGTGTTTTTTGTATGTTACAGGTCGGAAATGGAACATTGAAGATTGTATTTACTGGAGAGTTAAACGATAAAATGAAGGGATTTTATCGCAGTAAATATACAGGACCTGATGGAGACGATAGATATGCTGCTGTCACTCAGTTTGAGGTATTAGGGGGGTCCTACTATTCCGGAATAATCTGGATTTGTTGGACTAGATGGAAGAAACTTTTCTGCAAAAAATAAAGTTATATGATGAAAAAAAATTTTTTGACCGAGTTATGGTATTTAAAATTTCATAAGCTTATTTGTAACAATAGATCAAGGTGTGATACAGAGTTTTGGTGTAGGGATGTGTGCTTATGGCACTAGAAACAGACTTGTGTAAAATGTTCAGGATTGGGCATTATGCCTCAGTCGAACCCCAGTTATATGTACACAATATGTCATGGTCTGAATCTGTTCACAATATAGGTGAGGGAGTCTGTAAGCCTCTTGATGGCTCAGTTTGGAGAGAATTCATCCTGTTAGCACAGGGTGCTGGTTTCAGTCACCTTGTGACTTACTGTTAAATCATTATTTTTTCAAGGGTGTTGTATTTTCATTGATTTCGTTGTTAAACTCGACATGGTTCCCAGGGTCAGGGAAAAACATAATTTTTTTAAGGTCAGTGAATTTTGAAATTAATCTTGGAAATCTGAAAATTGAGCAAAAGTCTAGGAATTCTATATTTTAGCTGTTAAAAATGCCAATTCCTATACATGTAGAAAAAAAATGTTTGTAAAAATGGGTCATTCATGAAAACGCAAACATTTCCAAGACACAAACTTAACCACTTAATTAACTTAACTTCACATTAATTTTCTTGTTTTTTTTCAGGCGTCTGATGCGAGACGATCGTTCCCTTGCTGGGATGAGCCCGCACTGAAGGCCACATTTGATATCACTTTAATTGTTCCCAAAAACCGAGTAGCATTATCCAACATGGTAAGTATCAGGGTTCTCGGTAGGATTTTAAAGTAGGAGTCCCAGGACTCCTTCTTAGCAAAAAGTTGGAGTCCTGAGGACTCCATTCGAGCGAGTGGGGGAGGGTGAGGGAGGGGGTGACCCCCTCCCGCAAGGGGGGTTTGGGTTTCAAAATTTTGATTTCTGGACCCTTAAATCCTGCATTCTGGTGAACTATGGAGCTAATTGTTTCAGTTATTTTGTGACCTCAACAGATTTCGTTTATGTCAGTGTGAATAAAAAAGAGTTTTTGTGGTAGGTTACTGAATGATTCAATGCAATACATTCCGAAAATATAACAGAGATCAGGTGTACAGTACTGCTCAATGAAAATGATTATATTTCATAAGGACAGATAACATACTTGAATTATTGCTATATAGATAATAGTAGCCAAGAATGTATGAATCACGAGCTTATCCGAAAATATGTATATATCCGAAAGAGTGCAACTCGCATGTCACACAAGTCGTTCTTATCCCGACCATTTGCAGTAATTTATGCACCTAAACGCATTATATTGATTGCTAATGTTTGAAAGTCATTAAATTATTTAAAAACTCGAATAATACCAGCGCCATTTATTGCGTCCGAAAATTTTATCAATTACGCGGTTTTAATGTTCACGAGTGACCAAATCATTCTCTGGAAATTCAGAAAATAAGTCTGCTGTTCGGTAACAATATCTCAAATTTAACACACGCGTATCGAACCCAATTTACGGACAAAATTCCCATGCCGCACGATCAAAGACGGCCGAGGCTTTAAAGTGAACCGCGCGTCGGTAACATCAAAAGTCCTTAGCATAGAGATTGACGCCGCACACGCGTTTGATGAAACTGACGACTTACATTTTGGCATAAGTTTGTTGTGATATTTTAATCTGGGAATTATTGGCACGGAATATGAATTACAAGGTATATATTCTTTGAAAACTCGATATTTGCGGATACATTAGTTTTGAACACGAATTTTAATCAACGTGCGTGGTTTTGAGTCTTTTCAATGTTTTTAAATTTAATGTGCGTACACATGTACGATTACCCAAAGTACGACAAATATCACAGTTATGATCAAACTATAATAATCATCGGACGCGGCAATCAAATAAAATCGATAATTGACTCGATAGATCAATTAAAGCGTACGTGTTTACATAACATCTGTCTTTACTCAATATTATCGCGACGCGTCAATCAAAAGTGATTGATGGTGACTCGTGAACGCTGATTGGTTGATGAGGCAATTAACTCCACCTCTCGTCTGTCAATTACTCGAAACGAGTGATGCTTTATTGAATACGGTGTACGCGACGAATTTATGAATCAAGGTCAAACGCGGCCGATAGAAAAACGGCGCGTCCCGAAAACGCGTAGATCGGTAATTTTACGCGTCTAATTAAAAAAGTATGCGTCCAAATACGCTTAATTACGCGTTGCCGAGAACCCTGAAGTATGGTTGAATCAGGAATTTGTTTATTTAATTTTCTTCATATTTGTGGGGTCCATAAATTTGCAAAGATTACTGCTTGTGAGCTTCAGAAGAAGAAAATATATATACGTACATGTTTATTATTATGCCCCTGCCATAAAATGGCGGAAGGGCATATAGTGTTCACCCTATCCGTGTGTGCGTGTGTGTATGTATGTGTTCAAAAATTGTAAAATTATGTCTGCTCTGTAACTATGTCATTTCTTATTGGATATTTATATAACTTGGTACAAATGTGCACCACATCAAGACGATGTGTCATGCACAAGACCTAGGTCCCTATCTCAGAGGTCAAGGTTGTACTTAGAGATCAAAAGTTAAAAGGCACAAGTAGTTAAATAAATCCCGTCTGCTTTGTAACTTTATTATTTCTTATTCGATTTTAAATGTTTTCGGTAACATTCACATCCTTGGGTCCCTTGTTTAAAAGTCAAGCTCACACTTAGTGACCAAGCTCTTGTTTTTGGTCAAGGTAGCATTTAAGCAATTACAAACTTGATTTCAAATTATTCCATTTGCATAACTTTATCCTTCAGTAACTTACAGCACTTAGCGGGGGCATCCGTTTCCTGTGGACACATTTCTAGTATATTTGTATGTTTGACTGCCTAATTGACCAATGACCTCTTTCTTAAGAGAGTGAAAATATATGATTTTATAGCTATTAAAATAAAAAATGTTTTGGAATAATGGTTTACTTTGTTTGATAACGGTGACCTTAAATGTGTCGATCGTGACATTGGTTGCAATATTTTTGTTCGATGAAGGGTATGAACCCTGAAAGCAGTATTTGTCATAAAAGGTTTGTGTGGGATGCCCTCATTCTGCACATATGAAGTGACTATGATAATACAGGGGTTCCATTAGCGTCCGAATCTGAACGGTCATTTGGATATTGTTGACTAAATTTTACCATGATTTATAGAAAAAATGATCCTCAAACCAAAATTTTGAGGGTCAAATTGTAGCTATTTGGAAATCTCAAGGGTCAAAATCCCTACTTTGGAGTTAAATGGAACCCCTGATGACAGAAAATATTGTACAAGTATTTATCATGACGCAAATTATACTTACATGCCTTGGGTAAAAGTTTTCAGGCTTATGCCTGAACTTAAGGTTTTTGAGGGTAACTAAAAGTTTTACTTTATTTGCCCTACAAAAATTGTCAATATTTGAGGATTTCAGGTTTTTCAGAATTGTTAACTTTCACCCATGTACTTGATGTGCAGTATGGTTTTGTTACAGCCTGTTATATCAGAAACTGATGACGCAAACGATGCCAGTCTGAAAGTGATGAAGTATGACAAGTCACCAATCATGTCAACATACTTGTTAGCTTTCTGTGTCGGTGAATATGACTTTGTTGAGGCCAAGGATGCTAATGGAGTTAAAATACGTGTCTACACACCTGTTGGGAAGAAAGAGCAGGGTGAATTTGCACTTGATGTAAGTAATCATTTGTATTTGGTGTCTTTACTATATTTCATTACATGTATTATTATATTTGTTCTGGCTATATATGTTTATGATATGTATCATGCCGAATGAAGTTATGTTATGTTATGTTATATTTGGAGCCAGAATTATAAAACTTTTCGGAACTTAAAAGTAAACTGAACAGAAGAAAAAAATTAAACTGAGAAGATTTCAAGTACATAATTTATAACTGTCGTAAGCTGTGAACTCAACCATTGTTTACATATTTCTAAAATGACATTCCTGATGAAGAGTAAATAAGGCCAACATTAAATATGTGTTTGTTTCCCTTCCCGCAACCCTAATCAGCTAGGGTAGGGTAGGTAGGTAGGAAAAATCTTTTTTCATTGTCGAGATTTGGGCTGTGGATCGTCTGGTAATGGCACTTCCATTCTGATCTACAAGTCAGGGTGAGTGATTCACAGATAGAACCATGAATCAGCAGTTACAAATTTCATGCTTGTAGGTTCCCTACTTCAACCCTTTAAAGGGACTGCCTCACGTATTGATGTATTGCAAAAATAAAATAAAATTGTAAAATATTCATGTTATTTTGATATAGTTGCCTGTATATGCCATATACAACCACATTGACAACAAAAATAATTTGGGAAACATCGGCATTTTGTAGTTATTTAGCATTTTAACACCCAAAATTCTATAGGGTATTAATACCCTATAGAATTAGCACTACTATCACTTAAATTGCCTGAAATTTGTTTACATTCGATGAAAATGAATTGCGAAACAAACCGAATACCTCACAGATGTTTCGGCTTAAGTTTGTTGAAGTTACAGTTTGATCATGTGTGAATTACATAATTCACAAAGCATTTTGGAAGGAAACTGCAATATTTTGGAACAGAAAAACTCAAAGTGCTGAGTGTCAAGAGTGATTTAAATTGCTTATATGCCATAAATCTTTCATAAAGCAACCACTCGTGGCTTTCTATTACATAAATACTCTGTTAGGTAGGAAAATTATGTCATACAAAAATTTTAGCCCAATCTGTGAGGCAGCACCTTTAATATCAATAATTGCGCTGAAATAACAGGAGCCAGGGAAAAGTCAGGGAATTTTGTGTCAGATTATTTGTGGGAACCCTGTTAATGAATGCATGTTATATTACTCTCCAACAGGTTGCAGTGAAAACATTGCCTTTCTACAAGGATTACTTCAACATTGCTTACCCTCTACCTAAGATGGACCTTATTGCTATCGCTGATTTCTCCGCTGGTATGTTGGTTACTTAATTTACATAAAATACGGTCTGTGAAATAAGCATTTGTCTTGATGTGCTGCATCAGTTATTTACCCAAACCAAAATGATTTTGAAATCCCACACTGAATTAAGAACTGTCTGTTAATAACGATGCACTTAAAATAAATCAGTTTAATAGATATGAGCCGTTCTCCAGGAAAACCAGGCTTAGTGACAAATATATGAAAATCATGATAATAAAGCATTAGAAAGACGAGACTCTTTTGAACAGTTTCTGAAAATTTGAGCAAAATATAACATCAAATTACAAAGTTACAGACTATTAAAACTAACCACTCCCCCCTACTTTGATAGTGACGTCGGAAATGTCATTCAAACGTAAATTGACGTTACGTTAACAAGGAGTTCATAAATCCAGTATTTGATGAGTTCTTGACGTAAAACTTTTTAATAAAATGTATATAAATCGTGAATTTTAGCTTTTAAAGAAACGTAGCTACTGTTTTCAACCACTCAATCTGGATACTCTTCAGAAATTGGTCACCATAGCAACGACAGAAGATATTTTAACATGATTCATGAAAAAAAAAATCTAAGACATAGGTCTATATTATCCAAGAACTTAAACTTAAATCAAAGAGCATGACCTTTTTGTCATTTAAAAGGGTTTTCTTAACCTTATTGCATAAATACTTATACAATTTCACTAAGCCCGGTTTTCCTGGAGAACGGCTCATATATATAAAACAAATAATAATTCAAACTCTATAATAATATATATATATATATATATATATATATATATATATATATATATATCGATATATATATATATATATATATCTCGATATATATATATATATATATACAGGGTGTTAAAAAAAATAATATATATGTATATATATATATACAGGGTGTTAAAAAATTTGTTCTCAATGTTTGAGTTTCAATATTTTATTTTTCTGACCTCAGAAGACAAATGTGCAGGTTAATATCCAGAGGGTTCTACCCTTGTTCTAATCTCTGGCATTAAATGAAGCTATTAGAGTAAGAAATTAACATTGTCTACTGCATACATAGCTCAAATAAAACCTTATATGAATTTAAATTTTGAGAACAAACTTTTTTAACGCCCTGTAGATAATTAAACTCTCAATATCTTCATACACAATTGAATTAAACTTAGTCTACAGTCATGATGCAGACAAAATCTCAGACATTTACTACGGAGAGATCATATAGTACATTGCAAGACCGCTGTTTGGCAAAGTCTGTAAAGAAAAATTGCCTTTTTAGCTCACCTGTCACAAAGTGACAAGGTGAGCTTTTGTGATCGCTCTTCGTCCGTCGTCCGTCCGTCCGTTCACAATTGCTTGTGAACACACTATAGGTCACAAATTTAGCCTGATCAATATGAAACTTGAACCCAATGATCATCTCAACAAAATCTAGGCCAAGTTCGATATTGGGTCATTTGGGGTCAAAAACTAGGTCACTAGGTCAAATCATAGAAAAACCTTGTGTAGTCACTATAGGTCACAATTTTGACTTAATCTTTATGACACTTGGTCACAATGATCATCTCAACAAAATCTAGGCCAAGTTCGATAATGGGTCATCTGGGGTCAAAAACTAGGTCACTAGGTCAAATCATTGAAAAACCTTATGTAGTCACTGGAGGTCACCATTTTGAATTAATCTTTATGAAACTTGGTCACAATGATCATCTGAACAAAATCTAGGTCAAGTTCGATATTGGGTCATCTGGGGTCAAAAACTAGGTCACAAGGTCAAATCATAGAAAAACCTTGTGTAGTCGCTAGAGGTCACAATTTTTACTTAATCTTTATGAAACTCAGTCACAATGATCATCTCAACAAAATGTAGGTCAAGATCGATATTGGGTCATCCGGGGTCAAAAACTAGGTCACAAGGTCAAATAATAGAAAAACCTTGTGTAGTCACTAGAGGTCACAATATTGGCCTAATCTGTATGAAACTTGGTCACAATGATCATCTCAACAAAATCTAGGTCAAGTTTGATATTGGTTTATTTGGGGTCAAAAACTAGGTCATTAGGTCAAAATCATATAAAAACCTTGTGTAGTCACTAGAGGTCACGATATTGGCCTAATCTGTATGAAACTTGGTCACAATGATCATCTGAACAAAATATAGGTCAAGTTCGACAGGTGAGCGACCTAGGGCCCTTTGGGCCCTCTTGTCTGTGAATCACAAGCAAATGCAGAAAAAGTCGAGAAATTGGTTTGCAAAGTTGGATTAATCATGTAGTGTTCTTAGCATAGTCTCTTACTGCTGTTGCGTGAGACTAAATGAATTTTCCAATAGGTACCTCAAAATATGAGTAAAGATAATTGTATGACTGTCCCAAGGCATGTAACTGTTGATCAATGTGAAGTATAACTTTAAGTAATAATAATAATAACAACTTTATTTTAAGAGGCGACACAGTTGGGCAAGCCCAGTTTTCCCTGTGAGCCCCTATGGCAAAAACATGTGTACCGAAATAGTTTGACATAAACAATAAACTGTCAGAAGTACAACAGTATTATTTCTATATGTACAGGTGCTATGGAGAATTGGGGTCTGGTGACATACAGGGAGACTGCACTGCTTATAGATCCAAAGAATTCTTCCTCTAAAGCCAAACAATGGGTAGCTTTAGTTGTTGGTCATGAACTGGCTCATCAATGGTTTGGTAACTTGGTGACAATGGTAAGTTACAGTTTATGTTTCGTACATATGTACATGTCAAATTTTCGCACAATACTAGTGTTGCCATGGTTTTATGAACCCACTCGTCCGCTCGTCCTGCACAATATCTTCCTTCTTTATTTATATAGCAGGACTAGTAAGATTTTGGGGTTTTCTTCTTTGTCTATATTGCACGATGAGTGCTTTGCTTTTAAAAATATTTCTTGAGGCCTGTTATGTGTACTTAAAAACTAATAAAAAGTATTTTGTATTCAATTAGATCTATCGTTGATAGATGGCTGTATTGACACATTTTGATAATCATTGTTTCATAATTCCAAAGTCAGTGAATCCCTGCATGCTAAGACTTTACGTTTACACATCAGTAAATCTCCGTTAACACCAATAGGGACCCCCGGACATTACTGATGTCTTTGACAAAGTGGGTGGAGTAAGTCGAATTACAAGCCCATCATAGCTCTTGTAGCTTAATTCTGGCATAGAACATTACATACCTACATGACAAATTCTTAGATTATGAATTTAGCTCTAAATCAACAAGAACTTTTGTAATATAAAACTGATTTTAAAATTATTTCTAGGAAAGCAAGTTGTTTACTGACTGCTAGCAGCTGTAAATGACAGAAAAATTGTTGTTAAACAGCATAAAATGCAATACTGTATATATAAGTGGATGTTTTTTGCATGTGGAAAAGTATAATTGGTAATTCCAGGCATTGATGAAAAAGCGATTTCAGGAAGTTGTTATATATTGACAACAGTAAGGCCGTAATTTTCGCTAGAGGAGATGTTTGCGAAATAAGTCATCTGCGAAAAAACGCGAACATTTCCACGATGTGAACTTAACCACTTTTACAGTAACAAAGCCTAATATTTACAGGAATGGTGGACCCATTTATGGTTGAATGAAGGATTTGCATCATGGATAGAATACCTCTGTGTGGATCATGTCTTCCCTGAGTTTGATATCTGGACTCAGTTTGTCAATCAGGACTTGGGAAGAGCTTTAGATCTTGATGCTCTTCATACGAGTCACCCAATTGAGGTATAGTCAGGGGCTCTACAATTCCGAAATAATCTAGATCAATTGCATCGTTTCTGTACAAAATAAAAAAAAGTTATTTAATGAAAAAAATCAAAGAATTGACAAAGTTATGGTCATTTGAAGTTCCATAATCTGAATTTTAACAACAAAACAATGTTTGAAACCAAGTTAAAGTGTAGGGATGTGTGCTAATGGCACCCCAAACAGACTTCCGGATTGCACATCATGTCTCAGTAGGATGGATCCCTGTATAGTATAATTTCAAGTCGGGATCAGTGATGGAAGAAGTTCTGGCCACAATCTCCTGAAAAATCTCAATCTGAGCTCAAACTTAACTCCAATGTTGTCACCTGTCGTATGATATAGTTTCCATGCAAAATTGAACTCTGAATTGGTATAACAAAACAGAATCATTATTCTGACTTTATAACAGTAAAATTTTAAGAGCTCAAGCTTCATATTTATCTCAAATGCAGACTCTGATTTGAGCAAAATCTCAATTTGAGTTGAGATTTCTCTTGGAAATGCTTCGGGAGATCGGGGCCTGATTTCCTAAGTAGGGTAACAAAAAATCTGTTAAAGCCTAGGTCCAGCTGATCATTTTTTGCATCGGCAATGTACTCCTGATGGCAATTAATATGCTATCAGGACATCGGGAACAGGATCTGGGTGGTCTAGGGGAAGCTTCAGAGTTTAATATATGTTTATACCAAATGACATCTTGTGATAGATCCTCTATGTATTTATACTTGCAGTGTTCTGAAATATTTCTGGTGGTATGTTTATGTGATATTTCATTGTATGTCTGTTTTTCAGGTTCCTGTCGGAGGGCCCGATGAAGTTGATGAAATATTTGATGCCATATCATACAGCAAGGGGGCCTCAGTTATCCGAATGTTACATGATTATATTGGAGATGCAGTAAGTTGTAGGGATCCTATAGTACCTGAAATCCAGATAAGTTGCAATGGAAAGAATGGAGTTTTCGGTAGAAATAAAAAGTTATTTGGTTAAAATATCCAAAGTATTAACTAAGTTATGGTCATTTGAAGTTTTATAAGCTGAATTTTAATAATAAAACCATGTTTGATGTAGGGATGTGTTCTTATGGCACCTGGAACAGTCTTAATAAACGGAAATTCATTACAATTGCATGTTTCAACCGAGTGTTGTGGCGATCGTCCTGGTATTAAACCCATGTATATGATTTGCAGCAACTGGGAATTAAATCTGGTTACAAATATAGTGCACTAACCACTGGACCAGTCCACAGCCACAGCTTAAGCAAACCTTTACAGTTTTTGATCATTTGATAGATAGTATAGAACGTATGTGATGATTATTATGCCACCACCTCATCTTTGATGCGGGGTTATATTGCTTTGCACATGTTAGTCTTTTATTGGTCGGTCAGTAGACTAAATTGTTTCCATTTCAAAGAACGCTATGCCCTAGGATCTTCAAACTTAATATGTATATTATAACAGTAGATGACCCTTATTGATTTTGAGGTCAATAGATCAAAGGTCACCGTGACCTTTACCATGGGGGCATACATGTTTTACAAATGTCTCTTGTTTTGGATGTGTTGCATTTTAAAGAAATTTGTATGTTTTTTACTTCAGGATTTCAGGAAAGGTATGAACAGTTATTTAACTACGCACGCATATAAGAATACATTCACAGAGGATCTATGGGAAGCCCTGGAGAAAGCCAGCGGTAAACCTGTAGGAAAGGTGATGAAAACTTGGACAGAACAAATGGGATTTCCTGTCATCAAGGTAACCCAACAAAAATTGCAATCAATTCTAGTGTTTAGTGTACAGTTTCTATTTCAACATAATATATAACGTAAATCACTTACAGTATTAATTATTCTATACTACTCAAAGTTTACTAAGGGTCAAGAAATCAATTTTCATGTCTGTCGTACCTTAACGGAACAAAACCGATTAAGAAACCGTTGAGCAATTATTAAAATATCATCTTACCTACTGCTAAATTTCGAAAAAATTTCATCTTACATTTGAGGCGCATTATCAAAATGACGTTGTTTTCTAGGCAACTGATAAGCCCTATTTGCAGGGACCAAAGTGGCAAGAATAACATGGACATTTTTGTTCCGTTTTTATAAGCATATCGTGTAAGACCCAAAATGCCAAGCAATGGACCGCATTCTGTTTTTACTGAAGCTTGAATGCAGCATGAACATTTTAATGGGGTTGGGCTACTCAGCATGTAGACATTAAATTTTGAAGTAATCTTTATTCATTTGCAATATTGCAATATTTAGCATCATGTTTCTGAAAATTCTACCAGTCTTATCTTATTTAATTTGAAAATTTCTGGACCCTTAGGCCTAAAAAAAAAATAGTTCTGTTTCCGGTGGCCCGACCGACCCTATTTTCTGACTGCCGATCGTATTTTTTTTATTGTGGATGATTGGCAGACGATAACGAATATCGCCGATGTTTGTCTCGAAATTACGTGTGAAGATGACATCGACATTATTCCAGGCATCGTGAAAACCGTCGGTCCTGACCGACAGCAAATGTTTTGGTCCGGCAAAATTTGACTGAATGTCGGACCGTTTGACCGACGGAGATTTTGAGTCTGGACGGTGATATTCCCACATCGTAGTTGATGACTATTGTAAAGAATGAAACACGAATGTATTTCGGCAAATCCTTGTCGAGATGCAACAAGAATCCCTCCGAAATCGTCAAAAATGTAACAATTTTCTGCGGAATGAAGGTCGCGAAAACTTATTATTTTTTGGATGCGGATAAAACCCGTAGTACACGGTACGGATTCCGGAATTTCGCGACGTGCATCCAGTCTGAATTTTTTTAGTTTTGACGATTTGCGACGGGTCTTTTTAACACGAAATTGTGATTTAGTTTAAAGATGTTTGATATTTAATAGTAAAATGAAAATAACCTTTCTCTTGACAGAAAGTCCTGTCTGACATATGCTCATTGAATGGGCTGAATAAGTCCATTGTAATCTAATTAGGCCTATTTGAAATCACTTGTTTACTGTGTGTTAAAGCTAACAATGCATTCCTTAATTATTTACCTCTGAATTCAGTAGGCACATTCCTTAATTATTTACCTCTGAATTCAGTAGGCAATTTAAGAAAAACATGCATTATCTTTACATCTATCTTCATTTTTTCAGACAGACAAATGTTTGATCGGACAGACAACTTTTTTGTTTCTGTCAGTCCGAATGACTGACAGGTTTTTAAAGAAATGCAAATGCTAAAGTTTAGGTATAGTTTTTTTAACTTCCTATATCTTCAAAGTGCATTGACATATTGCTTTGGTACTTTGCATACTTGTTTACCATCATGACCCCAACCCTTACACAGGGAAAGGTAACTCTATCAAACATTGTTTGAAATTATGCCCTCTTTTGGACTTAGAAATGCAAATGTTATTAAAAGTTTATGTTCACAATTTTTAACCTTTAATATCTTCAAACTGCATTGACATATTGCTTTGATATTTTTCATACTTGTTCACCATCATGACCACAACCCCTACAGTACACGGGTTCTTTCATTGAAATTCCTGGTCCGTTTCAGCTGTTTTTAGTTAAGTTTACTTGTGTTGTGTGAGATGCTTCATTTAACTTGAATCAATCTGACATTCGATTATGGACTCAATATAAATGTAGTCTTGTTAATAAAGAACTGACAACTACAACTGTGTGTTTTTTTATATACCGTAGTTCTTAGTCAAGGAACCTGCCAACACTAAAAAAAAAAAAAAAAAAAAAAAAAAAAAAAATGCCTACCTACCGACCCTATTATTTTTGGCCATGCCACCAGAAACACAACTATTTTTTTTTTAGGCCTTATCAAATTTTGAGTAGTTTTGTATTTGAAATGGTGAGTACAAATATAAACACTTCTGTCATTTCCCCCCCCCCCCCCCCCCCAAGAAAAAGGTGCCTCCCTTGTGTGGGGGCTATCAGCAGAAAATTTAGACTAAATATTTAACTTTGATGTTGTACTTCAATAAACTGGTAATATATATTGTTTGTCATCTACGATCGTGTTATTCACACATAAAATGTGCTAACCATATTTACCGGTATTGTTAAAAAAATTATCCGTCAATGAATGCACAAATTTTTTGCCCACAGAATGAATGGTATATATGATGTATAATTTCAGGCCTCCGAATCCAAGGATGGAAATACACGAACCATAAAAATCACGCAGGAGAAATTTAACGCTGATGGTAAATCTAAGACAGGTGAGAAGTAACACTTAGTCAGGGTTCCCAGGGTCAGGGAAAAGTCAGGGGATAACAAAAAATTCAAGGTCAGGGAAAAGTCAGGGGATTTTGAAATTAGTCAGGGAAATCTGAAAATTGAGCATAAGTCAGGGAATTCTTTATTATATATGTCGTTAAGTTCCAATGATTAAAAATTTCTTACTCTCTTCTTGTTCGCTCGGGTATGGCCCCCCCCCCCCCCCCCCCATCTTTGTTATATATGCTATATATGTTATATAATTGTCAGTCCTTAAACTATTGCCTTTTAACATATTTGTCCCATAAGCAAATACAGCGTCTTTTCTCTCACTTTTTATTTCCATGTTTTGCCCAAACGAAATGACGCTTTGATGTCTGATTTCTCTAAAAACTCAGGGAAAACTGCTGTTTGGTCAGGGAAAAGTCAGGGAATTTTGTGTCAGAATATCTGTGGAACCCTGTTAATATTCATGAGTTATCTGCCCTTGAGTTTGCAAATTTGAAAAATAATGCTAGTTTTGACTTTCAGTTCATACTAATTTATTTTATGTTAGAAGGTTAATTGTGTAACAATTTCTTACAACTTATATAAATCACCCTGTTACTTCATGTCCAAAGGAGTCCATCAACAAGTGGGTATGAGTGTGAGAGAATACTTGTTTAAAGGGCAGATAATCTCCTAAACAAGCTTGGTGACCTATCATTTTTATGCCCATATCATTGATATACATTTTTGTATATACATGAATGTGTGATTGTATGAAATATTGTTACATGGGTAAATGAATGGAACCACCCAAAATCCGCATTTTCCGGCACAAATCATTTTCTTTGTTAAATGGAAGTTCACAAATTGTGAAAAATGGATAAAGTCTAAACTCAAACCAAATAGGGTGCTATTTTCAAAAGATGAATCTTCACCCAACAAATACAGTGTAGAATGGCTAAATAAGTGAATTATGACTGATGTGCCTGTTTCTTGTTCATCAATATGTGTAAATCGATATATTAAGATGTATTGTCGATACTTGTCTTTCGATATATTGGAATCGTCGATATATGCCTCAGGTTGAATCAATGACAGCTCTAATTTTTTTTGACCGAAGGGGACTATAGGTTTGCCGTCCGTCAGTCCGTGTCCGTCATTCCATAAAAAATTCTGGATACTGACATAACTCAAATAGTTTCCAAGCTAGGTTTATGAAACTTGGTATGTGGATAGGGGGCATAAGGGGATAATACACGTCCAAAACATTGAAAATGGCTTAAAACCGATAGGGGACTTCTGTTTTGCTTGCAATTCTTAATTACTTGTTGTATGTAGATTTTGATTTATTATTGTGGACAATGTGTATGTGAATGTATTACAGGTGAGGGTACACAGTGGTTGGTACCTATCTCGGTATGTACATCAGAGAGCCCTAATAAACCTGTCAAAACCATACTGCTAGAAACATCAGAACAAACATTTACATTGGAAAATGTCGACCCAAAATCGTGGGTGAAGGTATGTATATATGGTCTTATCAACAACCTCTCACGAGTGACACCCATAGGGAAACATCAAGTTTGATTGCTCTAAAGAAATTGTTGCTCTGGACAGGTAAAGTGTATAGTACATGTATAGTAAATGATAACTTCTGGAAGGAAATGAGATTTGCTCTATGGATGGCAGCTCTGAGGAGGTTGTACTGTATCTTCTTAGATTTAATTATTTCATCTCATGTCTGTTTAAATTACTGTATCTCTGTATACTTGGACATTTATTTCTATAACTTGATAAAATACATATATACTAAAAAATCGTTACCTAGTTCGATGGATTTGTAACCTGATGATACTGGTTCAACTCCCAGTAGGGGCAGGTCATACCTTTCCATCAAAATTTTACAAAAATTTACCTCCACAAGTTGTCCCTTTGTCGCGACAAGGTTGTATCATACTATATAATGGATACTATATATATACTATATAGAGTGATACAACCTTGTTGCGCTAAATGGATGATGTGGAGAAATTGCTGGTTCCTTTGTAGAAGAGTATGTTAGTATTTGGTAGGAAACACTAATAGAAAACTGCTTAGGAGAAACTGCTGCTATATGTAATTGAAAAATTATTGAGAAACTGAGTTGAACCTGAACGAACAAAGAAAAAGAGGTTATGTATAGTGTGCCCAGGTTAATGTGATGTTTACAAACATGAAACAGTTTGGTTTGGAAACTGTTTCAAAATTGGTTTTACAAATTACTCAAGTAAACAGAAATGGTCAGTTTTGTACTAAAACATCACTGTTAAATTGTGCACATCTGATTAATCCACCTTTGTGGAATATACCAAATTTTCCTGCCTTTCTCATTATCGTGGGCGCACTATACCACCTGTATGGTAAACACCATTTTTTGGGACAACTTATTTAAAGAAAAAAATAAAGAAGTCTTTAGTCCCCTGCCAGTGTTTGACCGGAGGGGACTATAGGTTTGCTCTCCGTCCGTCAGTCAGTCTGTCCGTCCGTCCGTCCATCCGTCCGTCAAACAATCTGAATCCTGACATAACTCAAACAGTTTCTAAGCTAGGTTTATGAAACTTGATATGTGGATAGGGGGCAATAAGGGGATTATGCATGTCTAAAAATAGTGTGATTCTGACAAAAATTGTAGTTGCTGTGGCAACCGAAAGAGTGAAAATATGCCAAAATCTGGATCCTGCCATAACTTTTTTGATTCTGACAAAAATTGTGATTGATATGGCAATGGAAACATTGAAAATGGCCTCAAACCGGTAGGGGACTTCTGTATTGCTTGCAATTCTAAATTACTTGTTTACCTGGGGAAGGGGCCTTAAAACTGCCTACTGTATAAAGAATAACATCTGGTGTCAGTATTCACTATTGTATGTTTTATGCTCATTTTGCAGTTGAATGCAGGATATGTTGGAATGTATCGAGTAAAGTACACATCCGACATGTTAGATACTCTTATACCAGCCATAGAAGCACAGACATTGACTGCTAGAGATAGACTCAGTCTGGAGAACGACCTCTTTGCACTGGTTAGTCATCTCAAATATTTAACTAACTTCCAGGCAATGGAAGACAGGATCTTGAACTTTCTAAGTAACTGAATGTTTTATAATACTCACAGGCAATGAAAGACAGGATCTTGAACATTCTAAGTAACTGAATGTTTTATAATACTCACAGGCAATGGAAGACAGGATCTTGAACATTCTAAGAAGCTGAATGTTTTATAATACTCACAGGCAATGGAAGACAGGATCTTGAACTTTCTAAGAAGCTGAATGTTTTATAATACTCACAGGCAATGGAAGACAGAATCTTGAACATTCTAAGAAGCTGAATGTTTTATAATACTCACAGGCAATGGAAGACAGGATCTTGAACATTCTAAGTAACTGAATGTTTTATAATACTCACAGGCAATGAAAGACAGGATCTTGAACATTCTAAGTAACTGAATGTTTTATAATACTCACAGGCAATGGAAGACAGGATCTTGAACATTCTAAGTAACTGAATGTTTTATAATACTCACAGGCAATGGAAGACAGGATCTTGAACATTCTAAGTAACTGAATGTTTTATAATATTGTTAATTCAAGGCTATAAATGAACAAAATAGTAACTTTACTAGTATCCCCTGCTGAATGGTAATAGTCTCCGACTGTTCTTCGCAAATCAGGTGTACTGATACATGTCGTGTGTTACATTTTGATTATGAAACCGGGTCGGATAAATTACAATTCTCCCAAAAAACTGAAATTTTCTATGGAAAATTTAATGTCTCAGAAGAAAGTTTTGTTTAATGAAGAGTATGAACCACGTTAATCATGGATATTAACTTTTTAAGTTTGTAACATTTTAGAAATCTTGCATGTGTTTTTTCTGAACTTCACAACAGTTTTGAGTGTCAAAAAATGGGCTGATTTCTTTATTTTTTCCATGTAAATTGATAATTTTTGAGGATTTCAAAATGTTCAAAATTTCAAACTTTTACCCGCATTGTTGTTATTTATGCCAGGCTAGAGCTGGTGAAGCTTCCACAGTAGATGTACTGAAGGTTGCCATGGGTTACATCAATGAAGATAACTACACAGTATGGCAAGATCTATCAGCCAACCTATCAACCATAGCCATCATGTTACAATATACTGAAGCTAACGATGCGTATAAAAAGTATGCCAAGGATTTGTTTGGACCTGTTGCTAGGAGACTGGGCTGGGAGGCCAAGGAAGGAGAAGGTACCTAGTTACTGTGTTTTTGTTAGCTTACCTAGGTACAAAATGGCCAAGACGAGCTTATAGCGTCCGTGAATGTTGGTATCCACAATTAGTTTACAGTCTAAAGGTCACAATTTTTGCTCAATCTTTATAAAACTTAGACTGGTCAAAATGTTTGTCCCTACAAAATATCTGCCAAGTTTGTTACTGCCTTCCAGGGTCATCTTTGGTCAAAAGCTAGTTGTGTTATTACATTTTTCTTTAAATAAATGCTTAAAATCATTTTGTGAATTGATTGTGCATTTGATAAAAATTGATTTTAATTGTTGTTTTATTTTAAGGAGCCCTACAAGCAATGCTTCGAGAGCTTGTTCTGTTAAAGATGGGACGATATGGTGATCCAGCCACAGTGGAGGAGGCTAACAAGCGGTTTGAAGCACATTGTAGCGGTAAAACTAAAATACCAGCTGATCTCAGAGCTGTGGTAAGTCAGTAATGATGATAAATCTCACCCCCAATCTTTGATGAGAGCTGGGGTGTAGAAAAGTTTTCCAGTAGACAGTTAATCTACAAATGTTCAAATAGCAAGTGGATTTTACTGCCTGCTAGCTCATTTCTACACCCCTGTAAGGGAATATATTGATGCGCACATTCCTGTCTGTTGGTTGGTTTGTCAGTTGGTAGTCCATGTGGTTGCTGTTCAATAACGCAAGCATGGCAAGTTTCTATTTCAGAGTTTTATCTGAAGCCTAGGTCCCACTGAGGAATTCCAAATCGGCTATATTTTCCTGATATCTTCCGATACCACTCGATTCCTCACTTATCCTGCCGATATCATACACTGTCTCATGACTTTCCCGAAGCTTCCCATAGACCATGAGGAACATGTTCCCGATGTCCTCAATGCTCATTGATTTCAATCGGGAATACATCGCCAAGGCAAAAAATGCTCAGTGGGACCTAGGCTTAATACGCCATCGGATGTACATCAATGAAACTTGGTATATAGACAGCTTAATCGTGGTCGAGCTTGGCACCCGTCTGGTGTTGCTCTCGTTAAAATATTTATTAACATGTTCGGGAAACTATCAGGAAAAATAAAGATTAAAATTATAAGTTTATTTCGTTTTAGGTATACACAACAGTTCTTACAAATGGCAATGAAGATACGTACAATAAAATGTTAAAGGTTTGTACACACTGTAATAATATTCCATGTTTTCAGCCTTAATAGGCTTACACCTTGTTAGTTACACACTAAGTACAGTAAAAGTTCAGCTAACTATACCAGACAAAAAGATAGCCTTAGTAAATAATCGATCATGGCGACTAGTCATTATTGTTCTAAATCAAAGGCCTTAAACTTGATTCTTTACAAAGGCAAATATCCACATGATTACCTATATGTGGGAGACATTAGTGTTAGCACTGTCTGTCTGTCCCTGCTTGTTATCCTTAGGCAGTGGTCAGATTTCCAAGAAACTTCACATGCGCAGAGCTACAGATAAGCTGCGTATTGGGGTAATTGCCCAATTAATTTTCTTAAAATCCAATAGATTTTGAGAATAGGGAGTAAGAAATTGCAAAGACAATCTGAAATACCCAAATAGAAAATGATGTTATAGTGAAAAATAGTACGTAAAAGTTCTTTTACCCTATGAGTTGTATTAAATACCCAATTGAAATTTGTCAAAACCCAAACAAAACTGAAACTCAGGGGTGAAATACCCAATGGACTTATCTGTAGCTGCATGCGTAGGTGGTACCAAGCCTAGTTGTGCATAATAATTATGTTCAGGAATTTTAGGATTATTGATTATTACCAGAGTTGTGGGCCCTTGTGGGAGAAATTTGTACTTGTGCTACCTATGTATCAAATATTAAATCTTTCAACTAAATCCCAAGCTACTCTTCCAAAAGGGTGAAGCTTTAATGCGGTTACACTGTATTGTAACATTAGACATTATTCATGCCTCCAAAATAGTAATATATATCTTCTTTGGCAATCTTTGCATGTGTACATTGGCTGATTTATAAGTAGGTGGAAAGTAAGATTCTCAAATTAGTGTGTATAATATATGTTTTTACTTTTAAAGGTCAGTGTCACTGTGCATACATGTTTCTCAAACTACTTGTTAACTTGTTAATATGTATTGGGTTATATATTATATATTACAGTTATATAGTGAGGCAGACATGCAGGAGGAAGCTGTCAGGATCAGTCGATTGTTAGGTTGTGTAACTGATGAGAAATTGATCAAACGAACCCTCGACTTTGCTTTATCTGTAAGTATAGAATACAAGCAGTATTAATCAAAGAAATGTAAACATTTGTGTTCATCTTGTTATCTCCCACCCAAGGCGAAAGGATATAGTAATAGTATGCGTCCGTCAGTCCTTTCGTTGACTTGGAATTCTTATTGTGATATGAAAGTTGTATTATTAGTCCCCTACCAGTTTTTGACCGTAGGGGACTATTGGTTTGCCCTCTGTCTGTCAGTCTGTCTGTCCATTAAAAAAATCTGGATCCTGACATAACTGAAACAGTTTCCAAGCTAGGTTCATGAAACATGGTATATGGATAGGGGGCAATAACGGGATTATGCACGTCTATTTTTATTCTGACAAAAATTGTGGTTGCTATGTCAACAGAAACATTGAAAATGGCTTCAAACTGGTAGGGGACTTATGTATTGCTTGCAATTCTTAATGACTTGTTCATCTAATCGAGCATGTTAATTAAATGTATATGACACTCTATAGTAACGTAATTATGCTGTCGCTTACACATATCGATCGGCCGATTAACAATGTTACCGCATTAAGCGTAAAACGCACTAGTCAAATTCTACCCTGCTTTATGTAAGACCTCATAATTTTCGTATCTATTATCCGATTTTAAATATTTAAAGCTTGTAATGAAGCAGAGATATATGTCTGTCTTTTAATACAACATTCATCACGATACCCTAGTTATTAAATCCACGGCGACGAGTAAGAATCCGTTCCGCGTAAAAGTAAGTTTAAAATACTCCTTTTTTTACCAAATAAAAATACAACCAACGGTCGAAAATCATCAAATATGAATTTAATTTTCGATCCATTTTGTTCATTAAAACTTGTTTTAAAAGTTAATACTTTAAGGTTTTATAAAATGTAAAAGCATTTGTGAGTTGTCGACCGCCAACGATTTGATTAAACTTCGTGCATTTATGTACTACTTATTGCAAATAAATTTTCAAAATGGCGGAATCACGTCGAAACGCGTGTGAAACGGGCACCTGCACACCTTCCATGCGCTAATTGAAAACATATTTTTGATTGAAACTTGTTTAAATTGTGAGATTAAATACGTTTTGAGGTACTGGTTGTACTTTTTTCTGGTTTCTATTGGTTCTGTCTTTACAAAATGGAGTAAAAAATAGTGATTTTTGTCACGATGCGGGACTATTTTTTTCGGTAGCTGTATTGAACTTGCGGACTTATTGCCGAATGTTAATTATAAAATGGCGATTATTGACAATATAACCTGCTATTAAATGCATTTTGCGAGGTATTGGTTGCATTAAATTACGAACCATGATGCTAGCTTTTGAAAAAATCGCCACAAAAGATGATCAATGGTCGGCGTAGTTTACATCAAACATTATTATGAATACGTCCGTTCTGTTTTATTTCGTTGGCGGTCGACAACTCGCAAATGCTTTAAAAATAAGTTTTACATTTTATAAAACCTTACAGTATAAGCTTTTAAAGCAAGCTTTAATGAACAAAATCGATCGAAAATTAAATTCATGTTTGATGATTTTCGACCGTTGATTGAATTTTTATTTGGTAAAAAACGGGATATTTTAAACTTACTTTTACGCAGAACGGATTCTTACTCGTCGCCGTGGATTTAATAACTAGGGTATCGTGATGAATGTTGTATTAATAGACAGGCATATATCTCTGCTTCATTACAAGCTTTAAATATTTAAAATCGGATAATAGATACGAAAATTATGAGGTCTTACATAAAGCAAGGTAGAATTTGACTAGTGCGTTTTACGCTTAACGCGGTAACATTGTTAATCGGCCTATCGATATGTGTGAGCGACAGCATATTACCCCTTTTACGTACGTTAATATAGAGTGTCATATACATTTAATTAACATGCGTGATCTAATACACGTTGGCTAACCATTCATCTTGGAGGAGCGGCTGCCATGGTCCAGTGGTTAGTGTGCTGAATTTGTAACCAGTAAATTCAGGTTTGATTCCTGGTAGCGACTCAATCTCATTTAAATCAGACCGTAACATTTGCTTCATTCCTTTACGCTGTAGAGATCTGACTACACTCTGCAAGAGGTCATATTCTTTGGGGCTCAATGACGTATATAGCCCAATAGTCTCTGCATACTTTAACTCACTTGCAGCTTTGTGAAAAAATCGATTTGATTAGATAACGTAAAGTTTACATCGACATAACCCTTTACTGAGTGTCGTCAGATCTTATATCAGCGTAAAGAAGTGCGTAATAAGGGTCTGATTTAATGAGATTGGGTGGCGACTGATCATACGCTTTCATAAAAATTGTTGGTTTTCCTCCACACATGGAGAAGTTGCTGGTTCCTTGTGGAGGGTTTAGTTAGTACTAGGATACAGCCAAGGAACACTGGTTTGGTGAATAAACCGGCAAATCTAGAACAATAAAAAGTCTGAACAATTATTGATAGTTAAACTGTAATAAACCTATGCCTAACCTTATTCACTGTTACATGTTTAGGACAAGGTCAGATCTCAGGATACGGTGTTTGTTGTAGCAGGAACGACTGGGTCAGTACTAGGTAGAAAACTTACCTGGCAATATGTGAAAGAAAAATGGACAGAATTTCACACAAGATATCAAGGTGGCTTTCTCTTGTCTCGTCTAACAAAGGTAAGGGGCTTACTGAACAATTTATATATGCACTTAATACCTATCCTGACCTGGAATAATGTTGAATCATCTTAATATATAAAATACTGTATGCATTTCCTGCTTCAAGGATAGGAGGTCTTGGGTTAGGTCCCCTTCTCTGACTGAAGCTAAATCTCAACTCTTATTTGCCTCTGAGATTTTTCCATCTTTGACAGGACTCAAAATCGTTAATACTAACTGAAATTTCACATTGAGATAAAAAATATGTTTTAATTTGACAAAAAATTAAGCTAAATCCCAATTACACCTCACAAAAAAAGTTTAGGGGGACAGGTGAATGGGCTTGTCGGTCAGTCTGTTGGCTTCCGAACAATAACTTTAGTTACGATATTGTGATGGAACTAGTATATGACTTATACTGTGCCGCTCACGATTGAAAGTGCAGTTGATATGGTTAAGGTCAAGGTCACCATTACTAAAAATAGAAAATCAGTTTCCATGTTAGGAGAAGGAGATCTTTTGTTGACATTTGCTGTATAGATAGATTATGGGATGGTCAAACAGCATGTATCCAGCAAAGGGATTCGACCCAATAAAATATCTTTCACATCTATACTATGAATACATAAGACAGGGGTCTTTCTTTATGACTGGCCCTCATACACCCAACTCAACATTATGTCCAATATTTTAAACAAGCCGAATACAATCATTTAATTTGTACTGCACACTTCAAGACAATATAATATTATACATAAAAAATACAACTTTTATCAATACACGTACACAATGTCGCCTGTGCCGAGCATAGAATGTTCACAAAATGCGTAAAACCCGGTTTGACGACATAACCCTGCACAGGCAGAAACTAGAAAACGGCCTTCGATAAAGAAGAGAAATCATTATTTTCACGAAAGACCCCTGTCTTATGTATTCATAGTATAGATGTGAAAGATATTTTTATCGGGTCGAATCCCTTTGGTATCCAGTTGAACCTCTATCCAGCTAAAACATTGTTTCTCTCACGAGACGGTGCTGTGGGGGTAATATTCTGTAAACTGTAAATTCATCACTGTGTGGCAATTTTAGTTTGTGTTTGTTCTGAAGATTAAGGCCCTGCTATGGATTAAGTTGTTCAAAAGATACGAATAATTGGACTGGTACAGACTGTACAGTTCGCATTATGCCCAAGTAGAGATCACTTCGCCCTATTGTTTGTACAAGTTTTTTGTCCGAGGATTCCAAGCGAATTTATTTGACTCTGTGCTTATATGAGGGTTAGAATATATTTAAAGGTTATTAATTGATAACTGAAGTAATGACGATTAATTTTTGAGTCGGAAAGATTTTTGTGCATTAATGACAAGTAACATTAATTTTAATTTTTTAGTGCACAACTGAAAATTTTGTAACAGAAGAAATGGCAAAGGAAATTGAGGTAAGATTTTCATTCAATTTTAATCATGACTGTTTTATAGCTACATCTACTTCTAGAACAGGCAACTGACAGGGGCATACTACGAGGGATGTTCAGAAATAATGTAGACTTTTACTCTGGAGTTCACATTCGTTAATATACGAAAATAATAAATACACCATCACAACTCGGAATCTTTCTAGGATCAGTACACGAAATTAGGCATATCTGTAACAAGTCTGCCATAAATTATAGCTCCTCAAAATCAGTCACTACCATGCATCCGGGGCAGCACAAATGACGTCAGTGACGTTGCAATGTCGGTGTCGATGAAGTAACCTCAACAATCACCACACTAAGTCTCGAATATAACAATTGACACCCAAAGAACTTCTCAAAAATGCCTTTATACTAATTGTGATCGTATTGTGTGTTTATGTTGATGGAAGTCTGATGAATATTGTATAGATTTCTTCTATTTCTTTCTAGACCGAGCATTACGTTTTTGTACCGGAAATACGCAACACAAAAGGTCAACGCTGTGACTATAGGTGTTTTAATGTGACCTTCATCTTTTTCATATCATTTTAATATAATTTTAAGACCAAAGTATGATGGCCAGAACTCGTCATATGCGTATTATTGATTATTTGGAGATTTCATAGGGGTTTTCCCCTATGCCTTTATTGGTTATCACTGCGCGATTGTTCGTGTTAATCAGTAAGAATGGAGAACACATGCTATTCACATGTTGTGTTTTTCTATCCATAACATTTAAATGTCACCAAAACGTCTGTATACAGTGTTTTGACATTGCATGATATGTTGGCAGAATTTTAAACAGAAAGTTTAACCTGAAATGATATATCAGCACTGAAAGTAATGACACAAAGTGGGAAAAATGGGTTGCCCTGGGTATGCGTAACCATGGTTATTAAAATGGCAAGTTTACCTATAATATCAATAAAAATGTTTTAAAAAATATACTATCAGGTGGCCAGATAATTCCGATTTCAAGAAGCATGTTCATATATAATCTGTTTACAACATTGATCGTTATACAGCAAAAGTCTACGTTATTTCTGAATGTCCCTGGTATAAACCTGAGAGAGAAATACACAAACAGCTGGTGAAAATGGATATATTTTGTAGATAAGAATTTGGTAATTTATTCATGTATGAAGTTCAAGGTCATCTAAGATTTACTAGCTATTGTTAAATCTTGTTCATTTGAAATTCTTCAGTTTGGTAAGTTTTGATCAATGTTACCCAAATGTTGGATTAGTGCATCTTGTATGATCCGCACTTTTATTAGTCCCCTATCGGTTTTTGACCGGAGGGGACTATAGGTTTGCCCTCCGTTCATCCGTCAGTCAGCCAGTCCGTTCGTCCGTCAAAAAATCTGGATCCTGACATAACTCAAACAGTTTCCAAGCTAGGTTTATGAAACTTGGTATGTGGATAGGGGGCAATAAGGGGATTATGCACGTCTAAATATAATTTGATTTCGACAAAAATTGTAGTTGCTCATTGAAAATGGCCACAAGCCGGTAGGGGACTTCTGTATTGCTTGCAATTCTTAATGACTTGTTATATAGAGGAAAAGAGCAGGACATATTTGTTATTCAAGATTCTGTGTAAAGAAAAGGCATATCAATGTGTTTTAAATTTTCTTAATTCTTTCAGCTTCCGGTGGGAGGGCCATGCTGTGACCCTTTAAAGTTCTTCAAGGAAAAAATGTCAGATTTTCGTTCAACTTGTATCTAAGTACCCAATTTTTTAAAAGAAAGTTGTAGAATTAAAGATAACAAACTGTACTTGATATGAAATTAATGATATTTCTTGTGTTTTGTTTCTTCAGGAATTTTTCAAAGCTAACCCAGCTCCTGCAGCAGAACGTAGTATTCAACAAGCAGTGGAGAATGTTCGACTCAATGCTATGTGGATGGAAAAAGAATCAAGCAAGGTGTCAACTTTCCTGGTTGAACGTCCGTCCGCGTGAATGACAATCAGACACTCGACTTCTAAGCTCTAAGTGGTGCAGAAAAGTGCTTTGTCCAGTGTATAAAATATTTATTATGGACCCTAAACTTAACCTTCTTTTGTGGAGAAAATGTTTTGTTGTTGTTCAAAATTGAAGAATTTTGAAATCCTGTGAAATTTGATGGATTACAAGAATGGCTACCTTGTGAAACTTGAATTACATGCAGTTATATTTGTTTTGGTTTTAGTTCGGCAGTATGTATATTGATGCATTTACTAAAGTATTGCTTATTTCCTCAGGTGTGTTTCAAGTTCTTGCCCTTCTTCCATTTAGAATTTTTACAAGTTATATTGGGGATCAGACACATCTAAATACTTTACAAAAATGTTTTATCAGCATTTTTAGTCATCATTTGACCACACGCTACAACATAATAATAATGTGTCACAGGTACGTCTCGTCTTGATCACTTGCGAGTAATGACATTTTTTTTTCGTCATGAAGTTTTGAACTCGTGGTATTGCTTTCGCTGGAATCTAGTTTCGGTAGAGTTGTCTCCCTTGTATAAAAACCTGATTTTCGTGGACTTTGCTATGTTTCTAGTATAGTTCTTAGATACCCAAAGCTTGTGTTAGTGGTTTAAGTTGGTTTCTTGTTATTACATTTTTAAGAAGTTTTAACAATTTAATCAACATGAGCATGCCATACCATTTAAACAAGTCTGTAGTAAGGATTTAATCTATTGGCAGAGTTATTTCCCTTTATGGGAGGCATAAGTTTGTTGTGTCAAGCACCCTTGAAGTTTAAAATAAGCTGGAATTTTTCAGGAATGTTAATCAGCATGTTAATTTTGATGTAAGCAAATTTCAGCAGAGTTGTGACCCTTGTTTGATTTTTCTATGTTTTTTGTTTGAATTCTTTGCTTTGTTAACTTTATCATGTTAATATTGGGACCAAGATTTACCCAGATACAATACACAGTGTAACTATTTTTGTGACTGTATTCTTTTGATTAAATTGCATGTACACATTGATAAAATATTATCCAGAAGTGATTTACAACTTCTATCTCATGTTTAGATTCGTCTAACTCAAGTTTAGTAATCAGCTCTTTGGTATGATTAACCAGAATAGCCTTTTATTAATGTATTCCAGAGGACAAAATTCAAGGTCTTAAAATGTGGAGTTTCTCTGAATGTTCTCATTTGAGTTGTTATAAGCAAGAGTTATTGCCCTTGTTCCTTTGTTTGACAATGGTTCAAGGTGTTTGTAATGTATGAGGTTTCTCGAACCTTTGAACTCGGCAGTCTATATACACCTGGGTAATGTTTTATGAAAGCACTTATGGAAGTCTGAAGTTTTTAACAGAGGCAAAGTGTGGTTGAAGGATAGGGTAGAAGATAGCCTGTGAATGTAGAGAATCTGAAACTGACAAACACTGCCTTCTCCAGTGTGAACTCCATTCAAGAGAAATAGACGAGTTGTTTGCCAACCTTCTCACCATGTTTAGTGTCAGACAAACAGAGGTTACTGAAAAACTTCTCACAACTGGTCCAGACAATCCATGGAAGGAGTTCCACCAAACTGTCATAAATGAATTAAGCAGATTTTGACGGCAACCAATATATTCAACAGACAACAATAACTTTGATGCCAAGGACTCTTAGTAGCTTCACCTGCCCTTTAAATAAGTTAATTTGATTAAATTACCTGCGAGACATTATATGATGACTACCCGTGAATATGACAAGTACCTGTGAAGATACTGCGGCTACAGAAGGCCGAGAACCAACCAATCAACTAAGGGTCTGTAATATTAATAATAGGCCTTTTCGACTGGGCTGTTTTGTGGAGCAGGTTACCGTCTGGTTCCCGTTCTAATTTTACAGTTGTATTACTGTAGTAGTGCTGTAATTGTGGGGACGGGAACCAGGCTAAAACTTGCTTTACGAAACAGCCCAGTCGAAAAGGCCTATTGTTTAAGTAAATTAAGTACTACAAACCCAAGTATGTTCATAATGTTTAGTTGTTAAATAATCTAAATTTGGGCGTTACTTTCAGGTTTGTTTAAGTGCTTTGGATAAAACTGTACCAAGGTGATAATATGCTGAAGTCTTATAATCAATGAATAAATGTTAAACACTGTTATTGTGTTGTTTTATTTTAAAAATGTCAGTATGACGTAATGGACGTCTGTCTACATCTAGTTAGATAGGACTGATATAGGTGAGTTACAGATCTATTGGATCATGTCAATGATAGACTGTGCATCATTAAAATACTACTCAAAATTTGATCAGGGTTAAGAAATCAATATTCCTGCGTGTCTTCCATGAACTGCACATAACTAATGAAGAAAACGTTCTGCAAGTGCATGTTTTAAAATACCATTTAGTCTGCAGCTAAATTTGGAAAATTCTGGGACTTTCGTCCCAGAAATATTTCATGCTATGAATTTGGCATAAAGGGATTAAATGTCATCGCTTTCCCAGTAAGCCATAAGCCAACTGGCTGTGGCTATTATTGCAAGAATAACATAAGACATATTTGTCTCATTTTGCATTATTCTGTTGACTATTGTGAAAGACATGAAATGCTAAAATTCGGACAACATTCTGCTTTAACTAACACAAATGGTTTAAAGCCGCTCAAACCTTACAGCATGGCTAGGCTCAGCACTTGGACATTCAATTTTGAAGCCACTTATGTATTCCTTCTAAGTTCGTCAGTCCATATTGTTTTAACGAAAGCTATGCATGGAATTTTTGATGACCCTCATTAAAATTAGTGGTATAACTGCTTTTATTTACTTTACACTTCTATGTGTAGTTGTTGCCGTTTTTCAGACACACTGAGGAATTCCACATCGGCGATATTCTCCCGATTTCTTCCCATACCAACCGATTCAGCACAATGCCTTCCGATATCACGAACTGTCTCATGACTTCCCCTATACCACGAGGAACCTGTTCACGATGTCCTGAAAGCTCATTAATTTCAATCGTGAGTACATCGCCGAGGCAAAAAATGCTCGGTGGGACCTAGGTTAAACTTTAGGTATTATAACTAGGTCACTAGCTCAACATTTCTCGAATGAATTTATTATTATATGAGACC
The DNA here is from genome assembly GCA_947247005.1 of Spisula solida. Classification (NCBI taxonomy): domain Eukaryota; kingdom Metazoa; phylum Mollusca; class Bivalvia; order Venerida; family Mactridae; genus Spisula; species Spisula solida. The sequence continues at coordinate 12,292,106 of OX365961.1, forward strand.
TAGCCTATAATAGAACGGACATACACGCTCACCTGGAACGACATAGCTGAACCAAACACACCGCAAAGGCTACAAGAAACACTAACAGACACAATTCGCAAACAAAAGAACAGCAACAAATCACGACAGACCTGCAAAATAAATAGAAAAATGAAAAGGCACGATGTAAAAAATCGGGCAGTGAGAGAAACGTCCAACAGAAATGGCAGGTAGCAATTAAGCACTTCACACAAGATGAAAACGACAAGACACAGCGCACATAAAATAACGAAATTACAAGGGAAACCAGCAAGTGAATAAAAAGACGAAAAAGCATAGCAGAAAAACCTAGAACTTATTGGCACAGTGACAAAAATCGTGCAGGGAGCATGTGACTGCAGAAACAGAGAAAAGAAGAAAGCAACGAAAATGCACAACACACGCACGCACATAACACATAATCATTCTCTACGAAACGAATAAGTATAACGAAAAAGGCAATCTGATTAAAATCATATCCTCAAACACGCTACGCAAAGGAAGATAAAGTACTTTAGTCAGATTGTGAAAAGGCATCGTGACAAAATACCGGACGGACACACTCCAAAACCTGCTCTGATTATGTCGGAAAGTTTCGCGTAGATCGGCTGACGGATCAAAGACTTGGATTTGGAAAACACTATTAGAACTAATAAATGTTCCTAAGTATACACCATTAATGACAATACGTAATACGAATTTCAAATACATTTCGATGACTTATATTAAAAAAAAGGTATAAAAAATGCTATTTTGAGAAAACAGGAAAAAGACTGTTTGAAATCTACTCTTTACTTGTGAAAAGCAAGCCTATTCTACTTCAGTTTGGTCAACATGACCTGCTCAGAGTTTTTTTTAATAAAAATTGGTTCTTAATTAAGAAGCGCACCGTAATTCAAATATGTATGGTCTTATCAGGTCGTAAGTAGCACCTTACCCTTCTAACGATTTGTAATGTATGGGTAAATTTAGAATGTTCCTTTATATGCATATTAGATGTCATCTAGATAGATTGTAAACACGGACGGACGCACACACATATCGAAGAGAAATCGAAATAAGAGGGGAGTAGGGCTACATCAAGCCGATATATGAACTTACAGCTAAATATTATCAGAGATGAACGTAGTTTTTACCAGTTTTCATAATAACGACATCTTTATGAACGTATCCACTGGACTACACTGGTGTGTGGAATTTGCTGCATCAAGCTTTACGTTATTGTTTATAATCAGACAACTTGATTTTATTACACTTTTCAGTAAAAAGTCTGACATTATTCCAAACATGTTAGTATTCTACAAATTCCAGTAATGTGTATTTCACTATGACGCAAATGAACTGCATTGACTGGGGAACACAACTATATTATATTTATTATAATAAAAGTATTGATTCATAAGTATTACTTATGTATGAGATATAAGGATAAGGAAAATATGAACATAAAATAATATGCATCAATACCCTGTGGGTGTTACGGTAATCAAAAGTTTTGGTCGCTTTAAATTCCAGTTACTACCCGTAAACCCGTAATATTGACCGACCTGTTGATTCAGTCAGGTATATAACACCTGACGCACTTTGATTACCGATATATATACTGATATAAATACATCAACCATATCGCTCTGTTAACCTAGTTAGCCATTTGTGTTTATATACAATATTTAATTTCGACTGGATATTATATAAAATTAAAAAGAAGATGGATTTACGTCTTACAACATTGTTGGTTTTGACCGCTTTTGGTGAGTTATAGAATGTATTAATTTTGTATTTATTTATATCGATTTAATTTGTATGATGTTTTAGCAGTGGTATTGCGAAATTTTCTTTAGTTTCCGGTGCGGTTTTATTGAATCACTTACAAAATACATAAACTTACATTCAAATTTAAATTCTTTATTATTCTTTAACAACTAGAAATCTTAGTGAAGGGTTGCTCAATATTAATTATTATATAGTACGGTATCCTACAAAGTATATATGTCCCCAATATGTATGTTATATGTATTTAGTTTATTCAAGAAAAAGGCATGTATGTCTATCATTCTACAGGTATATACAATTACACATATTTCACAATGGTTAATGGCGACTAAGTCTTATATATAAGTATAAATAAGAATTTAGATTTGAAAGCAAGTTGAAGATTATCGTAAATACTATGATAAACCAGAAGTACTTAGTAACCAAATTGATCAATAAAATGTAGCCTTATATGAACCTACAAGTAGTTTTAAATGACTGTATAGTGTCTTAATTGATTAATATGTAGCTATAGCCAATAATATGATTAGAACGTCACCATTTAAGCGGCTGGTCTTATTGAGTTGACCTTATTATTCAGGCTTAATTCTGAACTATAAACCTGACAAATTGACCTGAAAAATGTACAGTGTAACCTTTTTTGAACAACCTCTCTTTAGAGGGGTCTATTAATAAGGTTGTGTTGTACATACATACGGTGTTTTTAATCTAGAATTTAGAATAAGAGAGCTCATGTTTATATATAATACACTGGTATATATTTACAGGTAACTGTATTATTAATAAAGAGTAAACAATATTTTTATATATAAAATTTATGTTATCTTAGAAAGGTGCATTTGTACTGAAGTGGTCTGCTTTTCGTGGTATCAAAATAAGAATTGGCTTTCGATATCTTCATAAAGTACATCTTCATACACAGCATTGTTAGAACTACCTCCATGCAAAACCCCGTCGAAATTGATCAACTCGTTAAAAGCCTAAAATGTCATGAAATGTACATCACGGTGTCCGGACAATCACTGAGGTGCATTCAATAAAAACGACACTGTTATTTTAAACAAGAAAAAGAAGAGATCTCACGGCCCTTGGGTTTATTTTCTTATTTATTGACGGATTTTTAAAAATACTGGTATCAAATTAAAGATGAAGCTCTCTGGTGTCTGATTATAAATGTAAATATATTGAAAATAACACCAGTAAATATTTATTAAAACAAAATGCACCTCAGTGACTTTGTGGTCAATTTCCCGTGTTATGAACCTTTCTACGATAACATAAATTTTTTAAAAGATATTTTTTCTCTTTATCAATGATACAGTTACCTGTGGTGGTATTCATACGACCATCAGCTAGGAATTGGTAAATGGCAGGTTTTTTTATTGATCATTCCTCCAATAGACTACTGTAAGGCACTTTGCTTATGTATAGATGATCTTCCCTTATACGATCTGTTTGGTATAATAATATCAGTCTATATTTAGCTACATCGTGATGATTGTAAATCAAAACTACCCGTTCATGTATCGGTTACATAGATATATCTATGTTCAGTGTCCTAGTTTTTGCCTTAAAACACATTTTACTGTCGTACTTTCGGTTTTTGCTTAAAAATGATGCAAGTTCCTGCACTTTTAGTTTTGAAATCAGACATTAAAATAATTAAAGCAGTGCTACTAAAGAGATCTACTAATATTTAAAAATTTAATAGTCTGATCATTCATGTTTTACCATTTTAACATTAATTATTGAGAAATCCAAATTTATACGAACATGAATTTTTTTAGTGTAATGTGATTTCCTGCACTATATATATAAATTAGGAACTTTTATATTCGGATATAAAATTGGACAACTACATTTGATTTATGAATCAAATTTCAATCAAATGGATGCATATTTAAAAATAGTTCAAGAATGTGACCAATACTTTCCACTCAAACATTAAATACTATATATAGGAATCCTAATTAATCACCCCATCAAACAATTAAATAATATACCTATTTTTCTCACTGTAATGATTACATGTAAGTTAGTAACTTACATTTTAACTATCAATTCTTCAAGTCAAACTTTAATTTCTAATCATCATGCTCTAATTTAATGGGATTAAATGGTGATAACCATTGACATCATTATGTAATATCTGACTGACCTTCTTTTATCAACCTAAACACACTTAATTTCTTATCAGTTGCAAAAATCACACCTTCACCATCAGGTGGTCCTGTTGAGTGCTTGATTAGTCTGGGGGCTATACAATATATACACAGGATGTCATCTAGAATGTCCAATATACAGGTCCAGTATGACAGATGTGGAAAGATTTAGTCAGCCCCAAGAAATAGATCAGTGGTGTATTAAATCAATAGTTGTAGGGGCCGAAAAGATATACAAAAACGTAGCTAGCCAGTCAGCTGGGGGGCCAAGGCCCCCTGGCCCCCTACCTGAATACGTGCCTGACAGTATTAAGTACATACGCACTATATTTGTTTTCGTTTACATATGATATAGATTTTAGGCCTTTGGTCACTGAATTACATACTTATTCACTTATAAGACTATAAGATTGTTCACTAGTAACACACACACACAAATATAATAATTATGTACATAGCACACATGGTAATAACGCAGAATCTGAAATCATTTACGTTTTAGGCAGCAGAAGTCTGAGTTTAAACTATTGTTTCGGGTGCGGTATACGCTGGTAGAAAATAGTCAGACAAGATTGAGTTTATTCGAAGATCTAAAAATATATGTTTTTAGGTCTTTAGTTTATTGAAATATTAATATACCCCTCCTATTTATGGCAGGAACACTAATTTAAACGGCCATATAAAATGTAAATAACTTCACACACTACATAGCCATCTATGCTATCATGGCATGTTGCCATTTATATTTTTGATTTTATGACTGAATATATTATGTGATTCATAGACCAAATGCCTAACATCTTGTGAATACTAGTAGACTGTATCCTTAATATATCTTCGGAAAATCTTATAAATGGATAGTCCAAGGTCTTTGACGATGATCGTTCCATTTCGTCAAAATGCAAAAGGCCGGCACGTCAGTGTAAATAAAAGACCATTTAGTTATGGTATCCAGAACTAATAAATAGAATGAGTCAGTTTACGTAATTAAAGAACATTCTTTAAAGTGTGGATTTAGTCATAGGTAACTGTATGATATTGATAGAGAATAAAAAATATAATTTATATCATAGATCAAATTCTTTAAATTTGTATTTCTTTTTTTCTATGCTGAAGTTAAAGATGATACAGTTACCTGTGGAAATAGTTAAGTTATGAGTATTGGTTCAGTGCGTACATGTATTAATTATTTAAGCAACACGCATGCGGCTGATTACTTGCTCTCAATAAGTGTACAAATACGATCTATTTTGTGATCTAAGAAATTCGATTCTGTGCGGAAGATTGTGAGTGTATAAAACCAAACACCACTCACTCCAGCTACTGCACTGACAGATAACGTTACCTGACCTCGTGTTCACAAAGAATCGGTTTTCAGGATCAGTCTCCAGATCAATTTTATTTTATGTCATATACAGAAAATACAATTTATTGGACAGGTGGGTCAGAGTAATGAAAAATCAAAGAACTCTGGCCTAATGGTTTCTGTGAAACAACATCTTATAATAAGGACAATGTTTTTTCTTTTGTGTGTTTCCTTGTGTGCCTTTTGTGCTCTCCAGTTTAGAACTGATGAGCAATACCTTCTTATAAATGCACTAGTCAATGTTATGCCGAACCGGGGGGGGGGGGGGGGGGGTACAGGGACTCCGAGAACCGGGGAATAGACTTTCGTCCGGGAATTTCGACACCGCGAAAGACGACAGTGATACTTTTATTCGTGTTTTTGTTAAAGTGCCCGGATGAAAAACTATGCCACCAGGCGCGTAGCTACTTGTACGCAGAATACGCAGTTGCGTACACATTCTTCTCAAAAAGTGAAAAAATAAATGATCGAAAAATGCTATAAAAAACTGATGCCTAAGTCCTGAGGGGGGTAATCCTTCAGTATTTTCAACATTTCTTAGAAACACTTCTAAAAAGCTCTATACAAAAAAAACGTGGTTAATCAGTAAAAATAAAGATGAAGCAAAAAACACACCAGAACGCACCAGAGACGTTATAGCAAACAAAAGTTGCGTACACATTCAAATACCTCTAGCTACGCCCCTGGCCACGATGGGGATTTAGACAGTTAGCATTGTCTCCTCGACCTGGGTGGGGATTTTAGTCATTAAAAAATTTGAAAATGTCTAATCCCGCCTGGGTCACCCGCAGCCCCCCCCCCGGGCTGGCAAAACATTGACTGGTGCATTAGTCTGATTTATTAATATTGTTCGTGTACATACTATACAACGATTGATTCTCACAATAGCTTTGTGCACATTAACACATTTTGATATAGTTAGTTATGAGTTTGGCTGATTGTGGAAATAAACCTTTTGTAAACATAAATTACAAATCATGTATCTGAAAGTGCTCAATACGAAACTGTTGTATTTAATCACGTATGTGATAATACTAATATAATGTTGGAACATGTATTTGTGTATCGGCCGCCGTATGTAAGTATTTACTATTGTATTAAACAATACATATTGGGTATTTACAAACAAGCATCATTTACAAGTGCATATACTCGTATATATTTATGATTCTAGCGAATGGGATCGAATAGTCACTTTATGAGCATACATCAGATATTGAAAATATCTATCTTGCATAAAACAAAACCGGAAATGCGTAGTTGCTCTTACAAGATTTTTACTATGACGTCACGATCTCGTTATGGAACCCCACAGTATGTTAATACGTTAAAATAGAATTTGCCTATGTACGGTGTAACATGGGGGTAGTTGAATGGGGATATCATCTTAATAGTTTGTCCAAAACAGGAATTTAAGAACACCATAATTATTTCAAAACTTATTTTCTTGCTGGCCAATGGCATATAAAACTATACAGTTCTCATGTCCACAACCTCAACTCGTAAACTTTTTCAAATTGCTAAATGCATGTATGATCATGCTTTCCTCAATGGAAAATGATAAAGATTCATTTATTTAGGAACTAAACAGAAATCGTTTATAATACAGTGTTCTGATTGGAAACGCATTTTTCTCATTATGGTAATTGTGTAGTATTGGCAGATCATTTTCTTGTTCGGTTGTGTGTTGGGCATTAGGCCTTGTATTTTTTTATGTTTTCTGTACTCGGCTGGATAACGCAAATACCTACATTTTAAGGTCTTTGGATAACGTAAGCGCTACCCACGACCTTATAAGACCCATACATATTTGAAATCTGTATCCCAAGGTGCTTCGTATGAGGCCATTTTCATGAAAATCGGAACTGGTCATGTTGAAAACTGAAGTTGAAAAGGCTTGTTTTTCGATAAGTGTAGATTTTAGACATTTTTTCATGTTTTCTCAAAAAAGTGTTTTTGTACTTACGACCTTCTAATTCTAAGCCAGCAATATGTATATTAACAATGTATTAAGTATATGTTATGCCAAAAAAACTCGTGTTATGTATCATACGACTGAATTTTTTTGAGAACTGGTGTTCAAAAAGAAGGAAGTTTAAAATATTTCAGGCGTTAGGCGTGGAGCAGGATAATATTTCACCTGAAATGATGTATATATGATTTATCTGTCAAGTTAAGAGATACCACGATACTACATAATGAATGTAAAACTATTGACTGAGGTCACTTTGCTTCCTTGCTTTATTTGCTACACGCAAGTTGCTACACGCAAGTGCATTTTGTACAAATGTTCTGTTACATTTTGGGATAAACTATTTTTATAGTAATTATGTATTGTGACCGCATCACTCGAACAGGATCTTTATGTCATTTTTTTATCAATCTTTAGGGTTGTAATGTAGAATAAAAGCAAAATTATATTTCTTTCTGACTATTATGTCATACGGTCCTATCCTATCTTTATGTCACCAAAAACAAACTCCATGTTGGATGAAAGTGTACGACCCCAAATGGGTGTTTGTTAACAAACTATTTAAAGTAAACAAATAAAATTGTTGAAATGAATTATAGTTCATAACTGTACACAAGGAACTAAACTAGGCACATTTCTTCGAATTGCATAAGACGGTTTATTTGCGGTCTTCAAAATTATTTATGTTAACTTAGAAACAGTAAGTTACGTGTGTTATGACCAATAGCGCCCAAACCAAGTCATAAACATGCCGATTTCGCATACATTTGTATAACAAAACATTATTTAAACATAAATTATAAACAATGCATGCTATTAATTTACAATATGCTCGGCCATCGTAATATAATAACAAAGTACATTTTAATTGTAACTTTAATTTAGGCACTTTTATGTACGACACTGTACAAGTGAAACATTAATAACTGATGTTGCTAACTTGGTATATACGATCTGTGGTATTTGATGAATTCGTTTAACACGGAAACAACGTCCTATAAAACTGCTCAGCAACGTTTCTAGTTCGTATCGATTTTGGTATTGAAGATACCATACAATGTAGAAGTATGACTGTTCATGATTTTTGTTGTTAATCAGCTCTGGTATTCACAAAGCATCCTAATAGAAATAATAAAATAATAAACTTTCATTAAGTACTAAACATGTAGGCCTACACGTATCTTACTGCGACACATATCATTTTTATACAGTAGGCCTACAATACGTTTATTTCGACATTTAACAAATACAGGCTTTAGCCACAAAATACATGTCATTAATACGCGTACATCTCCCTTGGATTAGAGTTTTTCATAATTGAATATAATTATATCAACATGTGTATATTATTTTTCAGCTATTTATAGTACGGAAGCGGCCCGAGGCGGAGGTATTAGAGGAGGTCGAGTCAGTCGAATACGCACCGGTGGTTCAAGGTAAGTAAGGAACATTACTCATACACGTTTTAAGTCCACATTTCCTCACCAAAAACTAGAGTGCATGACCTTGAATTTCTGGGTATAACTGATTTCAAACGAGCATGGCAAACTTAACGTATTTCTTAATAAACGGACTCCAAACACTGATGGATGATGTATTTACCAATGGGTAGAAGTTTGCATACTTTAAAGTATCATAACTGTTGGATGTTTGTCTTATTTGTTTTAAAGCCACATTAAGCCGCTTAAACGGATGATTTCAAAAAGCAATAACTGGGTAACCTATCTGCAGAATGATGCATGTTTAGAACTTAGTTGAGTCCCAAAAGTGGAAAACACCATAAAACGGAAGCAAACGAAAAACAGCCTCCTGTTGGTTTGTTTACAAAATAACCTATTGTAGAACGATTTATAGTTTAAGGGAAGCAACTCTTGCAAAATTAATAATTTTGTCTTCCATCCATTTTACTTAAATGTGACTTTTGGCATACTGTTTCGACAGATATAGTAACATTATGTCGTCAATTATTGTTCATTTTTGAAAAACATCATATTTGCTTGTATTTACTGGATGATCGGAAAAAAATGTTGGGATGGATAATATACTTGTTGTCTTTCGTTAACATCACCTTCCAACAATACTTTCAGTTCTTTGATTTCTTTTTAGTTCATCGCGAGTACGAGCGTACAGGGGACCGAGTTACTCCAGGGGTTCATGGCAGACGGCTGCTGCTTTAGGTACACTGTATGGCATCAGCAGTTACAAACGTCGACGTATATACCGGGATCATCCGGATAGAGGTAATCTTTATATACATTTTACACGTAAAGCCTAGGTCCCACTGAGGAATTCTACATCAGCGATGTTCTCCCGATTTCTTCCGATACCACCCGATTCATCACAATTCCTTCCGATATCACGAACTGTGTCATGAATTCTCCGAAGTTTGCCGTAGATCACGAGGAACCTGTTTCCGATAACCTGAATGTTCGTTAATTACAATAGGGAGTACATCACCGAGGCAAACAATGCTGAGTGGGACCTAGGCTTAAAGACTGGGTTTTGGAGCTAACTATAGTCTATTCTGGTTCGTTTTACTGCGCATGTCTGGTCCAGACCCCATAACTCATATATACGTTAATGGTGCTGATGAAACAAGAATAAAAACGAACTAGCGCAATTCAACCATAGTTAATTAAAATATTCAAATTAATTGGAAAATAGTTTGCAGCTATAGTGGAATTTGAACCTATGCTGTACGTCACAATCGCCTAATATTGTGAATTACGTTAAGTTTTTGAAGGGGATGGGCACAAAATATTTAATTGTTTGTATATGCATGAAACATTATATATAACATAGATAGCTCGATATCCATTTGATAATAAGTATTACATGTATGTTTTACAACGAAGTACATGTACTTTGATTTGCCTATTCTCACGGTATGAATCCCGATACACCGCTTCTCAGTTCCGTGAGAGAATTGTTCTATTTTCATATGGCTCTGACGGAACTGAAACCTGATGTACATAACGCTCGGACGGAACTCAGATTTCATGTATCCTGAATGTTACATCAGTTTTCAGTTCCGTCAGAGCCATATTCAAACAGAACAATTCTCTCACGGAACTGAGAAGCGGTGTAACCGTGATTCTGACACTACAAAAACGGTCTGTATATCGGTATACCGCGATATGAAAACGTGGGCTGTATATCGGTATACCGCGATACAAATACGTTGTCTGTATATCGGTATACCACGATCTGAATACGTTGTCTGTATATCGGTATACCGTGATACGAATAATTTGTCTGTTTTCGGTATATCACGATACGTATACTTTTCTGTATATCGGTATACCGCGATACGAATGCGTTGCCTGTATATCGGTATACCGCGATTCGTATGCTATGTATATCGGTATACCGCGATACGTATACTTCGTCTGTATATCGGTATACCGCGAAACGTATATACTTCATCTTAACATCGGTATACCAGGATACGTGTACTCTTTGTATACCGGTATACCGCGATATATGCACTTACTGTCCGATGATAATAGCCATATTATAATTGTTCACAGAGCCGAAAATATGCTTTAATGAAGTGGATTTAAGAAATGAGACGTTTGGATATTTCATCTGCCCAGAGGAAGGTCAAGATGATGATTTAGATGATTGCTGTGGTGACGATCATGCTCAACATTGTTGTAAAGGAAGTAATACAGGGTAAGATATTGATGTGAACACCATGCAGAACAGTCTACTACGAGTCTCGTATAAATTGCGATAATCTCGAGATGCCATAACCTTTCGTAAAATATACTTTTGGGGGAAGACATTTTGGAAAAGCGAACGAAAGAGGTCGACAATATAGTTAGCAGCCTGTCTTATCTTGTTTTTGCAATCTTCTTGCCCCTTGTGCATTGAAGTTACGCAGTCATATAGGCGAACAATCAATATGTGTAATTTTCAAGGACTAATTTGGGTAAATGTCGTAGTGACCACACACAAATTACGTGTATAATAGAACAAAGATAAAGTGGCCGGGCTTTAAATAGTACCAGGACATAAACATTGATGTTTACCTTTTGCACCTGTAGTAATCTAATAAGGTGTGTTAACTACATCACAAGAAGCGATGTGGAAATAGCTTAGAAAGTAAAGCGCAAGGGTGAGTTGCAACAAAGGTATGCTTTTACTTTGCGCGAGTTCGAATCCAACAGATAACTTTTATAATAAAAAATAATTTGTTTATTTTTTATTTTATCTTTTATAGACTTTTAATTTAAAAGTGTTGAGAAAATGGAGAAAAACGTTTACTATGATAAAAAAATAAAGACAAAACATGAATTCGAACCTGCGTACAAAAAAGCATACCTGATGGATGACCTATTGACTGACGCTTTACCACTGAGCCACTGTGGCTATATGTGAATATGTTTCACCAGTGTCAAGTCTATCAAATTTTCCCGGTTAATTCGATGTGAAGGTCATCGTTGTGTTTATTTACTATTGCTAAATTTAGCCCGGCCAATTTATGTTTGTCCAACTACTGTTGATTCAGATTTATAGTCCAGTCAGGATAAAAATCCAGTGACGCAGCGGTCGAGTCCACTATAACGGTGTAAAACCAATTATAAAGGCTTATATTGTACCAACAACTATAATTACAATGCTAAACTAACAAACTAAACATCGCTCTACCTGTTTAGACAATGATTGTGATTTTTTGCGTACACATAAACTGCAACGTCACTGTCACAATATCCTAACTGGACTATATCTGTCACAACCGCGTAAACAAACATTCGACACGATCGATTATTACAGGTGTGTCAGGACTTAATCTTTACATCATTAGTAAGTTTAAAGGATGAAAACTGTACCTGTCCTATAGCCGAGTGGTTAACAGCTATGGTTTTGTGAGCCTTATTTTGGAAATGTATACAATTTACTGCGAGTTAAAATCCCAACAATGCCTAGATTTTTTTAATTTTGCTTGAACTATGACTTGTACATTAATGCTTTTGCTCATATCGAAGATTACATACATACAATGAATAAACTAGATCTGTTCGCATTTGTAATCCAGTACACCAAGATTGAGTTAATCCTACGAAGCTGGAAATTTCTGCAATTTTTGCATTCAATGTACCAGTAAATATAAAAAATAGCGTATCTATATCAGGCCAGCTACTTTTTTCGCAAAGAAAGGTATGATAAAATTAATTTGTCGATATAAAAACATCAAGAAAAAATATTATAAAAAGCATAACAAAGAAAAGGTGTATCAGACTGGATTCGAACCTTTACTTGGATTCACCAATGAGACATGCTGATACCATGCATTTAACGCTCTACGCTAAAAACGCTAATGAAATATACCACGCTTATTTTAATACATAAAGATATGGTCAAAAATGGTATGAGTAAAATAAGAGCTCTGATTGGTCAATACATGCATTTACCTATTAAGAAATGGAACATTCTGGCGGTTTTGACAGATATCTTTGAATCGACAGTACTAGTATATAGTGCGTTCAAAGTCAAATGATAACGGTTATAAACATAAACTCGCCCGTCAGGTAAACTTTTGTTGGTTCGATATCAAATATTGTGCACATCTCATTCCATTTATCAAAGGCGCGGTAGTGTAGTGGATAAACCCTCACTTCCTTCAAGTTTCTATTTTATTCTGAGTTGTAGGTTCGATACCCACTTCGGCCAACTTTTTTTATTGCATGTATCCATATTATAAAGTCTTATATTATACTGCTGTTTTAATGAATTGATACTTCAAAGTGATCAAAGTTTCATGTTGTAGTGAAAATATTAAAACCTATTATATGAGTGTTATACTGCATATATAAAAAAAAAAATGAAATACGACTTGATAAAGAATGAAAACATAACACCAACATTATAGATCTACGTACTGCATACCTTACTTCATGTACGTTATTATATAAGTTACGCATAAAAATACTCATAGGTGCTTGTAAAAAGATAAAAAAACTTTTAAAATTAAAGTAACTTGGATGGGTGTAGAACCAGCGGCGAGATTGAGCACAATTACTTATAAATATAATAGCGGCATGCTTACCCACTCGACTAACGAGACGATGTGAAAACAGGTTTCCGAGTATCATACTTTTGATTGAAGGTATATATTTTATTATATAAATCATAAGCCTCCCCTATTCTTTTGAATGGGACAGTTCCCTCATTAGTATTACTTATTGAACCGACAGTAACTATGTTGGGATTATTTTTGATTAGATATAAAATAAACAAACAGTCAGCCAGCCATGAACAAGACGAGAGCGCCCGGTGATAAACGTCACCACATGTGACGTGTCATAATTACGTAGTAGTGTGGTCACATGACCACTACATGTATTACATATTTTCAGAGCTGTGATTGGTGGAATTACGTAATAGTGTGGTCACATGACTACTGTTATATTTTTCTGTGCTGTGGTTGGTGGGATTACGTAGTAGTGTAGTCAAATGACTACTGTTATATTTTTACACGGCCGTGATTGGTGAAATTACGTAGTAGTGTAGTCACATGACTACTGTTATATTTTTACACTGCCGTGATTGGTGGAATTACGTAGTAGTGTAGTCACATGACTACTGTTATATTTTTACACTGCCGTGATTGGTGAAATTACGTAGTAGTGTAGTCAAATGACTACTGTTATATTTTTACACTGCCGTGATTGGTGGAATTACGTAGTAGTGTAGTCACATGACTACTGTTATATTTTTACACTGCCGCGATTGGTGAAATTACGTAGTAGTGTAGTCAAATGACTACTGTTATATTTTTACACTGCCGTGATTGGTGGGATTACGTAGTAGTGTAGTCAAATGACTACTGTTATATTTGTACACTGTCGTGATTGGTGGAATTACGTAGTAGTGTAGTCACATGACTACTGTTATATTTGTAGACTGCCGTGATTGGTGGAAAAACGTAGTAGTGTGGTCACATGACTACTATTTTATTTTTGCAGAGCTATAATTGGTGGAATTATCGGTGGTATTATAATATTGACTGCAATACTAGTCGTGATAATATGTGTAATGAAGAACAGGAGTAGGTTTTCTTCTAAAAGAACAGGTCAGTTACTCGCAGTTGTTAATAAAATACGCGCAGTACTTTTATGTCTCATTAAATTACCTTGAGATGTACCTCAACATCGACGCTAATACAAATCATGTTTACAAATATGAAATGAGAATCCTATGCATTTTCGTCGTCGATAAAAAAATTGTTTGATCTCATCCGTTGTCATTTTTGATGTATACACTCTTTCCTGTGCGGAATACCACATGATACGTCATCATATGTGACGTTATGTTTGTGTAACACCGCAAGAAGAAACCTGTAGCTTACTAACTTACTTATCCTCTTCGTACCGGCTGGTACATAATGCTGCTATCAGATTATCCATTGTTTTCTGTCTTTGGCAGTATTTTTGAATTTCCAATTAGCTGAAAGTAGAAACTGAAAGATCAACTTTCAGCTGTCAAAAAAACAGAGGTAATTTTTCAGCTGTCAAAAAGACGAATATTTAAGTTTCGGCTGTCCAGAAGCTGAACGTCCTCGTTTCAGCTGTTTAAAAGTAGGTTTGTTTATGGACTTAAGTATTTCTCCACTGGTTGGTGGATCTACATAATACATATATATATCAAAAGGTTCTCCTATTAGTAGCTAATCAGTGTAATCACAATAACATTTTATAAGAATTATTAAAGAAATAAACGACCATTAGTTCACTGAAATGTAAACACCCGATCTGATGGAACACATTGATTAAATACCCGAAGGATAGACAATGTTGACCTTATGTGATATTCAACTACATGTATATGTACATTATAAATATTTAACCTTAGTAGGTCCAATGGGAGGGGTTGTTACTATATAAACTCTACTGATAAAAGATAATAAACATGCATAACCTAGATATTTGCCTATTATATGTTTGGTTTCTAAATTTCAGCTGTACCGGCCCAATCTTGGTCATCACAGCAGACAACGCCCCAGTACACCTCTCCAACACCTACCACTGAACCACCAGGTTAGAACATACAGGCTGTTTATAAAGTTCTTTCTCAAAATTTAAATTCATAGTAAATTTACTTGGAGTGGTATTCAATATTGATCTTATTTTATTTGAGAATAAGGATAGCCAATCCTATCACCTGTTACTGACCAAGAGTTTACTATGGTGTAATCTGATTGATTAACCTTGTCCTTAAGTGAAGTAAGGCCAAGTTTGGATATCATCCCTGAGCTATGTGCGCAATGTACAATTTCATTTTCTTACTATAATGGCTTCATTAGAACCATGATAGAACCATCTGGAATTATTTCACCTGACAATTGTACATTCTTCTGGCGTCAGAAAAATGAACTATTGAAACATAAACATGGAGAACGAACTTTTTAACACCTTGTACATACGTAATTCTAATCAGAATGACCTACTATTTTATTTATGAAACTACATTGATTGATTTGCTTAATTTCTCTGAGCAAGAATAATCCATAATGCTCCTGGTGTATGAACGGGTACCTAGGAGGGCTAAAAGTCAATATGATTTGGTTACCATCGACGCCGAGTGTAACGGCCGACTTGGGACTCGATGCTCGGGGTGGGGGGGGGGGTAACTGTAGAGTCAGTTGAACGGACGCATGTCACAAAACATACCTTATCTTAACTATGTTACCTCACAATATTTGTATTTGATACTTTTTTATATTTGTGTAGCTTCCTATCTGTATTGTCAATCTATCATGATTTGATGCGATGACTGTCACGACGCAAATAGGCAGAATTAGATATAATTTAATAATAAAAAATGAATGTACAAGCCCTTCAAATCAACCGTATTATATTGTTGTTGCATGTTCATGTTTACAGCATATAACCACATCTATTCCACACCGTATTCCTCGGGGTATCCGGAGACTACTGACGGACAGAATCCACAGAATACGACAAATTTAGGATTCGAAGGTAAACACATATACGTTAACTATCATAACGAACGATTCAAAATCCGTAAATGTTAAGAATGTCGTTTAATGAATACACTCTGACGATTGGTCAATCGTTTATAAACGTGTTTTCACGAGTTTGCTGACTATAAATGTAATCTGTAAAACGTGTTTTCATTGGCTGTCGATGAATGTGTACAAAGCATCAATTGGTCCATCGTCTGTAAAACGTGTTTTCATTGGCTGTCTATGAATGTGTACATAGCGTCAATTGGTCCATCGTTTATAAAACGTGTTTCCACGAGTTTGCTGACTATAAATATGTACACATCATCAATTGGTCCATCGTCTGTAAAACGTGTTTTCATTGGCTGTCTATGAATGTGTACACAGCATCAATTGGTCCATCGTCTGTAAAGCGTGTTTTCATTGGCTGTCTATGAATGTGTACACAGCGTAAATTGGTCTATCGTCTGTAAAACGTGTTTTCATTGGCTGTCTATGAATGTGTACACAACATCAATTGGTCCATCGTCTGTAAAATGTGTTTTCATTGGCTGTCTATGAATGTGTACACAGCGTCAATTGGTCCATCGTCTGTAAAGCGTGTTTTCATTGGCTGTCTATGAATGTGTACACAGCATCAATTGGTTCATCGTCTGTAAAACGTGAATTCATTGGCTGTCAATGAATGTGTACACAGCGTCAATTGGTCCATCATACGTCGACAATAAACTGTGTACAGAACGTGAATTTGTTCATCGTTTATAAAGATGTTTCCATTGGCTAACGTCCTAGGTAAACACATACTAAGGGCAGTTAACTATTGCAAGACATTTGTCTTAATTATTCACTCTCAGTTTCCTCCCTTACATAACATGGTTTTGAATTTTATTGCATTTAATTTGGTACTCCTTTATTGAGAAGGAAACATTTGCTTGCAGTATGATTCTTTTGCCATAATCTTGCTACCCGTAATCGTAAGGGGAGATGAGCGTATCTGTATAAGCTCGATTATAAGATTGGAACCAGTGCTTGATTCTTATTTGTTTACAAATGTCGATGATATTTGCAAATGTGCGTACCTATTTGTGAGAGGTCAAGTCATATACTGGGACATTTATACAGTGGCCAATGATTATATTGATGGTTTAAAGCCACATTAAGCCATAAATGGCTTTAAAAAAACAACAACAACAGTAATTGGTAACCTATCTGCAGAATTATAGGTTTTGAACACTTCAGTTGAGTCCTAAAGGTGGAAAACACCATACGAAGGAAGAAAACAAAATACAGCAGTCGGTTACTTGGTTTACCAATAGCAAATTGTAAACAATAAAGTGTATTAAGATTCATAGTCTAAGGGAAGCAACTCTTGCAAAATTAGTATTTTGTTTTCCATACATTTAACTTAAATGTGATTTTTGGCATTCTATTTCGACATATATCGTAAAATAACATTCTATCGTCAATTATTGGTCATTTGTGAATAACGTCCTTATTCCTTGTATTTACTGGATGATCGGAATTTTTTTTGGGAGAGATAATGGGGCTTTAACCGGTAGAACCTGACTGGTTGACAATTTTCACATACAAAAATGTACATGTAGTAGTGGTTCTCTATTTTGCATTGTTTCTGTTCCGGTTAACATGATACATGCACTTAGGGAGGGTTCACAGGGTAACTCTAGGGTAAGGTATGCTATTACAGGAATGATGTTTACTCACACCGATACAGCTAGGTCTCTAAATTTATCAACCAATCAAACGATTGGCCCTGGTAATATCTAAAACAGCTTTTACCCGGCTCATTTTGCGTACTTTACAGAAACAGGGAACCAGTAAACCCTGACAAGAGGTTGTGTTAGTGGTGTCTGACTCTTCAGTGGTGAAGGCACAAACAGTGTAGAAACCAAAATTTAATGCGTTCGAATGGAACCCGAGTCTGCCTAGATCGAACTCGCGTTCTATGTGAACTCGCCCTTATGACAGGGTCCTAGATTTGTCGCTCAAAAATGGTATGACTTACGACATAGAAAGAATTGGATGCACCCTGTGCCAGTGTTGATTCAGCAGGCATCAGATTATTCGAGTTACTCCCGTGTACACTCAAAAGGCATCCGATTCTTGCGTTATTGTATATGCAAAAAGCAACGTTTTAAGCCCCTTCTCCGATACTGATTGAAAGATTATTACCCTGGTACGATCAGTTCGTTTGCTTTGTTTCTAGTGCAACCATTTCAACGTATGTGCTGTTTGTAATATGGTGCATTTGTCCTAAGGCCATATTATTATCTATAACACATTTCAGAGTTTGATAATTTTAGATATATACTATAATTGTTGTTGTAGGATATGCGGACAAACCGAGCAGCAATCCCCCACCGTACTCGGAGAAGTTACAGACTGCTATTTGATACACCTCCACCATGGACAGCACATAGACAATTGTTAATTACGAATATACGTACATCACATAATTACACATACCTTAAAACCATAAGTTATACGTTGCACTTATACATTATATATGTTGGGTTGATTACAAGTGAATGTACCAATTTTTTCTACAGATCTATACATTATACAATTATTTATATTTGTTCATTTATAGAATTACCTGTGGGATTGACATGTTAAGTTTTTACCCATGTTTTGCACATTGTCAATAACATAACACATGTACCACCACAAAGTAAGTTGCTGAATAGCACGTGATCCGTAATGTGTCAATTGTAGCTGACGTGATTATTTAAGGAAATGACCACAAGGTCAAACATGACGTGTGGGATTGTTTTTATAATCTATACTAGGCAAAAGAAATAATCGATAAACACCAGCATCAATTATGTAAGTGTGCTTTATACGACATTTGTCGCTAAAATAATGGCCTTAAAATTAAACGTATCGTATCAGAGCCTTTTATAAATGGACGGACTGTATCGGAGCCTTAAAATGGACTGACTGAATCAGAGCCTTCAAAATGGACGGATTGCATCCTGAACTTTGAAACGGACGGAGTGTATCGGAGTCTTTGAAAAGAACCGGTCTTATTTAAATGGACGTATGCCGAACATAATTAAGCCGTCGTCCATAACTTCAGTGTTTACACATTTACACATGCACGAGCCTAGCTTAATAGCGCTTTTATTATTATTTTTGTTGGGATATTATATAAGAGGACCACGATGGCCCTATATCGCTCAACAGTGAGCAACAATCGTAAGATCACTGCGTAGTGTGTTGATCTGTTGGTTGGTATTACCTATTGTTTCTTGTGTTAACCCGCATTTCGAGAGATTCGACAGATTGCACAAACAACTCGAGGTAATACAGCCAAAGTGTTGTAATTTTCCTTTTTAGCTTAGTTCAGGTTGAGCTTTCAGGATCGCCTTATGTCCGCCGTGATATTTCGACTGTTTTTTGACGACGACGACGACGACGACGACGACGACAACAACAACAACAACAACCAATTATTATTGATGTCGTATTTTTATTCGTTTGTTATTGTGTCGTGGCCTTACCTATTCAAGAGTTATTTAAAGTGATACATTTGTTGTGTTTTATTTTTATTGACATGGTTCAATTGTTATATTTGTATATTGATTATTGTCTTCATAAAAAATAGAATATATATTTTATACTGTTTATTATTAATTGCTAAAGATGATTCTTTCAAATGAAGTTTGTTGAAATCCAACAATTGGTTACTAAGAAATAGCCTGAACAAAATTTGCTGGACCAAACAACTGACCGACCTCAAGCTTGACTCCAATGTTGCCCCTGATATACTTTGTATCAGGGAGTATGGTGACAAACTCTATTTAATGACTGCATGGGACCAAGCCAATGTGAAAGGGTAAATTATCCATTTCAATACGGTCAGATGTCCCAATGCCAAACAACAAATGGAAAGCTCATGTAAGGTTAACAATAAAATGAAAGAAATGCAAAAACATTGCATATATACAAATATAAAGTATACATGTATTAAGTATGAAAGTGCATATGAACTTACAATCCAGATTATTGGCACCATGTCACACATCATGATTGCAGAACTTACATTCAGACATCCGCATTTAGATAAAATGGCCTGAAAATTGATAAAAAAATAACTAGACTAACCTACATGTAGTAGGGGTAAAATAAAATATGCTAATTAATCAAAATACAGATTTTGTTGAGATGATCATAGTGACCAAGTTTCATATAGATTATATCACGTATTTAACAAGACATTGTAAAATTTATTTTATAAGACACCATTTAACCAAAATATGTTTCAATACCCTGTGACTTGACCAACTACAACTGTCTCCATTCGTCAGACTAAAATACCCCCACGTGGCAAAAATCATTGCAGCTTATTCTTATTTTATGCACATCTACATGTTGAGGTTGTGCATCAGTTAAAGTTTGAAGGAAATGCTGCAAAAACTGTAGGAGAAGTTGCGTCCACAAGCATATGTCTACGGACAGACAAGCTGAACCCATTATACCCCCTTACAACTCATTGACATTGTGCGGCAGGGGGGGGGGGGGGGGGGTATAAAAACACAATGGTAGGACACTTCTTACATGGATAAGAACCAAGTAGACCAAAAGCAAAATTGAGTAAAATTTGTACCTTAGACTTAGTCTCCACTTTCACAAGTTCACAACATGTCAGCTAACTGTTCTCTGAACCAATTCTCTTCTCCAGTGCACAGGACCCCAAACATAAATCTGTGTATTACTGAAATTATGAAATACAATTATTAATATTTTTTGTTAGGAAAACTATAATAATCAAATCAATTAAACTTAAAATGTGGAGACAATACTATATAGCTAATGTCAATGTAGTTTGTTTGCGACAAAGACCTAAATATATACAGATTGGACACTTAATTGAAAACAGAGAGAAAAGGCAAAATAGCATGCAGCAGATTATGATATTTTGCATGATCACTTTTGTTTGTCAACCTTTTTTAATGACCAATATCACATTTTGAAGAGCTAAGCTTTTTCTACTGCATGATGTAACTTATTTTTTTCTATCTCTGAGAGGCTTCAAAAAAATACTGTTTGACTGAGGCAGATCAGGTATTTTCTGATAAAATTGGAATTTCCATTAAATTGGGAGTAGGTCTGGCTCTTTGATGTATATTATTTTATTCTTTGACTGATTTCAATAAATTAGGTATCATTTTAAAGCAGAATAATAAATATATTCCATTAATTTAGTAGTTTTTTCCTATGTATATTAAAACAGGAGTTATAAGGTTTTAAGAACAAACGAGATTTCGCGAGATTTCAGAAAACTGCCGCAAGATATTTTGAGATCCAGTAGATTTTTCCAATATTTGTATATTTAGGTCTTTGTTTGCTGTCAACTGAGGTAGTCAAAAGTGCTATAGTGTGTCCGGGGTAATGTGATATTTACAAACGTGTATCAGTTTGGTCAACTGTCACAAAATTGGTTTTATAAATTACTAAAGAAAACAATATGGTCAGTGTTGTACTAAAAATCACTGCTAAATCTGGTGTATAACACTGATACATGCGAGACTACCTCTGTGTTTCCAACTGGTTTAATTGTCACTAGTTGGGTGGGAAACACTGAAAAGCGTTTCAGAAATGACCAAGTGCCCTGGCTGCGATTCGAACCAGGAACCTCTTGATCAGTAGCCAAGAGTGTTATCCACTTGACCACCCTGCCACGTTATCATACGGGACTGGACCATCAGCAGACATTTGGAGACAGCAGCCTGTCTAGTTTCCTTTAGACCCTACATACCAGAGAGATACAGCGGTACACCTGTGGATAGGACTAGTAGTCTAGATCGCATGATTGGCAAGTGTCTGCAGTTACTGGGACACCAACAACCTTTCCAACACATTAACCTACATCTAAATGCATTGCAGCATTCAATTGAAACCAAGCCCCAGCTATCTTCTTCTTCTTCCGTGTACTGAGCTGGGCACTTAATAGGCGTAATTAGCTCAACTTTATATGCATGGTGATGGTGTACAGAGTCAAAAATTTAAAATAGTCCAAAACTGATTTAAAACTATATACATGTACACAGCACTGATGTCTACTCATGTAGTCGGGTCTTGAAGCGTCTAACCTTGGCGCCGAGAACGTCGAAGCTGGGAGGAGTTTCCATTCTGGCACAGTCCTCACAAAGAATGTGCTGGCGAGGGTCTGGTCATGGACCCTTTTCTAGTAAAGGCGGTGTTGGCCACGTGTCTTGGCATCACTCTTGTGAAAGTATGTGTCTGCCGTGATGTCTACAAGCCCATTCTGTATTTTGTACACCATGCACAGCCTGCTTTGTCTACGGCGACTCTCAAGGGACTCCCATTTCAGGTCTTTTAGCATCCTGGGGTCGTTGTTGAGTAGTCGTTGTGGACAAATTGGGCTGCTCGGCGTTGTACTTGTTCAAGCCTCTTGATGTGGCTCGCTTGGGTAGGATCCCATACTTTGGCCGCATTCTCAATGATGGGACGAACCATGGCTTTGTAGGAGGCTTCCTTCACAGCTGGTGTGCACTCCTATGGGGCGGGGGAAGCCCGAAGGGCGAGGACTTGTACTTTAACCTTTTCAAACCATTGAAAATATGTTTGCCTCGTAATATATATTTATATACGTAATTTACTTATTACTTTATTTACTTACTATGTTGACTAAGGTGCGTGCATGGTGCACACAACTGTAATACCTCTTCCACGGAAATACGGGTACCACGGAAAATATGAGACGAATACAATGGCAGAAAATAATCAATGAAAGAACATATTAGCAGTTTACAATACCTTCTGTCACTACATATAAGTACTGTTTGGCTGTGCTTCCTTGTCTTATAACGAAGAAAAAGATATATAATAGATATATCACCGAGTAATTTAATGATTTAATATTTTGCATCAAGCGTGTTGAACGTTGAACAACATGGAGTATATTGCCAAAGGATTCCGCATGAGTGGTTTCATACCTAACCTCAGCTAGTACGGCTTGTTTGATTGGATTATCACGAACTAGCAAAATGAATAATTCATTTTTAATTGTCATGTTCGTCGAACTAGCAAAAATGAATATTTGTCATGTTCGTCAAAAATGCTTTTTCGTACAATATTCTTGATATATAAATGGGGTAACTAGCAGTACGTACTAAGAACGATGTCACTAATGTTGTGATTCTGTTTTAAAACGGATACATTTCACAGATTGCTCAAATTTGCGAAATCTGACAGTTCACTCTATCTTCATATGAGAATGGAATAGAACAGAATCATATACATAAAGAGTGAACTGACGAACCTACGAACCTGCAGATTTGTATGGTTCGCTAGTTCATTTTTAAACTTGCTTTTTGTACAATAATCTTGTGATATAAATGGGGAAACAACCAGCGTGTATTAAGAACGATGTCCGTAACGCTGTAATTCTGTTTTTAAACGGATAAATGTCAGTATGCAACAATTTAAACGATTTGTGAGAATCATATATAACGTTACACACACAGTGTGAACTGACGAACGTGCGAAATGTGCAGTTCGACAGTTCGGAACTTAGACGCTAGTTAGGAAATGCTACGAATTAGTCAGTTCGCAAGTTGGATATACTTCTGCTAATAAATCATGTAGATCTGCACATATATATCCCCGATGTAAAGTTTATGACTGTAGTAGCGAACTTGCACATTTTGAATAAGCAGGTTCGGAAGTTCGGAACACGGGCAATGTGGACGCATTCAATTGTTGAAGTTACGCACTTACGAAATTGCGAACTAACCAAGCTCCAAACTGTATGGAAAGCCGGACTTCACCTTTTGCAAGTTCGCTCTATAATCTATATGAAAGTTCATTTTCGACAGTTTGTAAGTTCGCAAGTTGGTAACTTCGTCACTTGTACAGTTCGCGAGTTCGTAAGTTCAATATTTCCACAATGTGAAAGTTCCGAAGTGACGAACTGTCTATTTAAAATAATACTATGGAAAGCCGGAGTTCACCTTTTGCAAGTTCGCTCTTTAATCTATATGAATGTTCATTTTTTGTCAGTTCGTCAGTTCGTAAGCTCGCAAGTTCGTAAGTTCGCATGTTCGCAAGTTGGTAACTTCGTCACTTGTATAGTTCGGAAGTTCGTAACTTTGTAACTTTGCAAGTTCGTAACATCGTCACTTGGACAGTTGGGAGCTTCGTTAGTTCGCAATTTCGTAAGTTCGTAACTTCAACAATTGAATGCGTCCACATTGCCCGTGTTCCGAACTTCCGAACCTGCTTATTCAAAATGTGCAAGTTCGCTACTACAGTCATAAACTTTACATCGGTGATATAAATGCGTAGATCTACATGATTTATTAGCAGAAGTATCGAACTTGCGAACTGACTAATTCGTACAGCATTTCCTAACTAGCGTCTAAGTTCCCAAATGTCGAACTGCACATTTCGCACGTTCGTCAGTTCACACTGTGTGTATATATATGATTCTCACAAATCGTTTAAATTGTTGCATACTGACATTTATCCGTTTAAAAACAGAATTACAGCGTTACGGA